>JBBGZY010002349.1:310000-617500 GCA_037952925.1 Lithobates clamitans | reverse complement strand
GACACAATTTTGGGACCAGTGTCATTTATACAGCGATCAGTGCTATAAAAATGCACTGATTACTGTGTAAATTACACTGGCAGGGAAGGGGTTAAACACTAGGGGGGCGATCAAGGGGTTAAGTGTGTCCTAGGGAGTGATTCTAACTGTGGGGGGGGATGGGCTTCCACTGACATGACAGCGATCACTGCTCGCGATCACAGGAAGCAGTAGATCCCTGTCATGTCACTAGGCAGAATGGGGAAATGCCTTGTTTACAAAGGCATCTCCCCGTTCTTCCACTCCATGACACGATCGCGGGCCCCCCGGCGGACATCGAGTCCGCGGGACCCGCGGGCATGGTCACGGAGCACAATGCCGCGATTTAAAGAGGACGTACCTGTACACCCATTTTCCCAGCCGTGCCATTGTGCCGATGAACATCGTCGTGCGCTGGTCGGCTAGTGGTTAAAAAAAAAATCCTAAAAAGTGTATATTGATTGGTTTGTGCAAAAGTTATAGCGTCTACAAACTATGGAATTTTTACTTAATTATTTATTTTTACTAGTAATGGCGGCAAACAGCGATTTATAGCGGAACTGCGATATTGCAGCAGACAAATCGGACACCTAACGGACACTTTTTTGGGAACCAGTGACACCAATACAGTGATTAGTGCTAAAAATATTGACTGTCACTGTACTAATGACACTGGCTGGGTAGGGGTTAACATCAGGGGCGATCAAATGGGTTAAATGTGTGCCTAGCCAGTGTTTGTGTACTGTGGGGGGAGGTGCTTTTACTAGGGAAAGACATGGATCCACGTCCCGGAACACAGAATCAATGCCTTCCCTACTGACAGAATGGCAATATGCCTCGTTTATATAGGCAGACTGTCATTCTGCCTGTGTGCCGAACAATCGGCGGGTGCCGGCGGACATCGAGTCCGCAGTACCCGATGATCGGCTCCGGCTGTGTATAATCACAGCAGGAGTGAGCAGCCGCTGGCACACATTCACGCCCCGCTACCCAGGAGGGGCCAGATAATGTATATATACGTTATCCGGCGCAGAGATGCCGCCCTGTAACAGTAAAACTGCTATAGGGCGGACCTTAGGTGGTTAAAAAATCTTGTAATACTGATGTTAATTTATACAAGAAAGCATAAAACTTCCAATGCGTTTTGGGGGCTCAAATATCTCCTCCTTCAGGGCTCAAATATTGTATGTGGGCAAGGGGGCAACTGTGGAGAGTGCTCAGGAACATTACCGCGTGTTCCTGAACGCTCTCCATGGTCCATTCTTCAAAATAATATTACTGGTGGTTGTGCTGTTTTCGAGTCCTCTTGACTACATACAATATATGAACCCTGAAGAAGGGGTAGATCCTTGATCTCCTCGAAAATGCATTTGCTGTATTTTGTCTTCTTGTGTGACAGATTTGTGGACTCATAGTTCCTTGGTCTGGAGCTCTCATTAGTCTTTTTTATACTTGGATTTCGAAACTCTGGGTCCCCTAGCTAAGGGGTACCCTGGTTTGTGCTTAGGGCAACCTAACCGGAGCCACTGTGACCCGTTTGAAGGTCAGTGACCACCTTCAACCACAAAATTTTGGAGAGTCAATGCGATTTGCCTGCTCTATGGATATGAGTCCCTGACGCTGCCCTAGTAGCCCATCCCTGTACCCCTTTAGCCCACAGCTCCTACTTTTCATGATGCCTTAACCATGAGGAAACAAACAGGAGTTTGTCTTCACATGATGTGGTCTGCTAGGTGAGCCAATTGTTATTTTTTGTTATGGTCAACTCTCACTTTATCTCACTTGGAGTATGTATGTTTGTAGCCCCCTTGTCCTAAACAAGGGCTTCTACATCAATTCCATTTTTGCCTGGACTGTAGTTATCTCAGACTGATTGTTTAGGGAGGCCCCTTGCTGGAGAGAGCCAGGAAGAAGGCTGGTCTCTCAGAAGGACCTGGTGACTCACTTGGAGGGCGCATCAAAATTTTGGAACATGTGTCACGAGGTCCATGTACCTGAGATGAGACTGAAGTAGTGGGGAGGCCTCCCTTGCACCTTGGGTCCTTGAAGCCTCTGGAGATGGAGAAAGAGACTTGGTGGACACTGCGTGGAACGGGTGCCAGGGGTGCGGAGCACTGTGCAAGCCTTAGTCCGAGATCTGAGCCGAGGTCAAGTCCAGTTTGGCGACGAAGTACAAAAGGGTTAAACAGAAAAAGAATAGTCAAGATCCAAGCCGGGGTCGGTTCCAATCTGGCAGCTGAGTACAAAAGGAGCAAAGCAGTAGACTGGTCAAGGTACAAATCCGAGGTCAATGGCAAGCAGCAATTGAGAGTAGTCAAATAGGTTTACAGGTCACAACAAGTTCAGACAGATCACACACTAGCACAGGAACAAGGGGGGACTGAAGATAATCCAGCAATTTGGCAGTGTCTGGGCTGGGCTTATCTAGGGAAGTTTGAGGTCACTTCCTGTGTGCCTCCTGGGCATTTTCCCGTCTTTTTCCATCAGGTTGAGGTCACTTCCTGTGCGCCTCCTGGGCATTTTCCTGCCTTTTTCCATCAGGTCTTCTGCGTAAGTGTGGGTTGGTGCACTGCTCAGTTGGCACGGATTTCCTCTTGCGGCAACGCGCCATTGGTGCATGCATAGTAAGCCCTGGACTCTTACAACATGCTTACAGTGTTGCCTGGTCGGTTAAAAGGTTCTGACACTGTGAAGCTTAACACTGATCTGGATCTGGAGAGTCTGTAAAGTGATCTGCTATGGTATCTGGGACCCCTAACCCTCTCCTCCGTAACCGTTCTGCAATAAAACCTAAAAAATTCAAAAGTGGTGGTGCCCAATATCCTTTCTCTGTTCCCCTATTTGAGCCATGAACTCAAGCCCTGGGGTGAAATGCTAAGCTGCCCCTGCACCTGGAGGTGCTATCCATGTTATTTATGCATAAAAAAAACAATAAATAGATTTATAAGAAAAAAAAGTGTTGGCTTTAGATATATTTTATCATCATTTACCATCAGCACTTCAGATTTCATAAATGCTCATTTTTACCCCCTAAGGAGGCCTCAAAAAAATGTTCTCTAGAACTTAATGGCAGGAAGGGAAGGGCACCAATCCTAGTAAAGACACACAAAAAAACTCCACAAAGGCTCTAGCCTGACCTGTTTCAACGTTTTCAACATGAAGGAACTCTTGAAATAACTTTTAGGTCTGAGGGAACACCCGTTAATAATGACTATATCTACAGTATAACTCAGAGTGCATTGACGTGAACAGTAAATTGAGATATGAGAATGAAAAGAAAAGATTAAGGAATGTGGCATACTTAGAGTACTTTATGGTTCAGTAATAATAATGAAATGAAGCAAATAATAATACTGTCCAGAAAAGAAATGTAGACAGTGAAAATTGTGTTTCCTCTCATTGGGGTCCATAGAAAAGTGTTCCATTATGTTAGTGGTCAATGTAATGCTTCCTTTCATTGGCGCCCAGTGGAGAAGGGCCCCCTTATATCTGTGATCAGTGAGGAAAGGGGAGCCTTACCTTGGTGGTCAATGAAGTGCCTTTTTATATTAATGCTCAGTGGAGAAGGAACTTCTTGGAAAAGTAGTCAGGGGGAGAAGGACCACCTTATATTGATGGTTGCTTGCTTAAGGGCCCCCTTACATTGGCGGTCAGAGAAGTGCTTCTTACTTTAAAGTTCAGTTGAAAAGGATCTCCCTAGACTGGTAGTCAGTGGGAAAAGGACCACCTGATATTGGTGGTCATTGGCATAAGAGCCCCTTACTTTGGTGGTTAGTGCAGTGGCTCTTATTTTAGTATTCAGTGGAGAAGGATCCCCTTAGATCAGTAGGAATTGGGAGATGGACCACCTTATATTGGTGGTCTTTGACATAAGGGGCCCCTTACATTCGTAGTCAGTGAAGTTCCCTCATATTTTACTGTTCAGTAGAAAAGGTTTCTCTTAGATAGGTAATCAGTGGGAGAAGGACCACCCTATATTAATAGTATTTTGCATAAGGTTCCCCTTACATTGGTGGTCAGTAAAGTTCCCTCATATTTTAGTGTTCAGTAGAAAAGGTTCCTCTCAGATGGGTAGTCAGTGGGAGAAGAACCACCCTATATTAATGGTCTTTGGGTCCCCTTACATCGGCAGACTACCGTTCTGTGTCTCTGCAGGATGATCGGCGGGTGCTGGCGGACATCGGGTCCATGGTACCCGCTGATTGGATCCTGCTGTGATTATACACATGTGGCGGGCAATCAAGCCCATTACGCGGAAGAGGTAGATCATGTATATATACATGATCCAGCGCACAGCTGCCGCCCTGCAGCAGTAAAACTGCTATAGGATGGTCAGCAAGTGGTTAAAGGAGTTGTAAAGGTAAAAGTTTTTTGACCTTAATGCATTCTATGCATTAAGGTCAAAAAACATCCAACAATACCGCCCCCCCCCCCCCAGCCCCCCTGTTTCACTTACCTGACCCCTCAAAAGTCCCGACATCCTCTTTGCCTCTCAGCCTGGCCGTTGAATGGCTAGAGTGGATGGATTGAAAGCAGCGCAGCCATTGGCTTGCACTGCTGTCAATCACATCCAATTAAGTGGTGCGCCGTAAGGCGGGGCCAAGTTATACAGTGAGTGGCTATGGCCGCCGGCTGTATCACGGGAGCACGCCAGCAAGCACTCAACACCATGCGAGGGAGCTCGCATGAAAGTGTTGAGTCCTTGCGGGGGGGGGAGCCCAGACAGCCGCCGAGGGACCCCAGAAGACCAGGTTCAGGGCCACTCTGTGCAAAACGAGCTGCACAGTGGAGATAAGTATAACATGTTTATTATTTTAAAAGAAAAAAAATTGCTTTAGTGATCCTTTAAATACTGTATGTAATTGAGAGGGTAACTGTGGAGACCCCTCTCTTCTTCTCCAAAACAAGGGTAGCGCTACCCCCAAAAGAGGCAGCTGTGAATTTAACAGGTTCTTTCCCAACACAGTGTAAGGGCAGCCAGGCACACAGCAACAGTCCATTCACTCTGGCTCAATAAACAGTCTTGGGCAGTGATGGCGAACCTTGGCACCCCAGATGTTTTGGAACTATATTTCCCATGATGCTCATGCACTCTGCAGTGTAGTTGAGTATCATGGGAATTGTAGTTCCAAAACATCTGCGGTGCCAATGTTCGCCCTCGCTGTTCTAGGGGATGTCTATTTAGTATTTATTGCTGAAGAAACTTGTAAAAGGAGGAGGACAATGGGGAACAGGATACTCCAAAGCGCTTGAGCACACTTCTCTCTCTAAGAAGCACAAGTAACAGCCCGCCTATAACAGTCTACAGGTTCACGGCTGAGGACCATGAAGTAGGTTTAATCACAAGTAACAGGCAAACTGGAACAGTCTACAGGTTCACGGCTGGGGACCATGAAGAATGTTTGAGCACAAGTAACAGGTAGACTGGAATAGTCTATAGGTTCACGGCTGGGGACCATGAAGTAGGTTTGATCACAAGTAACAGGCAGACTAGAACAGTCTATTGGTTCACGGCTGGGGACCATGAAGTAGGTTTGAGCACAAGTAACAGGCAGACTAGAACTGTGAAGAGTCTGTAATAGAAAGCCCTTTGTAGATTGCTCAGGGGTTCTCCAGGGCGCGGAGTCTAAGCCCCAGCCTGCTTCTTCACCAGGGCCCCTGATGGTGGGGATGGACTTGCAGCAAGTTGGAACCATGTCGTGGCCCCCAGGTATGCCCAGTTGAGGATGCAGAGACCAAACACGTGTGCAGAGTACAAGCAGCAGGAGACAACCGGAAATCTAGGAGACAAGCCGAGGTCAGGACGGGTAACAAACAAGCATAGACGGTAAACGAATCCGGGGTCGATACAGAGGTAGTCAGATACAAGATAAACAAGAGACAAGCAAATGGGAGCTCAGAGAACTGTGAAGTTGCTCAGGCAAGGAGCGCTGCACTGAGCTTGTGTATATAGAGGGAAGCAAACAAGGAGGTGATCCAGGAAGTAATAAAAGGGAAGAGGAAATAAACCCACAGTGGAGCAGGTGATGCGCAAAGGTGAACAGAGAAGCCAAACACCACATGGTAAATGGAGTCACAGATCTAGCAGAACCCTGCAGCAAGGAGGTAAGAATTTCCCAACAAATCTGCAGGCTAGACCATGACAAGAACAGTCTACAGGTTCACAGCTGAGGATCATGAAGTAGGTTTGAGCACAAGTAACAGGCAGACTGGAACAGTCTATTGGTTTACAGCTGGGGACCATGAAGTAGGTTTGAGCACAAGTAACAGGCAGACTAGAACAGTCTACAGGTTCACAGCTGGGGACCATGAAGTAGGTTTGAGCACAAGTAACAGACAGACCAGAACAGTCTACAGGTTCACGGCTGAGGACCATGAAGTAGGTTTGAGCACAAGTAACAGGCAGACTAGAACAGTCTACAGGTTCACGGCTGAGGACCATGAAGTAGGTTTGAGTTCAAGTAAAGGTAACCTAGAACAGTCTATAGCAGCATTTCTCAACCTGTTAAACGCAGAGGAACCCTTCTGCTCTCAGGGAACCCCTGATAAAAATTACTTTATTCAAAACTCATGGTACATTAGTGTGATGGTCAGTGGGAAGAATTCTCCTTACACTTGTGGTCATTGGGAAGGATTCCCCCATTACAGAAACCCCTAGCAACCTCTGGAAGTAACCCTAGGCCTGGATAAAAAGTTCACAGCTGGGGACCATGAAGTAGGTTTCAGCATAAGTAAAGGAGGATCTGTCCATAGGTGCAGCCGGCTGTAGAACAGTCCAAGATCTAGCAAAAGAAGGTGCAATCAGCCCCTCCATTCAGCTCCCACCTCCATTCCCGGAAGGAAACAATCTCCTCAGGGCTCCAGACTATTTAACAGCATCCCAGCCATCGCCTGGGCACACCTCTCCAGGGATGGGCTAGGCCCTGCTCAATATTCAAGCTGATCATGTCAATTCTCCCTTCCTAAGCTGCAGAAACTTCTTCCAAAGGCAGGGGGAAGCAGTCAAACTCCAAGCCTGTGATGCCCTGAACAGACCAGACCAAACAATCACTGCTCCCCTGATTTAGAGAATGAGCCAAATACTAAATTTAGCTAGCTGCCTTACTAGGAGGGTGCTACATTAGCCTTTGTGAGGATGAGAGGTGTGGCTGTTACTCAGCTCTGCCAACACAGAGCACTGCAGTGTGAGAAAAAGTATTTAAAAGCATTTCTAAGCAAAAGCCAATCACAAATCATCACATGCGGTGGAGAGGACTATGAAAAAACTAATAGGTGTGACAAAGGGCATTTTTTTTCATTATTGTCTGAAAGTTGTACACAAACATTGGCAAAGAGACATGAGAAGCACCCGACCATTTATCTGAAATGTCCCTCTTATCGGCCCTCATATGATATTTACCCCCACGTCCATTTATTGCCGTCTCTAATGCTTTTTTTTTTTTTCTTTTCGATTTCTTTCCTCGGCCCCAACGGTCTTCACTTTTTCACCTCGGTATAGTGCTGAGACGTCTGAAACTAGCCATCACACTGCTCGGCGTTGTTCTTAATCAAGACGAGGGATGTCGTTAATCTCATTATCACCCTGTCAACACGTGTCACAAAGTTAACGGGCGGCTCACTTCTGCTGAGTCAATCAGGAAAACGCCGCGGAACAAACTTCGCTCAACACTCCCTGACCTAATTCCAGAGGCGTACCGAACCTGACAAACTTTATTTGCCATTAGCGTAAAATGATATCTAACTTCACTTCGGCGAGGAGACCTTGCAAAATCCGCTGAAGTCACATCATCTATATAACAGGTTTAAAGAGAACCGGTCGCTTTCCAAAGATGTGTCCATCACAGGAGATCAATAAGGAGTCTACAAGGTGTGTGAAAAAAACTCAGTACTGGAATTGCTTTGCTGTCCGTATTTAAAATGCTATCTATTTTAAAGGGAGATGTATATTTTTTTAAACCCTTTTCCGTATACACTATTTTACCAAAAGTATTGGGACGCCTGCCTTTACACACACATGAAATTTAATGGCATCCCAGTCTTAGTCCGTAGGGTTCAATATTGAGTTGGCCCACCCTTTGCAGCTATAACAGCTTCAACTCTTCTGGGAAGGCCGTCCACAAGGTTTAGGAGGGTGTCTATGGGAATGTTTGACTATTCTCCAAGAAGTGCATTTGTGAGGCCATGCACTGATGATGGACGAGAAGGCCTGGCTTGCAGTCTCTGCTCTAACTTATTCCAAAGGTGTTCTATCGGGTTGAGGTCAGGACTCTGTGCAGGCCAGTCAAGTTCCTCCACCCCAAACTCACTAATCCATGTCTTTATGGACCTTGCTTTGTGCACTGGTGAGCAGTCATGTTGGAACAGGAAGGGGCCGTCCCCAAACTGTTCCCACAAAGTTGGGAGCATGAAATTGGCCAAAATGTCTTGGTATGCTGACGCCTTAAGAGTTCCCTTCACTGGAACTAAGGGGCCAAGCCCAACCCCTGAAAATCGACCCCGCACTATAATCCCCCCTCCACCACTATAATCCCCCTTCCACTTATTGTAAAGCAGTGTAAACAGCCCAGAAAGTCAACGCGTTCAGCTTGAAACAGCCTTAATTCTGATCAAGGTTGTTTCAAGCTGAAACGCATTGGCTTTCTGGGCTGTTTACACCACTTTACAATAAAACGTCAAGCAATACTGTGATTTACTGTGGTGCTGGCTCTTCTCTCATACTAGATGTGTTGGTGACTTTTAGCAATCCGCGCCTGAGCACTGGTAATTTCAGTCGTGGAGGATCTCTGGGGAGGTAGTAGCTCTGCACCTTTGCTGTTCAATTGCTGACATTTAGATGTCCTAAAGGGCTGGTAGGAAGCCGGAAGTAGGTTAATTTATATATGCTCAGCATCATTCAACCTGCAAGACTGAAGACCTTCTGCGAGTCATGGACCTGCCTCTGAGGATGCCTCACCATAGTGTCCTGCACTCTCACACTTTAATGCAGAGAGTGGTGCTGATGTTATCACACCAGGTCCACTTTCTGCATCATTGGGGACCCAATTTACCATCTGTATAAGAAAAAAATGAGCACCACAATGTCACCTCCCAGCGCCATTCAACCTGGAAGATATCCTGTGAGTGCATAGTGTTATGGACCCGCCCCTGGGGATGCCTCACCAAGGTGCCTTGCACTCACATATATTTAAGCAATGAGTGCTGCTGATGTTATCACACCAGCACCACACTTGTCATCATTGGGGACTAAGGGGAAACCCAATCCATCATCTCGGTTAAGCAGAGTGCCACACACCCCTTATGACACTTCTTGCAAGCTATGGCCATCTCAGTGTGACCAAATGCAACGGGGTGGATTTGCTAAAGGCAAGTACAGTGCACTCTGTAAGTGCAGTTGCTCCATAGCTTAGTAAATGAGATGAAGCTTCACTTTATAGAGAATACACAATTGCTTGCAAAGAAAATAAAAACAAAGCTTTTTTGCTTGCACATGATTGGACGATGGTAGTCAGTAGGGCTACGCCTCATTTACTAAGCTCTGGAGCAACTGCACTTGCAGAATTCATAGTCTATTTGCCTTTAGTAAATCCCCCCCCAATGTTTTTAAAAATGTTTGTGCACATTGAGCCATTGGCCTTAATATATCCTCATATCAATGGTGTTTGGAGAGAGCTCAACATGTAGGGGAATCATAATGGGGCTCTATCCATCTCCTGGTGACTTTTACACAACCTTGGTAATGTGAGGGGCTAATTCTTCATCAAAACATCCTTGTACATCCATCTGTTCTAATAAATAGTCCAGCTGCTCCGTAACACCATCCTCCTCCTCCTCTTTCTTTTTATAATTTTTAATAGCAGTTTTACTCCTTCTTCAACTCTGATCATGGCGAGAGATGTTGTGATTATTTTTATAGAATCCTGACAATAGAGAGGCCTGGGACATATGTCTAGGGGTTTCTGTTACTGGATCCATCTGTTGATGTGACAGTCTAGTGGTCCTCTATTATGATGTCTTTGTACCTCTACTGCCTTATGGGGACATCCTGACACCCTATAGGAACCTCTCCAGTCAATAGTTCAGTAATCTTGGTGGTGACTTCTAAAATGTAGGAGAACCACAATGGGGTTCTGTCCATCTTCTGATGAGTTTTTCACAGCTGGTGATGTGAGGGTCTGGTTCTCCATCAAAACATCCTAGTACATCCTTGTGTTCTAAATAGTATAGGTCCTCCATAACACCATCTTCCTTCTTTTCTTCTTCTTTTATCAAATTTTAACAGCAATAGTGCTTGTTATTTTACTCTGATCATAGTGAAGGATGTTATGATCATCTTGTATGAAATCTTGGGAATATAGATGACTAGGTCATATCTCCAGTGGCTTTCTGTTACTGGATCCACCCAATGATATGGCATTCCGGTGGTCCTCCATTATGACATCCTTATATCTCTACTCTTCCATGGATGGAGACATCCTAACACCCTATAGGAACCTCTCCTGTCAATAAATCAGTAATCTTGGTGGTGGCTTCTAAAATGTAGGGGAACCATAATGGAGGATTACCTGATTGTCACATCACCAAAATGATCCAGTGACAGAAACACACAAGAGCTACAAGTACACCTAACTGTTGCATATGTAGAACCCTGTAGTGCTAGAATGGGTGTAGGAAAATTTACTTGACTCATGGTAGTTGCATAAGTCTGTTAATCGGATCAGGGTTTAGATTCAGGTCAGGCTGGAAGGCTCTGCAGACCAGGCCTCTATCACCTCCCCCTGGTTCTGGAGGTTTCATGGAAATTTCTAGAAGCTAGTGGGCAGGGGTATAGAGACAGTGATCTGAAAATCTATGGGAATCCGGCCAATCCCCAGGCAGGAGGCCTGGCAGGGTGGCTGAACCGGCCCGTAAAAAATGTGGAGCCTGGCCAGCAGGGGAGTGGAAGATGGAGATGGTGTGCTGAAGTGCTGCTGTGTGTGGCCTGGGAGGTTGTCCTGTAAAAGCGGGGTCTGCTCTCAGGCTGGAGTTTGGAAGAAGGAAGCTGAAAGAGGGATCTCCACTGCTCTACAGTCCACCGGGAAAGAACAGCCTGCATAGCCAGGAAAGAAACTAGCTCAGCGAAAAAGGCCTGAAAACAGTTTCACCTACAGCTGCAGGACAATGTGAGTACCTCTACACCTCCAGGGCCTACAAGGGAGAGGGCTGCAAGGATCCATACCTAACCAGTTCTTCCTGGAACAGTACCAGGGTCTCTTCTGGAATCCCTTGATCTGGTATACTCTTCAAGGCAGCCAGGTGGGCTGGTAGTTTTCAGCTGGGGTCTGAAGAGATGAATCTAAAGTGCTCAGGCATTGTAACTGATCTTTTAAAAGACTGATGCCACTCCCAAGGGAGTAGAAAGTTCAGGATCCATCTTTGTGTTTTTTTTGTGCAGAAACAGGAAGTTTTGTCCTCCAAGTTGTCGTTTCCAGTCAAGTTGGGCATTCCATATACCCCTCGACCAGGGGTCTCAAACTGTCGGTCCTCTAGCTTTTGCAAAACTGCAAGTCCCATCATGCCTCTGCCTGTGGGAGTCATGCTTGTAACTGTCAGCCTTGCAATGCCTCATTGGACTTGAGGTTTTGCAACAGCTGGGGGGGGGGCTGCCAGTTTGAGACCCCCGCCCTAGACCCCATTAATGTTGTTTACCCCAAATTAAAAAAAAATAACAAAAAGCAAGCCCATGGACTGGTTATTGACTTTGGATGGAAGTTGGAAAATGCATGTAGCCTTGGTGTGCACGAATAGGGGGATCCAAAATCCAGCGGCCCTCTAGGGGGTAGCGCTACATATTCATACGTGGCTGTATATACCATAATGGTACTTGAGGGGTGGCGCCCAAAGCAGCAGGGCTATCAGTGAAGCAGTTACAAAATGCGATATAATTTTATCATATTTTTTCATGAGCCACTTCTGGGAATTTGTATTTGAACTCAAGAAGAGAACTGTAGCAGTGACATGGTGCAGGTTATGCTGCGAGGAGTCAGAAGACTCTTTGCAGTTCAGGAACATGTATACACGTCGTGTCATTTCTCTTGTCTGGTGCTCTGTACAGCTGAATAGTAGCAACGAATATATAATAATATATATATATATATATATATATATATATATATATATATATTAGTGCATTTGTCATCCCATCCTCTATGCATGGCACCCCCGGCCTATAACAGGGGTGTGAAACTGGCGGCCCTCCAGCTATTGCAAAACTACAAGACCCATCATGCCTCTGGCTTTACTGGCCAGAAACCAGTTTCAAAGAGTCTCTTAAAAAGCGGAAAACATTTTAGTACAAAGACAACGCATTGTGTGTATGTAGAGTAATTCTGCCCGTCTTTAGAGTTGGTGAAAATGCAAGTGACTGACTGCAGATGATCAGGACCGGCGCGGAATGAGGGAGAGCTGACAGGTCCGTATTAATTGAATCTAAACAGACGCAGTGTTCACTGAATGACACATCAGACCGCGGCCATTTATTCACTCATCCTGTGTCAGCTTTCTGACTTTCCCTTTAAACATTTAATGAGAAATAAATTATTTTCTGCCAGATGATAACCATCTGGGGGGGTGGGGGGCTTCGGGTGTAGAGGGATGAACCAAGAGCACCTGTAGTGTTGGTGAAAACAATGAGCAAGAAAGATAGCGGCTGCCTTTTTTTTCCATTCAGAGGGTTCCAGATATTTTGGAAGGGTAATGCTAACCCCACTCCTGTACTAACTACACCTCACCCATAAGTACTTGCGAAACCTTCTCATCTGTAACAATAAAAAGAACTGTGCCTATCCAAGAATGGGTTATTTTTCAAAGTGTAGTGCTACCCCAGCAAGAGCCGCTGGTAATTTGGGTCCTCTGCTCTTGTCCAGCCCTATGTGAGGCCTCACCCTCACTGACACCACCAGCGGTGGTAAACCTCAGCAGGCACACAAGAATTAGACTAAGAACCCTGTAAAAGATAAACAGACTGTATTGGCGGGTTAAGGTCATAACAGGGTAACAGAGTTTATTGGCCTGTTAAAGTCACTCAGCAGGAACACAATAATGACTGTATGATTAACCTCATGGGTTCTCTTATGGAGGTTTCAAACTCCAGCATATACGGTGACCCCAAGAGCACAACCAGTAGCTCTCCATGTGAGATAAATAGCCCCAAGTGACTAAACAAGAGTAATAACGTGGATCAACTAGGCCATTTGAGAGCTCTCAAACAAAGGGGCCTGCAAGATAAAGATTTAAAGTTAAACACAGATCTACCCTCAGGATAGAGTGGTCTGAGTAAGTCTTTGTGGAGAATCTTCTGCCGCCTACGTTGGGGCCCTTTGAAGATGTTGGCGCACAGAGAAAAAAGAGTGTATCTATAAACTGGGTGTTATAGCAATGTATTGTAGCACCCTCTAGTGTGCTAGGGTTGTTAGTTATTTTAGAATGGTTAATGTAGGAAATTTTATAGTAGCTCAGGGCTAAGCCTAAGCTGGGAATTAGGGCTGGATGACTCATCCTTGCAGCCTTTCTGGTGCCTCCTCTGTCTTCTAGGACATTGGAGAATGTTCTAGACATAGTGGATGGAGGCTGGTAGAAGGTGTTTGAAATATTTATGAGGACCACAGGCAATCCCTAGTAAAGTATAAAGTGAATAAAGCTGCGCTAAAACCATATATTAAATAAAAAATAATAAATATAGTCCAAAAAACACAACGATTATGTGAGAACTTCCAACATGACAGCAGGCTGTGTGTTAAACAATTTCAGTCCAAATGTGCACCAGTGCATAGACTTGTATTAAAACACCGCTATGGGACAGTGCATCTTCACCACACAGATTGCGTGCTTACCAGAAGGCAAGCTCTTATGAGCCTACGGCTATCAACCCAGCCAGGGCCTCTGTCCGGAGGAGAGTAGATATACCAATTCACAGATGGTGGGTAAGAAGAGTCTTGGGCTAAGTACCAGGCGACCAGGGAGACTCAATTATCAGCCAGTTAGGGAAGTCGATCAAACGTTGCCCAAAAAATGTAAACAGACTCACCATAGTGTAAAAACGTACCATATAGGGTTTATTAAAGATAAAAGTTGCACTTACATTAATGCAGAGTACAATCAGCAAGAGAAAAAGCCGGCCGGCTTGCGAACACCCGCCCACTGCGCTACAGTGCGATGACGTCAGGACTTCAAACCTCCCACAGTAAATCCCCAGTAAAGGGCTGGCAGGGGGCAGGCCACCTCATAAATAGACATGAGTCATGCCAGCAGGGAAGTCGGGTGGAAGATGAAGATGGAGTGCTGAGGAGTCCTTTGGTGGTCCTTGAGGTTGCCCCCTAGCTTGGGGGGAGGGATCTTGGGCCGGGGCTCGGGTGCTGGAAGGATTCTGCCGAAACACACAGAGGAAACCCTTCCTGGAGGCAAGGGAACAAGGAGAGAGGACAGCGGAAGCAGTTTAGCACTACTAAGCGATCTCCTAAGAGTCAGCTGTGTGGGCTGGTGAGTGTCAGTCTGTAGGAAAATAAAACTGAATGGGACAAAAAAAGAGAAATTGTCCCGGGAACGCCAGATAAGGGAAAGGTCAACCACAGCTTTATGATGAAATTAGGTCAGTCTGGAGGACTCTGGGGAGAAGTTAGCCTGGAGGGCTAGTGAAAGGGGCAGCTACAGCCAAGTGGGTTGGCAGTGCCCAAAGAGGTGGTGCTGGGATCAGTAACCACAGAAGTGAGACAAGCTGGACACTGTTCTTTTGCTACACATACAAGGGGCCTCGGGTTCCTGCCTGAAATGGGCCAAGGCTTTAAATCTGACTGAGAACCTGTCAGATCTTCAGAGTCATCCAGTTCTGCAAGCAAGTGAGTGCTGGAGGAAGAAGTGGAGCTGCATATAGAGACTGTATATCGGAAGAGTCCCTGAAGTTTTGTCATTAAAGTCCATGGGAATCCCAATAATCTCAATCCCTATCCAAGTTATGAACGCTCAATAAATAACAAAAAAAACACAGTCACGAACTGTTCTCTGACTCTGGAGTGCCTGTGAAAATTTGGTGTGCCTGGCTGTGCAGGGTGGGGGATCCCAGTTCATCTGCCGCCCTTAAGGGGCCTACAGGATATAGGAAGTTGATCTTAGTAGAGAAGGGGACTCCTTGGGTACAGATGAATGCTTAACAGGGGCAGACCCAGTTGCAGCAGTCAGGTGCTAAGGTGTGCATGGTTGCAATAATTATATGTAAGGGTATGCACGGTTGCAGTAGTCTGCAATGTGCATCAAATAACTTGGCTGCAATGGGTCTGGTCTTGAGTAATAGGAGCAGTACACACAACGACAGGTGCATGGTCTGAGTCTGCAAGTTATTTGCAAATGGGTGCAGCTTAACAGTAGGTCTGTGACTCGCTCACCGCTTCATTTCTCTGATGGCGGTTGGTTGGACAAAGGGAGCGGGGGGAGCGCTTTCTTGTAGCTGACCAACACTGGCATCAAGTAAGATGGCAATCACCTTCACTTCCAGTCTAAAAGCCAAAACAGAAAGTCAGAGGAAATCTCTGGTTGTCACCAGAACTAGTGTCCCCATTGGAAGATTCCCCCTCTATTTCTGTTTTGGTGACAACCCAAAATTTGGTCCTATTTAAATTTCAATAGCATGTTGATGAGGGAAAAAGCAGGGAAGGCAACATAGCAAATTAAACTTCACCTTTAAATACATACCCGCGCCCTCTCTGGATCAGCGCTATAGCGTTCAGATGAAATGAAAAATGGAGAAGTTTAAGTTCTAAACTGCTGTACGAACCGGAAAGTTTCCTGGGTTAGTTAAATGCACGAAAAGGCAAAAAAAAAAAAAAAAGTCTCCCGCCCCGACCCCCTCCACTCAACTTAATACGGCCCGGATTACCATAAACAGCGACGCCGGCGACATCAACCATGGGAATATATTCAGATTTTTACTGCCGGTACGGATTCACGAGCGGTTTATGGACCATTATAATGGCTTGCTGAACCTTGCACTGACGGAACGGACTATTTGTGTTACATCCACAATGCGAACGGAAGGAGCAAAAAAAAATCCACTCAGCAGATTTCTGCATACCAAAAACCTCCTTAAATATTCCCGGCCGCCCTCCCCCCAAGTGCGGAAGCCGGTAATTCAAGGTCTGACTTTCCTGTTTGCCGTATAAAATCACGCGTTGGGTTGAGATACGGCACCGCTATAATGTTTTAATGAAAACTTAAAAAATCGTACACAAGAATCTGATAGATAAGCAGTCACACGTGTCTCTGGTGTATCTTTCGGCTGGGAAGAATGATAAGGGTAATTCTGCTTTTTATCTCCATTATAAATTCCCGTCTCTATTTTGAATGTATTAAAGTTCATTCTCTTCCGGCTGGATCAGAAGACTGTCATATTCTGGAAGACGAGAACTGGCCTCCGGGAAAGTTTAGGAAAGTTCTCAAAGCTTCGGCACCTGGCATTTCATTTTTTTTTTTTTTTGATCCTTTAACCTTTTTCCACCCAGCCCTGGCATTCCTTTACCTTGGTCTTTATGCCCCCTGTGGAAGGACTGTCTGATCACGTGACCACCATAATTGGCTGTCACAGTAGTCAGAAGATCAAGAGCCAGTCCTCTATGACGGCTTGGCCATTGTGCAACCTCAGCCATCCATATACGTATATGTGCGTCCCTACCAAACCAGCCCAGGGCTCCCTTCAACTGAGTCCCTTTAACTGATTGGGAAGGACTGCCCGATCATGTGACCACTGTAATTGGCTGTCACGGTGGTCAGATGATCAAGAGCTGGTCACCTGATCAAAAGACGGTCCTCTATGACAGCTCTGCCATTGTGCAACCTCAGCCATCCTTGGATGTACGTATATGTGCGTCCCTTCCCATCTAGTCCAGGCGTCCCTTTAACTGAGTCCCTTCAACTGATTGGGAAGGACTGCCTGATCATGTTACCATTGTGATTGGCTGTCACAGTGGTCACATGATCGAGAGTCAGGCCTCTATGGCAGCTTTGCTATTGTGCAACCTCAGCCATCCATGGACGTATATGTGCATCCCTTTCCCATCCAGCCCAAGTGACCCTTTAACTGAGTTTAACTGAGACTGGAACCTGTCCTGTTATACCGCTGTATGGTCTTGGCCACCGTGCTGCAGTTCAGTTTCAAGGTCTTGGCAATCTTCTTATAACCTAGGCCATCTTTATGTAGAGCAACAATTCTTTTTTTCAGATCCTCAGAGAGTTCTTTGCCATGAGGTGCCATGTTGAACTTCCAGTGACCAGTATGAGAGAGTGAGAGCGATAACACCAAATTTAACACACCTGCTCCCCATTCACACCTGAGACCTTGTAACACTAACAAGTCACATGACACCGGGGAGGGAAAATGGCTAGTTGGGCCCAATTTGGACATTTTCACATAGGGGTGTACTCATTTTTTGTTGCCAGCGGTTTAGACATTAATGGCTGTGTGTTGAGTTATTTTGAGGGGACAGCAAATTTACACTGTTATACAAGCTGTACACTCACCACTTTACATTGTAGCAAAGTGTCATTTCTTCAGTGTTGTCACATGAAAAGGTAGAAGAAAATATTTACAAAAATGTGAGGGGTGTACAAATTTTTGTGAGATGCTGTATATATATTTGTGCTAACAATCAGTAGGTTGGAAAGCTGTTTGACTTACCCCTTTTGATTTACTCCGTGTCAATAATCCAGCCCCCAACACAAAAGAAATCAACTGATCAGTGGCTGCTGCTGTTTTTTTTTCTTCGCGTGGGTCGGTCGGGTCAATCACACAGAACCCCCCTCCCAGACGGTCGGTCGGGTTACCGTACCCCATTGATGGCACGGACAGCGCTTCCCTCTGGGAAACGGGCGGCGGCTTCCCCTGCATCACGGCGGCCATGCGTCTCCTCCTCGGCCAATAGGATCGCTTCTCCTTTCGGCCAATACATATGTGCGCCCCTTCCAGCCCAGGCATCCCTTTAACTGGGTCTTTTCACCCAGGGGGGCTGAAGGGACTGCCCACTGTGACTGGCTGTCACAGTGGTCACATGATCAGAAGCCGGCCCTGCCGGCTAGAAACCAATGCTAAAAACTGGGAGCTGTCTATGACAGGCCAGTCACTGTGGTAAGAGCCCACAATGTCAGTAAAATCAGAGGAAGCCATTTCAGTAGAGGAGAAAGGAACCACGCTATAGCAAAATGACGGCTACAGCGCGGTCGGCCAGTTCTGGGAGGGCATCATATGATGTTCTCCCGTGATCAGCTGTGTCCAATCACAGATAATCATGAGGTAGACACACTTGACAGTGATCGGCATTCCTTTCCTCATGCTGTGCGTGAGGAGAGGGGAGACCCGGTAACTGACTAGTGTGTAAGGGGACATCTATACTGATAATCAGTGCCACCTTTTAGTGCTTATTAGTGCAGCCTATCAGTGCCCGTCAGTGCTGCCTGTTAGTGCCCATCAGTGCTGCCTGTCAGTGCCCATCAGTGCCACCTATCAGTGCCCGTCAGTGCTGCCTATTAGTGCCACCTATCAGTTCCGCCTTTTAGTGCCTATCAGTGCAGCCTATCAGTGCCTGTCAGTGCTGCCTTTCAGTGCTGTCTATTAGTGCCCATCAGTGCCACCTATCAGTGCACTTCAGTGCTGCCTATCAATGCCCATTAGTGCCGCCTTTCAGTGCTGCCTATTAGTGCCCATCAGTGCCCCCTACCAGTGCTCTTCAGTGCCGCCCATCAGTGCTGCCTATTAGTGCCCTTCAGTGCTGCCTAGCAGTGCATTTCAGTGCTGCCTATTAGTGCCCATCAGTGCCGCCTTTCAGTGCCCATCAGTGTCATCTATCAGTGCCCTTCTGTGCTGCCTATTAGTGGCCATCAGTGCCGCCTATCAGTGCCCATGAGTGCAGCATATCAGTGCCTGTCAGTGCAAAATTTTATAACAGAAACTAAAAAAAAGTTGTTTTTTTCAAAATGTTCGGCCTTTTTTATTGCTTAATTAGCAAAAAAATAAAAACCCCACTAAATAACACCAAAAGAAATCTCTATTTGTGTGAAAAAAATGATATAAATTTCATATGTGTACAGTGTGGCATGACCGCGCAATTGTCATTCAGAGTGTGAGAGCGCTGAAAGCTGAAAATTGTCCTGGGCAGGAAGGGGGTAAAAGTGCCCGGTAGGCAGGTGGTTAAGAGAGTGGCAGTACCTACACTGCATGTAAACGGCGCCCCCTGCTGCAAGGAAAGTAGATAAACACGGTAATGAGATGGATTTATTGATGTCAAACCTTTTCCTATTCTGAAGCAACTCCCCCATTTTTCTATTAGTAGTTTTTATTCAAATAAAACGTCCTGCACTTAGTCTCAGCACTACATGCCGCGTGTGATCCGGACTGCCGCAATTACAGGCATTCAGCGCGGCGTGATGGGTAAATTACAGGTTAAATCGGAGGGAATCGGATTTTCATGGCAGAGAGCGGGTCATCCGCACAACGCGGCGATGGTCAATAGGCCGCTATTGATGAAAACGGCATTAAGAGGGTTCTCTGTCAATAGACACGCTGCTATGTAAATGAAAATAAATTAGTACTTGTCTGATGTGTCTCTATAAAATAACATTTTGCTAATTAATGACATCTATCAAATCAGCGAGGAGGCTGCAGATCCAAACTTAAAACAATTAAAAGAACGGCGAGGGATGTTCACAGGGGGGGGGGGGGGGGTGTACTAAAAATGCTGCATTTAGGCACTACTCTGATCCAGACAGCTACAGTGATTGGATGATGAGACTTCTTTGGAGGACTTGCTACATAGCCGAGGAGAAGACTTCAAGTGTGTGTTCCCCATATTCCTGATATGTGTCCTCTGCACCATGTACGTGTGTTTAAAAGTATCCTGTTCTCTTTGTATGTCTTCCTTTGTGTGAAAGACCTGGAGATCCTGCCAGCCCCCCCCTGTTTTCCTATTTCAAACTGACCACACTAAGCATGAGAGCACATCCATTCAGTTTTCTAGCCGGTGCATTGTGCGGCTGTACAGCTGTGTGTACAGGGTGACAACACAGGAGCACAAATCGGAGACAGGAACAGAATGTTGTCACCCTTTTACAGGAAGTGTCTAAACAAGGGCCCTCGTGGCAGGATCACCTGGGGGTTTATTTTAATGAAAGCTGCAAAGTCTTTTGAGGTTACATTATCATGTTAAAGCTTCTATCAGATTGGATTTAACCACTTGCTTACCGGGCACTTAACCCCCCCCCCCCCCTCCCGCCCAGATCAATTTTCAGCTTTCAGCGCTGTCACACTTTGAATGACAATTGCGCGGTCATGCTACACTGTACCCAAATTACATTTTTATCATTTTTTTCACACAAATAGAGCTTTCTTTTGGTGGTATTTAATCACCACTGGGGTTTTTATTTTTTTGCTAAACAAACCAAAAAAAAAGACAGAAATTTTTGAAAAAATAAAACTTAAAAAACATGTTTTCATAGTTTGTTATAAAATTTTGCAAACAGGTAATTTTTCTCCTTCATTGATATTCGCTGATGAGGCTGCACTGATGGGCACTGAAAAGGCGACACTGATAGGCACTGATAAGATGACACTGATAAGATGGCACTGATAGGCACTGATAAGATGGCACTGATAAGATGGCACTGATAGGCACTGATAAGATGGCACTGATAGGCACTGATGAGTGGCACTGATGGGCATTGATAGATGTCACTGATAGTAGGTGGCACTGATGTAGGTGGCACTGATGGGCACTGGTGATAGTAGGTGGCACTAATGTAGGTGGCACTGATGGGCACTGGTGATAGTAGGTGGCACTAATGTAGGTGGCACTGATGGGCACTGGTGATGGTAGGTGGCACTGATGTAGGTGGCACTGATGGGCACTGGTAGGTGACACTGATGAGCACTGGTAGGTGACACTGATGAGCACTGGTACAGTAGGTGACACTGATAGGCAGTACTGGCGATGAGACAATGATTGGTGACATTTATAGGTGGCACTGTGGGCACTGATAAGATGGCACTGATGTGCACTGATGAGTGGCACTGATGGGCATTGATAGATGTCACTGATGGTAGGTGGAACTGATGTAGGTGGCACTGATGGGCACTGGTGATTGTAGGTGGCACTGATGTAGGTGGCACTGATGGGCACTGGTGATGGTAGGTGGCACTGATGTAGGTGGCACTGATGGGCACTGGTAGGTGACACTGATGAGCACTGGTAGGTGACACTGATGAGCACTGGTAGGTGACACTGATAGGCAGTACTGGCGATGAGACAATGATTGGTGACATTTATAGGTGGCACTGTGGGCACTGATAAGATGGCACTGATGTGCACTGATGAGTGGCACTGATGGGCATTGATAGATGTCACTGATGGTAGGTGGCACTGATGTAGGTGGCACTGATGGGCACTGGTGATTGTAGGTGGCACTGATGTAGGTGGCACTGATGGGCACTGGTGATGGTAGGTGGCACTGATGTAGGTGGCACTGATGGGCACTGGTAGGTGACACTGATGAGCACTGGTAGGTGACACTGATAGGTAGCACTGGTGATGAGACACTGATTGGTGACATTTATAGGTGGCACTGTGGGCACTGATAGGTGACACTGTGGGCACTGATGGGTGGTAGGTGGTGCTGGTGGGCACTGTTGTGCACTGGTAGGTGGTACAGATGGGCACAGAAGCCTCTGCAGAGGCTCTCCACGATCGGGACTGATTTCCCTCTCACAGCCGCCGGTGATCGGCTTTTTTTTTTTTTCTCCTCACGCTGCCAGCGTCAGACGAAAAAATAGCCGATTACCGGCTCTGTTTACATCACATGATCCGCTGTCATTGGCTGACAGCTGATCACGTGGTAAGGGGTCGGGAGCAACCCCTTACTCTGATCTGTGATCAGCCGAGTCTCATAGACTCGCTGATCACAAGGTACGCCGTGCGCGCCCTGCAGGGGGCGCACAGGCCGCTCGAGCACGGGAGATCGTCTATGGACGTCCTCCCGGCAAAGTAGGTCCGTAATTCTTTCGGCTATAGTGCGGACAGGAAGAGGTTAAAAAATACTTAAAGCATTTGTTACCCCCAACACTTTATATTCCTGATATGTGTTTGCTGTACAATATACTTGTATGAGAAAGTCTCTTGTTCTCTTTGTATTGCTTCCTTTGTGTGAAATCCCTGCCAGTCCCTCTGCTTTCCTATTAAAACCTGACCACACTAAGCAGGAGAGCACACCACGGTCAGTTCTCTAGCTGTGCTAGCAACTCAGCCTGCTCTCCTCCAATGATGAGACTTGTCCCATTCACTGGGAAGCTCA
This sequence comes from Lithobates clamitans, assembly GCA_037952925.1. Taxonomy (NCBI): domain Eukaryota; kingdom Metazoa; phylum Chordata; class Amphibia; order Anura; family Ranidae; genus Lithobates; species Lithobates clamitans. The sequence goes on along the minus strand of JBBGZY010002349.1, from coordinate 595,126 downwards.
GTGTGCTGCTGCTTCTCCTCCTCCCAGCCCTTATGCAGCTGAGAACAGAGGGAATGTGATCACAAAAAAAGGGAAACAAGGTATTTATAATGTATTTTTTTATATCTATACACAAATGTTTTGCCTTTCGTTTCTATTTTAAACTGTATGGGTTGTTTTATAAGGTGGAGGTTTACAATCACTTTTAAAAGAAGCTTGCCATACAAATGCTGTAAAAAAAACAAAAAAAAAACAGAATCAGCACCTTGGACAGCGCAGACCACTCCACCTCCTATTGGTCATCTATAGGACACCAGATTTGGGGGCTGACATTGCTGTATTCAGAAAGTTCCAGCTGTTATATTGACCCTGTGATGGGGATCCATTCCGAGTCCCTGACCCCGAACAATAATGAGATGAGGAGAGTCAGAGGGACATCACAAGTCCTCGTCTGTGTACATGTTCTGGGCTCATCACTGATAGAATCACATGGGAGCCAGGCAACCAGCATTGCAGCAAATCAGATATTGCTACCCGTCTATTCCTCACACAGGTTCCCTATAATGACTTGTACTGGTTACATAAATGTACAGTGCCTTGAAAAAGTATTCACGCCCCTTGACATTTTCCACATGTTGTCATGTTACAACCAAAAAACTTAAAATGTATTTTATTGGTATTTTATGTGATAGACCAACACAAAGTGCCACATAATTGTAAAGTGGAAGGAAAATGATAAATGGTTTTCAACATTTTTTACAAATAAACATGTGAAAAGTGTGGGGGGTACATTTGCATGGCGCCCCCTGGAGTCAATACTTTGTAGAACCTCCTTTCTCTGCAATTACAGCTGCAAGTCTTTTTGGGGATGTCTCTACCAGCTTTGCACATCTAGAGAGGGACATTTTTGCCCATTCTTCTTTGTAGAATATCTCAAGCTCTGTCAGATTGGATGGAGAGCGTCTGTGAACAGCAATTTTCAAGTCTTGCCACAGATTCTCCATTGGATTTAGGTCTGGACTGTGACTGGGCCATTCTAACACATGAATATGCTTTAATATAATCCATTCCATTGTAGCTCTGGTTGTATGTTTCGGGTCGTTGTCCTGCTGGAAGGTGAACCTCCGCCCCAGTCTCAAGTCTTTTGCAGACACTAACAGATTTTCTTCTAAGATTGTCCTGTATTTGGCTCCATCCATCTTCCCATCAACTCTGACCAGCTTCCCTGTCCCTGCTGAAGAAAAGCATCTTCACAACATGATGCTGCCACCACCATGTTTCACGGTGGGGATGGTGTGTTCAGGGTGATGTGCAGTGTTAGTTTTCCGCCACACATAGGGTTTTACTTTAAGACCAAAAAGACCAAAAAGCACCTTCTTCCACATGTTTTACGTATTGCAGGTCCAATCGACACTGTGCCCCCCACACTGGCAACAGGGGAAGGGATACTGTGCACCCAACACAAGGAACAAGAGAAGTGATACTGTGCACCCAACACAGGGAACACGGGAAGTGATACTGTGCACCCAACACAAGGAACAAGAGAAGTGATACTGTGCACCCAACACAGGGAACACGGGAAGTGATACTGTGCACCCAACACAGGGAACAAGAGAAGTGATACTGTGCATCCAACACAGGGAACAAGAGAAGTGATACTGTGCACCCAACACAGGGGACAAGGGAAGTAATACTGTGCACCCATCATAAGGAACACGGGAAGTGATACTGTGCACCCAACACAGGGAACAAGGAAAGTAATACTGTGCACCCAACACAGGGAACAAGGGAAGTGATACTGTGCACCCAACACAAGGAACAAGGGAAGTGATACTGTGCACCCAACACAGGGAACACGGGAAGTGATACTGTGCACCCAACACGGGGAACAAGGGAAGTGATACTGTGCACCCATCACAAGGAACACGGGAAGTGATACTGTGCACCCAACACAGGGAACGAGAGAAGTGATACTGTGCACTCAACACAGGGAACAAGGGAAGTGATACTGTGCACCCAACACAGGGAACAAGAAAAGTGATACTGTGCACCCAACACAGGGAACAAGAGAAGTAATACTGTGCACCCAACACAGGAAACAAAGGAAGTGATACTGTGCACTCAACACAAGGAACAAGGGAAGTGATACTGTGCACCCAACACAGGGAACAAATAAAGTAATACTGTGCACCCAACACAGGGAACAAGGGAAGTGATACTGTGCACCACGTATATAGAACATGAGCAGTGATACTGGGCACATGGATCTGGTGCTGCCATATTGGTCCCCGTCGCCGGCTGTCCATCCTAAGTCCTCCTCTGGGGTCGAGGGGCAGAAGTTGGGAGAAGGAATCTCCATAGAAGGGAAAACATTCGTTTATCATAAACCTGCTCTTGTCGCCTGAAAAATAAAGGCAGCTGGCAAACGGGAGGCAGCGCATGCATTGGCCTTTCCCTCCCCGCGTTGGCGGTGTGCAGCTCATAACTCATTCCTAGGTGTTCTGCTCCCATCCTCCGCTCATTATAAGGTGGTCGCAGCGAAGGGTTAAAGCCAGGCGCAGCGATACGCGGCGACGTATGTGGCAGGATGGATGCCTTTCCTGCTCTGTCACAGATAATCAGTATGTAACCTTTCCGCTTCATATTTTATCAAGAGAAATTCCCCGGCCTGCTCTCAAGATGCCGCATTCCCCGCTGAGCCTGTCTTACAGATATGTGTCTATGTATGGATCTATTTTACATGGAGAATAACACAATGCCGCTGCCACATCCATAATCTCCGGGGGCCCCAGTTGTCTGCCAGGCCTGGCTCCCCCGCAGTTCTCCTGGTGAACTCTGGGTGGCAGTGTGTAAGTTCAGAGGTAAAGGCAATAGCGGTGATCACATGATCAATTCATCATAAAAAAAATATTCAACTCTACTTACAGGTATCTGTGTAATGTGACAACGCAATAAAATGTGCTAATTATTATGTGAACATTGTCAGGTCCCTTTTAGGCTTGAGACCCACAGATCAGTTACTGTGCTGAGAGCATGCTCCCAGCACCGAAAACTCAACCATCCATGGATGCACATGTGCGTCATGTGGGCGTAAAAGTCCACCCTCTTTGCTGCCGTGTTATGTATGCGTTACCTGGAGGCAGGGCTTTTTTTCTTAGAGAGTAGGTGCACGAACCCCCCCCTTCTGAGTCACCCCTTGTCTCTACCCCCTACCCACCTCCAAGGACTGTCCCTTTGTACCACCCCCTACCCACCTCCGAGGACTGTCCCTTGGTTCCACCCCCTACCCACCTTCGAGGACCGTCCCTTGGTTCCACCCCCTACCCACCTTCGAGGAATGTCCCTTGGTTCCACCCCGTACCCACCTTCGAGGACCGTTCCTTGATTCCACCCCCTACCCACCTCCGAGGACCGTCCCTTGGTTCCACCCCCTACCCACCTCCGAGGACCGTCCCTTGGTTCCACCCCCTACCCACCTCCGAGCACCATTCCTTGGTTCCACCCCAACCCACCTCTGTGTACCGTCCCTTGGTTCCACCCCCTACCCACCTTCCAGGACCATCCCTTGGTTTCATCCCCTACCCACCTCCGAGGAATGTCCCTTGGTTCCACCCCGTACCCACCTTCGAGGACCATCCCTTGATTCCACCCCCTACCCACCTCCGAGGACTGTCCCTTGGTTCCACCCCCTACCCACCTCCAAGGACCATCCCTTGGTTCTATCCCCTACCCACCTCCAAGGAATGTCCCTTGGTTCCACCCCGTACCCACTTTCAAGGACCATCCCTTGATTCCACCCCCTACCCACCTCCGAGGACTGTCCCTTGGTTCCACCCCCTACCCACCTCCAAGGACCATCCCTTGGTTCTATCCCCTACCCACCTCCAAGGAATGTCCCTTGGTTCCACCCCGTACCCATCTTCGAGGACTGTACCTTGATTCCACCCCCTACCCACCTCCGAGGACCATCCCTTGGTTCCACCCCCTACCCACCTCCGAGGACCGTCCCTTGGTTCCACCCCCTACCCACCTCCGAGGACCATCCCTTGGTTCCACCCCAACTCACCTCTGTGGACCGTCCCTTGGTTCCACCCCCTACCCACCTCTGAGGACCATCCCTTGGTTTCACTCCCTACCCACCTCCGAGGACCGTCCATTGGTTCCCCCCCTTACCCGCCTCTGAGGACCGTCCCTTGGTTCCACCCTCTACCCACCTCAGAGGACCATCCCTTGGTTCCACCCCTCACTTACCTTTGAGGACCGTCCCTTGATTCTACCCCCTACCCACCTCCGAGGACCGTCGCTTGGTTCCACCTCCTACCCACCTCCGAGGACTGTCCCTTGGTTCCTCCCCCTACCCACCTCCGAGAAGCACCTCTTTTAGAGAATTCAGAGCCAAGTATCATTTTGTGTAATGTGTATGAAGTTTGTTAATGATAACAAGAAAATCAGTAAATTAGATCCCATTAGACAAGTGCAATTCGTTTAGTTCCAAATTAGTTTTTTAACGAATTACAACAAATTCATTCATTCGGAAATATCCGAATTAACGAAAACCCGTTTAACAAATTTTTCCGAATATTCGAAAATTTGAAAGTTTGACATTTTTTAAAGCTCAAAATACTAACTAACTAATAATAACTTAACTATTACTAACTATTAAATTATAGGTATTGGAATTTCCCTTAAAATTTGTCTGTTAGTGAGCGTAACAAATTTGAATTTATCTGGAGTTAAGAATTATCCGAAATAACGAATGCCGCATCTAAACAAATGGAACGTAACAAATTAATAATAATAAATAACAATAGTAATAATAAAAACTTTGTATTATTATTATTTATTATTAATTTGTTCCGTTCCATTTGTTTTCAGATGCGGCATTCGTTATTTGGGATAATTCGTAACTTCCAGAAAAAACTGACCCCCAACCAAAATAAGACCCCTCCAGCAGCAGTAGATCCTCCACCAGCAACAAAAGACATCCATGCAAAAATAGATCCCCTCCAGCGACAATAGAGCCACCAGAAGTCAGGGTCAATAGACCCTCCAGCATCCATAGACCTCTTTCTCAACATTAGATCCCTCCCAGCAACAATTGACCCCCAGTAGCAATAGATGCTCATCAGCAGCAATAGACCCCTATGCAAAATTAAATCCCCCAGCAACAATAGACCCTTCAGTAGCCAGCATTAATAGACCTCTTTTGCGAAAGTGGATCCTTTCCAGAAAAATTCCCCCCTCCAGCAACAGTAGATTCTCCACCAGCAACAATAGACCCCTATGCAAAAATAGATTCCCTCCAGCGACATCAGATCCTCCAGCATCCAGCAACCACAGACCTCTTCCTCAACAGTAGATCCATCCCAGCCACAATTGACCCCCAGCAGCAAAAGATCCTCACTAGCAACAATAGACCCCATGCAAAAATTGATCCCTCAGCGACAATAGAGCTGGCATCAATAGACCACTGCCTCAACAGTAGATCCCCCCAGAAACAATTCCACCCCCCCCAAAACAATAGACCTCCCTTGCAACAATAGACCTCCTTGCAAAAAATAGATTCCCTCCAACGACAATAGATCCGCAGAAGCCGGCATCACGAGACTTCTCTCTCAACAGTAGATCCCCTCCAGCAACAAATGAACCCCCAGCAACAGTAGATCCCACTAGCAATAAAATAACTCCCCAGGATCATTAGACTTCTTTGCAAAAATAGATCCCTCCAGCGACAATAGATCCCCCAGCAGCCAGGAACCATAGACCCTCCAGCTCACCTCAACATCCCTTGCCATTACTTACATTCATTGCTGGAAGTGCCAAAGTGTGTTTCCGCTGCTGAAAAAAAGCCCTGCCTAGGCGCCAAGAGGATAAAAGACTACAAAGCAAAAAAAAAGAAAAAAGCTCAAAACTTTTCTTCATTTGATACATACAGCGCCTTGAAAAAGTATTCATACCCCGTGAAATTTTCCACATTTTTTCATGTTACAACCAAAAACGTAAATGTATTTTATTGGGATTTTATGTGATAGACCAACACAAAGTGGCACATAATTGTGAAGTGGAAGGAAAATGATAAATGGTTTTCAACATTTTTTTTGCAAATAAATATGTGAAAAGTGCGGCGTGCATTTGTATTCAGCCCCCTTTACTCTGATACCCCTATCTAAAATCTAGTGGAACCAATTGCCTTCAGAAGTCACCTAATTAGTAAATAACGTCCACCTGTGTGTAATTTAATCTCAGTATAAATACAGCTGTTCTGTGAAGCTCTCAGAGGTTTGTTAGAGAACCTTAGTAAACAAACAGCATCATGAAGACCAAGGAACACATCCGACAGGTCAGGAATAAAGTTGTAGAGAAGTTTAAAGCCGTATTAGATTATAAAAAAATATCCCAAGCTTTGAAAATCTCACGGAGCTCTGTTCAATCCATCATCCGAAAATGGAAAGAGTATGGCACAACTGCAAACCTACCAAGACAGGGCCGTCCACCTAAACTGACCGGCCGGGCAAGGAGAGCATTCATCAGAGAAGAGCCAAGAGGTCCATGGTAACTCTGGAGGAGCTGCAGAGATCCACAGCTCAGGTGGGAGAATCTGTCCACAGGCATAGGCGTGCGCAAGGGGTGTGCCAGGTGTGCCCGGGCACACCCTAATCCTGGGGTTGGCAACCTGTCAATGGTGGGCAGGTGACAGGAAAACCACAACCCTTCCTTGCCAACCCTCAGAACCTGGACAGGAGAGGGGGCGTGGGTGGAATTTAGTGGAACCGATCTGTATTTTCCTCCTGCAGCAGCTGAAAGTAGGCTTCTCCTCTCCCTTTTGTCAACATTCAGCTGCCACAGGAGGCAAATATAGGGGATTGGTACTAATATATGCCACCCCCGCCACCCCTCTTTTCCCTGTTCCTCTTCCTTCTGTTGCCTGGGTCTCCCATGTGCTCCCTTGCTCCCCCTTCCTCCCATTGTTTCAGGATGGAGAGCGGGGAAGAGGCCGGTAAATATGTCAAGCGCATATGTGTTGGAGCTTTGGGGTGCACACCCTAATGCAATAGGCTGCGCACACCTATGTCCACAGGACAACTATTAGTCGTGTTCTCCACAAATCTGCCCTTTATGGAAGAGTGACAAGAAGAAAGACATTGGTGAAAGAAAGCCATAAGTAGTCCTGTTTGTGAGAAGCCATGTGGAGGACACAGCAAACATGTGGAAGAAGGTGATCTGGTCAGATGAGACCAAATGGAACTTTTTGGCCTAAAAGCAAAACACTATGTGTGGCGGAAAACTAACACTGCACATCACCCTGAACACACCATCCCCACCGTGGCATCATCATGTTGTGGGAATGCTTTTCTTCAGCAGGGACAGGGAAGCTGGTCATAGTTGATGATTTTTTTGAAACTTCAGACGGACCTAGAAATAGAACATGTTCTAAATCTTTCCTCTGGAACTCTCGTCTGTGTGCTGTTCCGAAAGACCAGAAATGACGCATGCTCTGAAGCAAGTAAGAGACGTAAACTATTGGCTATTGGCTATTGAACGTGCTTTTTCTATCCCCGTCGTACGTGTTGTACGTCACCGCGTTTTGGAAGGTCGGACCTTGGTCAGACTTTAGTTTAACCGTGTGTAGGGAAGACCGCTTGAATGGAATTCCGTCAGAGTTCTGTTGGAGAAATCTTTGGAGTTTAGTCCGACGTCTAAACCGGTCGTGTGGACGCGGCATAAGAAGAAAACCTGTTAGAGTCTGGAAAAGACTTGAGACTGGGGCGGAGCATAGACGTGCGCACAGGGTGTGCCGGGTGTGCCCAGGCACACCCTAATCACCCCGTGCACATTATTGTTATGGCTCTGTGTAGCAGCAGAAACAGGGGAAAGATCTCCCTCTTACCGGCTCTGCCATAAGAGAAGTGTTTATGCTCTTCTCTTTCACTGTGCCGGGGTCATATATATGTAGACACCCGCACAAGCATGTGTGTTTGAGCTTAAGGGTGCACACCCTAATGCAATAGGCTGTGCACACCTATGGGGCAGAGGTTCACCTTCCAGCAGGACAACGACCCTAAACATACAGCCAGAGCTACAATGGAATGGTTTAGATCAAAGCATATTCATGTGTTATGCCGTGTACACACGACCGGACTTTTCGACCGAACTTGTCGGACGGTAGAGACATCCCCAAAAAGACAGCTGTAATTGCAGTGAAAGGCGGTTCTACAAAGTATTGACTCGGGGGGGGCGCCATACAAATGTACCCCCCACACTTTTCACATATTTATTTGTAAAAAAAAAACAATTTATCATTTTCCTTCCACTTCACAATTATGTGGCACTTTGTGTTGGTCTATCACATAAAATCCCAATAAAATACATTTTACGGTTTTGGTTGTAACATGACAAAATGTGGAACATGTCAAGGGGTATGAATACTTTTTCAAGGCACTTTATCTGCTTTAAATTGGCAGAATATAATCACCGCAAATCCCACAAAATCCACCCCTCGCCACCTTATCACACAGCGATCGGCGGCGGCGCATTTTTTTTACGACCAGATCCTTTTTTTTTTTATGATTGGAACAAAATTCCAATCATAAAAATCCGAGGCTCTGACAATTCTATTGACCCGGTATCAAAAAAGCTAAAACAAGTTGTATTATAGCGTGTCATGTTGTTCTGCGTTTAATCAGATCCGTTCCCAGCGGGGTGTAACAAATGGGTCGCCCGCCTCTATAGATCACAATAAATAAGTGTGCACGGCCGGAGCGAGCGGAGGGGCGGTGGGGGCATTCTACTCCCCCAGAGAGACGCCGCTGACCATTAATAGACCTGTGGGGCCACCGGCAAGTCATTCCTCGCCGTGCGCCGCCTAATATTAAATGAAAGCCACCAGATGGGCTTTACGCGGGGCTGTAATCTTCCAGCGAGTAATGCGTTACACTTTCCATTAATCCTAAGCCTATTTTGATGGCGCTCACGGGCTGACATATCAGCGACGCGCGCTGACCCCTGTGCTCTTTAAGTACGCGGCAGTAAAAGAAAAAAAAAAAAAAAAAAAAGGGCTCGATAGCGGCAGCCGCGTCGGCGGTAGATAAACCAGCCGTCTAAAACCGGGGCCTTGTAATTCCACTTAAATGCAGTCGAGCCCTATTGAGAGGGGATCCGATCGTTAATCCCTTCACAGGCTGATATCCGCGGTGACACGGCGACGACAGGGGCGCCGCTCTACGGGGACCGACAAGAGTTCAGGGACTTAGCATGCGAAGCCTGACAACAGCGTGCAGGATTTATGACCTGTTCATACCATAAGGTGCGTCTGATTGCGCTTTTTTTTTTTCTTTACTCATTTAGACGCGGTGCGTTTTTTGCACGCTCCCATTGTGGCGCATCTTAGGTAGCCCATTGATTTTAATGGGTTGTCCAACACACTGGTACGCGCAAAACTTCACTGCAGGGGCAATTTTTGAAATTGCGCTGTACCAAAACGCATGGTACCGTGCGTTTTGGTGGCTGTGAGCAATAAGTCCCCATTAGTGATGCACTAAAATTAAAATTCCAGTGCCGAAACCAGCGGCAGCCGGTCCATAAGGGCCGCCCCCCCTAATCTCTGTGCACCAGCCCCTAATCTCCATGCGGGGCGCCGGACGCATAGAGTTCTATGAGGTTTTTTATTTATGTGAAGCACATGAATAGAGCATGAGGCTCTGATTGGCTGCAAAAAGGTTGGGCTCGGGGCGCAGAGAGCTGCGCCCCAAGCCCACCCACTTGTGACATTAGCGAATCAACATTCGCTATTGTCTTCCTGCTTCTCCTCCCAGCCAATCAGGAAGTGACCGGCTTGCAAGCCGCCGGAGAAGCCGCTTAGCCTGGATGGGGTTGGCTGGCCTGTGAGCGGGCGGGGCTGGTGAGGGGGCAGGGTAGGTTGGTGGCGGGATTAGTTTGCCCCCCCCCCCCAAAAAAAATGGAGCACCAGCCGCCACTGGCCGAAACCTAAACCGAATATTAAGGATGCACTTGACCAAATCCAAAGCCGAAATTGACGGTTTTAAAAAAAATATTTTTTTTTTTTTTTATGAATAATTGTAATATATTCGACTTTTTAATTATTATCATGAATTTAAATGAATATCATCGGCCATTATCGGCACATTTTGAAGTGGTGTTTAAAATCCTGTTTGCTGCATTTTTGATCAGTTAAAAAAACACACCTCCCCATTGAAATGCATTGAAAACGCAAGCAAGAATGCATCAAAAATGTACCCGTGTTGCGTTTTTGATGCATTTTTTTGGAGTCACGTGACCTCTGAGAAACACACCATAAGGCTGCATTCACACCTGGGCATTTTGTATCACGAGCAGATTTGCCGCGATTCTGCCCATAATATCAAAAAGCCCAGGTGTGAATGACAAAGCACACCACGCACATTTCAGATGCCATTCATTTGAATAGCACCTAAAAAACGCAATGCGGTTATGCGTGACGTCTCCTCCCTCCTCCTCCCTTCTCCTCCTAGGCCAATAGGATCGCTTCTCCTTTTTGGACCAATCAGGAAACGGGCCTCAAGCCCCACTTCCTGATTGGCTGGGAGGAGAATCAGTGTGACAGTAGCGAATATTAATTCGCTATTGTCACACAACTGGGTGGGCTCTGGGCCCCCTCCTGTAGTTTTCTGCATGCAGACTGTAGTGGGAGGAGCCTGTCAGGCCCCTCCCACAGCTCTGTTCTGTCTCTCCTTCTGCAGGGTGACTGGTGTTGTCTCCGCCCCCTCCTGTAGTTTTTTGCAGGCAGTGTGTAGTGGGTGGAGCCTGTCAGACCCCCTCCCACAGCTCTGCTCTGTCTCTCCTTGTGCAGGGTGACTGGTGTTGTCTCCGCCCCCTCCTGTAGTTTTTTTGCAGGCAGTGTGTAGTGGGTGGAGCCTGTCAGGCCCCTCCCACAGCTCTGCTCCGTCTCTCCTTGTGCAGGGTGACTGGTCTTGTCTCCACCCCCTCTCTAGTTTTCTATACGCAGTCTGTAGTGGGTGGAGCCTGCTAGGCCCCTCCCTCAGTTCTGCTCTCTCTCCCTGTGCAGGGTGACTGGTGTTGTCTCCGCCCCCTCCTGTAGTTTTTTTGCAGGCAGTGTGTAGTGGGTGGAGCCTGTCAGGCCCCTCCCACAGCTCTGCTCCGTCTCTCCTTGTGCAGGGTGACTGGTCTTGTCTCCACCCCCTCTCTAGTTTTCTATACGCAGTCTGTAGTGGGTGGAGCCTGCTAGGCCCCTCCCTCAGTTCTGCTCTCTCTCCCTGTGCAGGGTGACTGGCGTTGTCTCCGCCCCCTCCTGTAGTTTTCTGCAGGCAGGCTGTAGTGGGTGGAGCCTGCTGGGCCCCTCCCACAGCCCTTATATCTGGCTTTGCAAAGGCATTTGAGGCAGACAAAGCGAATTTATATTGTAAGTGGCTAATTAGAAATATATTTAAATGAAAGTTTTTATGCCCATATTTCATCTTTTTCTTTTTCTTTTTTTCCAATTAAATACTTTTTATTGAGTTTAAAGTATTTCATCTTAAAAAAAAAAGAAAAAAAAAAGTTTATTGGCGCACTCGATGAACCAATCACCGTCTTCTTAGGTGATTCTCTTTTTAAAGCATTGCGGCAATGAGGAAAGTTTTATTAAAACGTGGCCTGGGAATGAAGGGGTTCACCGAGACTCAGGTGGAGAGAGACATGGATATAATTCTACAACATGACAAAAATCAAGTGCAAAAAAAAAAAAAAAAAAGGAAAAGAAAAAAAAATCACCTTTCCCAACTACATAAAGGCAATGTCAAATTATCGAGCAATAAAAGAAGAAAAAAAGAAATTCATTAATGAGATGGATTCTCCGGCTCTTATAAAAAGCTCCACAGGTTCAGCACTTGGAATGAATATGACCTTGGGCAGAGGAGAACGCAGCCACATCTCCGCACCGGCCTTTTTTCGGTTTTTGCGACGGCAAACTCGGCTCCTGGAGGCCCCTGGAAATGAATATACAGCACACTGGCCTTAGTTAAAGCGCTATTAAACCCAAACCCAAACATTTACTATCATGCAGCTTACCAATTCTTAGATGTGATGGCTGCATTCGTTTTCTTTTTTAGACTTTCTTTCTTCTATTTTCGTCTGATGTTCCAGCCGGAAAATCAGTTGTTTTTCAAAAGCTCAAGCTCTCCGGCAGTTTTACATGGATGAGACAAACCAGTTAACATTGTCAGGCGTGAGTAAAATGATCAGCTTTTATTTATCCATGCAAAGCCTTTATCCCAAAGGGACCAAAACTGTGTGCTGTAACTGATTATAACCACTTCAGCTCCAGAAGGTTTTTACCCCTTCCATGACCAGGCCATTATTTGTTATTTAGCATCACGCTTCTTTTTTTCACACAAATAGAGCTTTATTTTGGTGGTATTTGATCACCTCTGGGTTTTTTATTCTCTATTACAGTATCTCACAAACTTACATTTTTGTAAATATTTTCTTCTATCTTTTCATGTGACAACACTGAAGAAATTACACTTGTCTACAATGTAAAGTAGTGAGTGTACAGCTTGTATAACAGTGTAAATTTTCTGTCCCCTCAAAATAACTCAACACACAGCCATTTATGTCTAAACTGCTGGCAACAAAAGTGAGTACACCCCTAAGTGAAAATGTCCAAATTGGGCCCAAAGTGTCAATATTTTGTGTGGCCTCCATTATTTTCCAGCACTGCCTTAACCCTCTTGGGCATGGAGTTCACCAGAGCTTCACAGGTTGCCACTGGAGTCCTCTTCCACTCCTCCATGATGACATCACGGAGCTGGTGGATGTTAGAGACCTTGCGCTCCTCCACCTTCCGTTTGAGGATGTCCCACAGATGTTCAATAGGGTTTAGGTCTGGAGACATGCTTGGCCAGTCCATCACCTTTACCCTCAGCTTCTTTAGCAAGGCAGTGGTCATCTTGGAGGTGTGTTTGGGGTCGTTATCATGTTGGAATACTGCCCTGCGGCCCAGTCTCTGAAGGGAGGGGATCATGCTCTGCTTCAGTATGTCACAGTACATGTTGGCATTCATGGTTCCCTCAATGATCTGTAGCCCCCCAGTGCCGGCAGCACTCATGCAGCCCCAGACCATGACACTCCCACCACCATGCTTGACTGTAGGTAAGACACACTTGTCTTTGTACTCCTCACCTGGTTGCCGCCACACACGCTTGTCACCATCTGAACCAAATAAGTTTATCTTGGTCTCATCAGACCACAGGACATGGTTCCAGTGATCCATGTCCTTAGTCTGCTTGTCTTCAGCAAACTGTTTGCAGGTTTTCTTATGCATCATCTTTAGAAGAAGCTTCCTTCTGGGATGACAGCCAAGCAGACCAATTTGATGCAGTGTTCGGCGTATGGTCTGAGCGCTGACAGGCTGACCCCCCACCCCTTCAACCTCTGCAGCAATGCTGGCAGCACTCATACGTCTATTTCCCAAAGACAACCTCTGGATATGACGCTGAGCACGTGACCTCAACTTCTTTGGCCGACCATGGCGAGGCCTGTTCTGAGTGGAACCTGTCCTGTTATACCGCTGTATGGTCTTGGCCACCGTGCTGCAGCTCAGTTTCAGGGTCTTGGTAATCTTCTTATAGCCTAGGCCATCTTTATGTAGAGCAACAATTCTTTTTTTTTCAGATCCTCAGAGAGTTTTTTGCCATGAGGAGCCATGGTAAACTTCCAGTGACCAGTATGAGAGAGTGAGAGCGATAACACCAAATTTAACACACCTGCTCCCCATTCACACCTGAGACCTTGTAACACTAACGAGTCACATGACACCTGGGAGGGAAAATGGCAAATTGGGCCCAATTTGGACATTTTCACTTAGGGGTGTACTGACTTTTGTTGCCAGCGGTTTAGACATTATCGGCTGTGTGTTGAGTTATTTTGAGGGGACAGCAAATTTACACTGTTATACAAGCTGTACACTCACTACTTTACATTGTAGCAAAGTGTCATTTCTTCAGTGTTGTCACATGAAAAGATATAATAAAATATTTACAAAAATGTAAGCGGTGTACTCACTTTTGTGAGATACTGTATATATTTTATATATATATATATATATATATATATATATATATATATATATATATATATATATATATATATATGCTGTATATCTATCTATCTATATATATATATATATATATATTTCTATAGATATATATCTATAGATAGATAGATATTTCTATAGATATATATATATATACATATTGTGGCAAAGCATTGCCCTGCCAGGGTCTAGAAGAAGGTTGTGACCCAGAATTCTCAACCAGGCGGGTTGAAGGGCTCCAGGGAGTTTGTAACATGAAGAGAAGATCTTTCAGTTTCCTCAGTGTTTTTTAAAGTCCACTTCTGGACCTGGAGCTAGGGTTGCCGCCTCAACCCAAACACATAATAATTACAAAGGTTCTGAGGCTAATTTAATGCAGATAAGCCACCAACTGAGTTAATTACCACCTTAATTGGCCACGGAACTTGTGTAATTAATTAATATGTGTTCAGTTTTAAAGGGATGAGGTGGCAACCCTACCTGGAGCCCGGGGAATTCTCAGAGATCCGGGTGGGATGAAATCCCCAGTCCTGGGTCCTGATTTTGGGAACAGCCAGCATACTGATTGGTCAGGTGTGTGCTGGGCTTTTAGTAGTAACCAGACAATCTGCCACCCCGGAAGATAGGAAGTCTGGCCCAGGAGTGCGCCATGTGGGGGCCTGTGCAGCAAGAGGCTGCTAGGTCGGTGAACAGTCTGTAGGAGACAGACAGGGGCCTGGCGTGAAAGGCCAGAAGCAGCAGTGCTGCAAGCAGGGGCGTCGCTAGGGGGTGGCTTTTGGGGCTATAGCCCTGAATCTGGGGCCAATAGCCCCGAGTCTCTGCAGGGGTCACCAAGGGGAGGGGGGGCTCTCTGGGGACCCTTATGTAAGTGGGGGGCTCTCTGGGGACCCTGATGCAAGGGAGAGGCTCTCTGGGGACCCAGATTTAAGGGGGAGGCTCTCTGGGGACCCTTATGTAAGTGGGGGGATCTCTGGGGACCCTGATTTTAAGGCAGAGGCTCTCTAGGGACCCAGATTTAAGGGGGAGGCTCTCTGGGGACCCTAATGTAAGGGGGGCTCTGGGGACTCTGATGTAAGGGGGCTCTCTGGGGACCCTGATGTAAGTGGGGGGCTCTCTGGGGATATATATATACACACACACACACACACGTATATTACTGTATATAGATGTGTATGCCCGCCCAAGCGTATGACTTTCTTTACTACGCTGCTATGGGCTCTAGCCCCAGATCTTTTGTAGACCTAGCAACGCCCCTGGCTGCAAGTGAGAGCCAACTAGGCCGAATGTCATTTTGTTGATGGAAAAAGGAATGAAACCCCTGCGAGGGAAACCTATGTTGGTTTGCTGAACTTTGAGCGGCTGCCACTGTGTGGGCACTGACTCAATACATGAGGACTCCGACTAAAATGGACCTAGCACCTGATTACACTATTCTCTGTTACCAACATTAATCTGGGACAGAGCCACCTAGTGGTAGACTAGCTAACTGCACCTGCTTACATGCCTGTTACCACAAAGCATGGCAATGCAGTATTGCTTTGTTGCAGTGCCATTCATTCTGAATGACACCCCAATACACAAAGGCCCCATACACATTGACATTTTTGGGCATCAGGGTGGCTGGGGGGGGGGGGTTGGTTAAACCGCGGCTCAGCATTGCCAGATCAGAGACATAACGAATGACTACGTCACATAAAGCAGCTTTATCACCAATAAAGAGCCTCGGCTTTCGTTCGGCCCGTGATTAAACGCCGGCGAAATTACAGTTTTGTTTTTGTTCTTTATTGTTCCGCCGCTGATTGGCTTAAAATCATTCTGCGTTTTTCGTCTCTCCGGTGCGACCCGCAAACCGTGATGAATGCTCGCCGCCAATGGAGGTAATGTTACTCAGCCAATATCTTGTACAATTAAATTCCTGACAGATTGACTACTGTATGTCTTATCTCATTTCATAGCAAACGAAGAGGGCGGGGGGATGGGGGAGGGGGCATCACCACGGATTAAACAAATACCGCTGAGCTATGGCGCGCTAATTAAGGGACAAGGAGTTAATAATCACATTCTTACAGTGAGAAGTCTCAGAGAGTGAAATGTATTGATCCGGTGCGCCTGAAACACGGTTAACCCATTTTACGCCAGTCGCGTTGGCAATGAACGCGTCTATCTATTGAATTCTTCGCTTCTTAGAGTGCATGTACACCCAATCACTACAATCTCATAGAAGCGTTAAAGTGGAACTCCGACTGCCCCTCTTGCACAGTTGTACCGACTCCTCTCCTGCATTGAAATGGCTTACTCTGATTTTACTGCACACTGTGAGCCTCTCACAATGTGCATTAGAAGCTGCAGCAAGTCAGATAGAGCCCCGCCTCCCTCGCAGCCTGACTGTCCATTACCCCGCCCCTTTCATTCATTGGATTTCAGTTCTTTCCGGTCTTCATGTGAAGACGAATTACTGAGTCACATTTTGTTCTACCTATGAATTGTTTGTGAAGCACCACTTATTGATCTTATCACTTCTGGTCAATCATGTTTTTAGAAGGTATTGTTATAAATAAAGAAATGTATCTTTTTATTAACCACTTGCCTAGAGGGCACTTATACCCCCCTTCCTGCCCAGGCCAATTTTCAGCTCTCAGCGCTGTCACAATTTGAATGACAATTGCTCGGTCTTGTAACACTGTATCCATATGACATTATTATCATTATTTTCACACAAATCAGGCTTTCTTTTGGTGGTATTTAATCATTGCTGGGTTTTTTAATTTTTGCTAAATAAACAAATAAAGACGGGGGAAAAAAGAAAATGTTTTCATAGTTTGTTATAAAATTTGGCAAACAAGTCATTTTTCTGCTTCACTGATGGGCACTGATAGGCTGCACTAATAAGGCGGCACTGATAAGTGGCACTCATGGGCACTGATAGGCGGCACTGATGAATACTGATGGGCACTGATGAGGTGGCACTGATGAGGCTGCACTGATGGGCACCGATTAGGTGGCATTGATGGGCACTGATAGGCTGCACTGATGCGCACTGATAGGCGTCACTGATGAACACCAATGGGCACCGATGAGGCTGCACTGATGGGCACTGATGAGGCGGCACTTATGGGCACTGATGAGGCGGCATTGATGAGCACTGATAGGCTGCAATGATGGCCACTGATAGGCGGCACTGATGAACACCGATGGGCAATGATAGGCAGCACTGATGGGCACTGATGAGGTGGCACTGATGAGGCTGCACTGATGGGCACCGATTAGACGGCATTGATGGGCACTGATAGGCTGCATTGATTGGCACTGATAGGCTGCACTGATGCCCACTGATAGGCATCACAGATGAACACTGATGGGCACTGATGAGGCGGCATTGATGGGCACTGATAGGCTGCATAGGCGGCACTGAAACACTGATGGGCACTGATAGGGGGCACTGATAGGTGACACTGATGAGGAGGCACTGATTGGCAGCACTGGTGGGCACTGGTTATCAGTGTAGCTATCCTTTAAAGCCTGGGTTCACAGTATTGCAATGCAGGAACCAGCGTAATTCCAGTGCGGGTTCCCGCATCGCATCTCCCGCTTTGGGTGTCAATACAAGTTAATGACACCCCCAGATCGGTTCACAGATCGCAGTGCGAACTGTGAATTTGGACAGGAATCGGATTGCATAGGTGTGAACAACCATGCGATCCGATTCCAGTGCGGGGGAAAAAACAAGGTTCCTGCACCTTTTTCGTGCAAATCCAATGCGAGTTCAGCCTTACAGAAGCCAGTTATCAGCTCTCTTCTCCTCTCCTCATGCTGTCAGCGTGAGGAAACAAGTCCTGATAACCGGCTTCTGTTTAAACCCGTGATTAGCTGTGATTGGACAGCTGATTGGCTCTTTACCTCAATCTGTGATCAGCAGCGATCACAGGGTACGCAGCCCGTGCCTCGCAGCAGGTGCGCGTCACGGCGTGATCATGGGAGGCCGTCTTATGAACTAGCCGGCCACAAAGTAGCCGTCATTTGGCTATAGCGCGGACAGCAAGTGGTTAATGTGTCCCTTGAGTGCCTTTAAAGTCCGATATATTAAACTTTTTTGCACACAATCCTTTTTGTCTCTCTACTTCTCAGGGCAGTTTGTCCAGCAAAAGCCCAGAAACTGAAATAGTGGGAGATCTTCAGTAATGTTCCAGGCCAGGTAAGCTATAGAATGGATATTCAACCATAAAAACAACAACGCCTAATAAATGCATATGCTACAAATGCTGTGCTATATAAATAAAAAGTCCATGTTTGAAGTAAATGATACCATAAATGAACATAAAATAATATAAGCCCATACAAGAAGAAAAAAAAAAATTACCAAGTGACTAGTGATCTTGTTGACCATACCGTAAGGGTATATCCCAGAAGAGACAAACCTCAAACTCCCAGTGAATCACCACAGTGAAGTTAAGGTGGGGGCTTACCAAACTATAAAGGCCCTCAGTGAAGAGAAGTCAGAAAGGCATTTGTAGGTGTTTGATGGTTCAGCAAGAACTCCAATTCATTCACTGTAATTATGGCAGGGCAATGTAGATTGCAATATTCCCCAGCATGTATAGGACATAGAAACTCCATGTGCCAAAATGTTCATAAAAAGAAAAGAGCACTCTCCATAGCGTGAATCAATAAAAACCAGTAAGATTTAATATTAAGATTGCACTTACAAGATGTAGGATATATTAAGGCATACAGATAGTTGTTAACTTGGGTCCTTCCCATAAACAAGATGGCCACGGCTAGTTGACGCATGCGCAGTGGCATGTATTCTGGCTCCACCCTACACATTTCGTCATGGGTGACGTCACCTATGACGAAACGCGTAGGGTGGAGCCAAGTCTTATCTCATTTATGGGACTTATATTATTTTATGTTTGTTTATGGTATCAGTTACTTCAAACATGGACTTTTCATTTATATTGCAAAGCATTTGTATCATATGCATTTATTAAGTGCTGTTTTTGATGGTTGAATATGTTTATGCTTTGTATTGGAGCATTGTGACAGCTGCTGTATCAGCAGCAACAGTCACTAGGATCCTCCGTTCAGGTCTGTACTCACCATGTCCCTGGATACTTGGATGTCTCCCACCAATATCAGACAGATACTTCCTCCATGAGTCTCCCAGACTGGATTCCCAGTGAAATCCTTCACTTAGCTTCAGAGATCTTTAGCAGAACAGGCCCCTCAGTTATGCCACAGCTGGGACCTCTATGAGAGCAAGTAGAATTTTCAGCAGAGCTGCCCAGGAGGGCAACAGATCTCTCTCCCTCTCTCTCTCTCTCTCTCTCTCTCTCCCCCTCTCTCTCTCCCTCTCTGTCTCTCTCTCTGTCTGTCTCTCTCTCTCTCTCTCTCCCTCTCCTTCTCTCTCTCTCTCCCTCTCCCTCTCTCTCTCTCTCTCTGTCTCTCTCTCTGTCTCTCTCTTTCTCTCAGACTGCCATCCTGTCTCACCAGAGAACGATCGCGGGTGGCTGCCGGCCCCTGCTGATCGGCTCCTGCTGTGTCCAACCACAGCGGGAGAGCTGCTCCGGCGGCGCACACATGCGCCCCCAGAGCCGATAAAGGAAATCACGTACAGGTACGTGATTTTTCTCTAAAGGGCCGCCCTGCTGCAGTATAAGTACATGGGGCGGTCCTTAAAGGGGTTGTAAAGGTTTATATTTTTTTCACCTTAATGCATCCTATGCATTAAGGTGAAAAAAAACCTGTCAGTGACCGGCCCCCCCGCCCCCCCCCGTTTTACTTACCTGAACCCTCGAACTTGTCCCACGAGGATGCGCCTTCTCTCTGCTAGGGGGTTCTCGGCTGTTGATTGGATAGATTGATAGTAGCGCAGCCATTGGCTCCCGCCGCTGTCAATCAAATCCAATGACGCGGCCGCCGGGGGGGCGGGGCCGAGTCCTGCATTCGGCATCTATGGACACCGAATGCTGGACTCAGGAGCGCGCCCGCAAGGTAACCCCTCCGGGAGAGTGCTTCACCCAGGGGGTTATCTGGTCCAGGGAGGAGCCGAGAGAGCCGCTGGGGGATCCCAGAAGGGGAGGATCAGGGCCACTGTGTGCTAAACGAGCTGCACAGTGGAGGTAAGTATGACATGTTTGTTATTTTTTTAAAAATTAAAAAATTACCTTAAGTGTCACTTTAAGTGATTAAAGCAACGCAGTGCCGTATCGCAAAAAATCAAATGGCCTGGTAAGGAAGGGGGTAAAACCTTCCAGAGCTGAAGTGGTTAATAGTTATGTGATATTATATGATAGCTGTGGTTTATTTAATAATATTTAATGATAAGGTTGGTCTGTCTTATATTATTTATGATAGGGTTGGTTTACCTGATATTATTATATGATAACATTGGTTTGTGTTATATTATTACATAATAACATTGGTTTGTGTTATATTATTATATGATAACATTGGTTTGTGTTATATTATTACATGATAACATTGGTTTGTGTTATATTATTATATGATAACATTGGTTTGTGTTATATTATTACATAATAACATTGGTTTGTGTTATATTATTACATAATAACATTGGTTTGTGTTATATTATTATATGATAACATTGGTTTGTGTTATATTATTATATGATAACATTGGTTTGTGTTATATTATTACATAATAACATTGGTTTGTGTTATATTATTATATGATAACATTGGTTTGTGTTATATTATTACATAATAACATTGGTTTGTGTTATATTATTACATAATAACATTGGTTTGTGTTATATTATTATATGATAACATTGGTTTGTGTTATATTATTACATGATAACATTGGTTTGTGTTATATTATTATATGATAACATTGGTTTGTGTTATATTATTATATGATAACATTGGTTTGTGTTATATTATTATATGATAACATTGGTTTGTGTTATATTATTATATGATAACATTGGTTTGTGTTATATTATTACATAATAACATTGGTTTGTGTTATATTATTATATGATAACATTGGTTTGTGTTATATTATTACATAATTACATTGGTTTGTGTTATATTATTATATGATAACATTGGTTTGTGTTATATTATTACACAATAGGATTGGTTTATGTGATATTATTATATGATATCTGTATTTTATGTAATATTATTACATGATAAGGTTGGTCTGTGTTATATTATTTATGATAGGGTTGGTTTACCTGACATTATTACATAACAACATTGGTTTATGTTATATTATTACATGATAGGTTTGGTGTATCCTATATTATTACATGATGGGATTGGTTTATGTGAAATTATTACATGATTGGACTGGTTAATGTTATATTATTGCATCATATAATTGGTTTATGTAATATTATTACATGATGAGGTTGGTTTACGTATTATTATTATTATTATTATTACATGATAGTGTTGGTTTATGTAATATTAATTAATGATATCGTTGGTTTACGTTCCATTACGAGAAGACCGGTTCACTTTAAATTTTCTCACTGATATGTTTCTCCTTGTACCATTCTCCTAGCCCGATCTTGATTCTTTTGTTGTTCTTTGTGTGCGAAACGGATGGGAGGAACGGCCGTATTCCCATACGGGGAAGAAACAAAAGTGTGAGCAAAATAAAAAATGATAAGCAATGTCAAGTTTTCCGACAAATGTCCTCTGCGGAGTGGGACCTGGAACAGCCTGGCTCCCCAGCAGAGCAGGGACAGGCAGAGACAATGAGTGTAATCATGCTCGGTGCAATGAAAAGGGCTTCGCCGAGGAAGCTGAAGAGTAGCCATCATCTTGGCAGATAAATCCTAGCCACAATTATTCATTCCGAGTCTCCTGACATGGAGATTAATGAGTTTGATAACCAAGGTTTCCAATGCGCAGATTTAGCCCCTGTTCCAGCAGCCGTCTCTTCCCTTCCCTCTGACTACAAACAGCAGCTCCGGCTACAGGAATGGAAGAAGAGGAGGGAATCGATACATTTGCAGTGGTCATCAACATTTTTGCAAGTTTGCCGTCAGGGAAAGGCGAGATTGACTTACGAGATGTTGTGGATATTTATGTCGGAAAGGACTTGTAGGTGGAATGCTGCCAGGGGCTGATTGGGTCTTCTTCAGATGGCCAAACAAATCCCAATCTGGTGGTACAATCTCTTTTAGATTTTCATACAACTGTGTAGTACAAGACCTTAAATGGTTGTATATACGCTATATTAACAAAAGTATTGGGACACCTGCCTTTACACACACATGAACTTTAATGACATTCACGTCTTAGTCCGTAGGGTTCAATATTGAGTTGGCCCACCCTTTGCAGCTATAACAGCTTCAGCTCTTCTGGGAAGGCCGTCCACAAGGTTTAGGAGTGTGTCTATGGGAATGTTTGACCATTCTTCCAGAAGCCCATTTGTGAGGTCAGGCACTGATGTAGACGGGAAGGCCTGGCTCGCAGCCTCCGCTCTAATTCATCCTGAAAGATGTTCTATCGGGTTAAGATCAGGACTATGTGCAGGCCAGTCAAGTTCCTCCTCCCCAAACTGGCTTATTCATGTCTTTATGGACCTTGCTTTGTGCAGTGATCCAAATCATTTGGTGAAGAGGGGGTAATGGTGTGGGGGTTATTTTTCAGGGGTTGGGCTTGGTCCCTTAGTTCCAGTGAAGGGAACTCTTGAGGCGTCAGCATGCCAAGACATTTTGGACAATTTCCTGCTCCCAACTTTGTGGGAACAGTTTGGGGACGGCCCCTTCCTATTCCAACATGACTGCGCACCAGTGCACAAAGCTAGGTCCATAAAGACATGGATGAGGGAGTTTGGGGTAGAGGAACTTGACTGGCCTGCACAGAGTCCTGACCCGAAAGAACACCTTTGGGATGAATTAGAGCGGAGACTGCTAGTCAGGCCTTCTCGCCCACATCAGTGCCTGACCTCACAAATGCGCTTTTGGAAGAATGGTCAAACATTCCAATAGATACACTCCTAAACCTTGTGGACAGCCTTAACAGAAGAGTTGAAGCTGTTATAGCTGCAAAGGGTGGGCCAATTCAATATTAAACCCTACGGACTAAGACTGGGATGCCATTAAAGTTGATGTGCGTGTAAAGGCAGGCGTCTCAAAACTTTAGGTAATATAGTGTATATTGGGAAGC
Source organism: Lithobates clamitans (assembly GCA_037952925.1). NCBI lineage: Eukaryota > Metazoa > Chordata > Amphibia > Anura > Ranidae > Lithobates > Lithobates clamitans. The sequence continues at coordinate 571,909 of JBBGZY010002349.1, read as the reverse complement.
TGTCAGTATGGAAGTTCTAGGGACTATGGAGCTAGACACCCCTGAGCAAAAAAAAGTATTTTAGACAGTGTAGGCAAAACAGGCTGAAAACACTTCAAAGACATGCTGGTCGGTTAACTGGATCCTGTCTAAATTGGCCTTAGTATGTGTGCATGCGAGGAAGAGACCTTAGATTGTACAGTATGTAGGCAGCTGCAGTCTGTAGAAGTGAAAACTACCATGAAATCACACCAGTAAACTAAAAATAAATATAAATCAATAGATAGCAGCCAACAGTGACATGTGTTCTCACACCTACAGTATTGTAGGTCCAGTCTGTATTCCCTGAAGCTTGAAAACGTGTCAATTGACTTGTCTGTGGTCTCCTATTGGATATCACCCCCGGCCCGGCCTCCCATGCCTTCCACGCTGGTTACGACTTACTTAGCCGTCCGGTACTGCTGAAGAGCAGCGCATCATCAGCGGTAGACTCCGGGACATCTTCATCTGGCCCAGACACTACAGTTCTAGACATGCTTACTTTTTGTGAGTAGCTACTTAGCTTTCTATTAATAAATCTTGTTTTAATCTGCGGCACCAAGGCTGGTGCCCCCATCTGTTCCCTTTCTCAGTTTGTACTCCCCACTGTAGGTGGTGCTTGACTAAAGTGGCAGCTCAGAAAAGGGGAAGGAAATTTTGAGGAACTTGGTTCCTCTATGACTTCCTGCGATCACAAGGAGACAGCTACCCAATTGGACACTGGCACCCCATGTGACTCCGGCAGCCATCTTGGGTCAGGCAGAGTCTATTTAAGACTACTGCTCCAAGGTTTGGTGCACTTTCGAGTGGGTAGCACGGGTACAGGATTCAGGTCTGTCAGGGACAATGTTTAGAGGCAGGGAAAGGTTCCAGAATAGTAGGGACAGTGCATGGACTATGTCTACCTCTCTCTAGGAAGCTTCCCCTTTGGGTGTGAACTGGCCAGGTCGCATGCCACTTCTCATTGCAGACGCGGTCGGCATCTTTGATGCCCCGTACACACGGTCGGACATTGATCGGACATTCCGACAACAAAATCCTAGGATTTTTTCCGACGGATGTTGGCTCAAACTAGTCTTGCATACACACGGTCACACAAAGTTGTCGGAAAATCCGATCATTCTGAACGCGAGGGCGTAAAACACGTACGTCGGGACTATAAACGGGGAAGTAGCCAATAGCTTTCATCTCTTTATTTATTCTGAGCATGCGTGGCACTTTGTGCGTCGGATTTGTGTACACACAATCGGAAATTCCGACAACGGATTTTGTTGTCGGAAAATTTTATAGCCTGCTCTCAAACTTTGTGTGTCGGAAAATCCGATGGAAAAAGTCCGATGGAGCCTACACACGGTCGGAATTTCCGACAACACGCTCCGATCGCACAATTTCCGTCGGAAAATCCGACCGTGTGTACAGGGGCATTAGTCTTCAAGTCTGGCATCGGACGGGTGTGCCTACCTGCTGGACCTGAATAACTTGTGTTTGAACCTTTTCCACAATATAGCTTTATTGCCTGATGTGGACTCTGTGTGTTTACTACCCGCCACACCACGCTGCACCCTGCGCACATGTAGGCTTGAGGGCAGGAACTGAGGTGAATGTACAATATATGTAAAGCGTAAATTGACGGTGCTATAAAAATATCTGCAATAAATAAAAATTGCATATCTCCCAACTTTTTGAGATGAGAACGGGGTACACCTTTTAAGACCAAGAATGTTAGTTGAGTTGAGTTAAGGGTTGAGAGGTATCTTGACCTAGCGTGGTCTTACCCCGAAGGGTCCCGACACGCTTGAAGGACAGTGAAGGACACATCCCTGTCATGCCGCCAATTCACAAAGCCTTGGATAGTATAATATGCAAAAGATAGTTGGTTAAACCCAATTCGTTTTTGTCCACCACTCAAATCCTTTGCACTGGGTTTTCAAAAACAAAAACAGTTTGAACAGAGGATAAAACGCAGAAAGAAATATTCCAATGAACCCCCAATGCTGGCTTTTTCAGGCAAACACCCAATCTCAGACATAAACTAATTAACAGGAAACTTAATTCTGATTACCAAGTCACAAATCAAGAAACCAAACCCAAGAACAAGAAATGCTGCAAACTGTGCAACCAAATCAATCCATCAGAAAGTGTCACACACATAATATAGGCCTTCAGTATTACAGGATAAAACAGATGTACCTCCGCTAATGTTTCGTACCTCTTCCAATGCAAAAAAATGCAACAAAGAATCTTACTTCGGTGAAACAGGACAGAAATTACCAAAGAGGATGAATTTACACAGACACACCATTAAGGAACATAAGGAAGATGATATCTGCACACCATTTCTCACAACCAGGCCCCACTATGGAAGGCATGAATGTTTTGGTTCTTAAAGGGAACTTCAAAACTACTCAGGAAAGGAAAATTGTTTAACTAATGCCCCGTACACACGATCGGACATTCCGACAACAAAATTCACAGATTTTTTTCCAACGGATGTCAGCTCAAACTTGTCTTGCATACACGCGGTCACACAAATCTTGTCGGAAATTCCGAACGTCAAGAACGCGGTGACGTAAAACGCATACGATGAGCCGAGAAAAATGAAGTTCAATAGCCAGTGCGCCTCTTCTGCTCGAGTCCGAGCATGCGTGGCACTTTGTACGTCGGAATTGTGTGCACACGATCGGAATTCACGGCAACGGATTTTGTTGGCGGAAAATTTGAGATCCAGATCTCAAATTTTGTGCGACGGAAATTCCGATGGAAAGCGTCCGATGGAGCCTGCACACGGTCGGAATTTCCTGACAAAAGGCTCCCATCGAACATTTTCCGCCGGAAAATCCGACCGTGTGTACAAGGCATAAGAATGATCATTTTATTTGACACAAAAGATAATGAACTAAATGTGGACCTTAGTTTTTGAAATCACTATTCAACGTTTTTTTTACAAGCTCTCTCACCTCTGTGACCCCTCCCCCCTCCCATTCCACAGCTTTCTCCTCGCTAACTATCCAAGTTTAATTACCGATGCCGTGTATGTTTGTTTGTAACCTTCTGCTAAAACTGTGTACTAGTACTGTTTGGACCTTGAAGTAGGGGGTACACCACAAAAGTTTGTCCTAAAAATTTGGATGTTAGTGTAAATAAAAAAAAGTATCATGGACACTTTTTTTTTTTTTTTTAACCACTTCAGCCCCGGAAGGATTTACCCACTTAATGACCAGGCCATTTTTTGCGATACAGCACTGCCCTACTTTAACTGACAATTGCGCGGGCGTGCGACGTTGTACCCAAATAAAATTGACGTCCTTTTTTTCCCACAAGTAGAGCTTTCTTTTGGTGGTATTTGATCACCTCTGCTGTTTTTAATTTTTAAGTTATAAACAAAAAAAAAATGACAATTTTGAAAAAAAAACACTTTTTGCTACAATACATATCCAATATTTAAAAAAATAAAAAAACACATTTATTCATCAGTTTAGGCCAACATGTATTCTCTTCTATATAGTTTTGGTAAAATAAACTCACATATATTCATTGGTTTCTGCAAAAGTTATGACGTCTACAAAATAGGGAATAGATTTATGGCATTTTTAATCATTTTTTTTACTAGTAATGGCAGTGATCAGCGATTTATTTTTTGCGGGATTCCGGCGGACAGTTCGGACACTTTTGACACTTTTTTTGGGACCAGTGACGTTTTTACAGTGATCAGAGCTAAAAATATGCACTGATTACTGTATAAATGACACTGGCAGGGAAGGGGTTAACACTAGGGGGGGCGATCAAGGGGTTAAGTGTGTCCTAGGGAGGTGTTTTCTAACTGTGGGGGGAGGGGACTGACTGGGGGTACAGAAAGATCTCTGTTCCTGATCACTAGGAACAGACGATCTCACTGTACTTTCCTGTCAGAACGGGGGATCTACTTTGTTTACATAGGCAGATCCCCGTTCTGCCTCTCTGAGGAGTGATCGCGGTCGGCCGGTGGACATCGCAGCCTCCGGACCTGCTTATCGGCTCCGCCGCCGTGCAGTGCGCATGCGCCCGCAGTGTCTTGTGCACGAAACGACGTACGGGTACGTCACTTCACGCAATAGGGCCGCCCTGCCACAGTATATATGTGGTGGGCGGTCCTTAAGTGGTTAAGCAACCGGTTCAATCACTGACAGCAGTCATTCTCAAACAGATTCTGTGGAACCCTATGGTTCCTTTAAAGCAGGAGTTTATATTTACTAAAATAATTGCATTTCCATGTACCCCTAATTGGTTGATGGATGGATTTCAGTGGGTACGTGAGGGTCAGATAAATAACATTTACATTCACTACACAGCCCTCCCCCTGGCCCCAATCAATGGTTTCCCATTTAAAGAAATTAAAGAAAGCACATCCTGCCACCGCTAATACTACTTTGTGTATTTAATTTGGCCAATACAATTTCAATAAAATAAAGTACATACATTCATTGCATGCCAAGTTGTGTTTATGTGAATATATTTGGGAAGACTGTCCATAGCTTTTATCGGATACTTAACAGGTTCGTGACTCAAAAAAGGTTAAGAACCACTGCTCTAGAGGGTGCTAGGAGTTCCTTGAACCAAGCTGGACCAACGTAACTTTGTATCAAATTTCCATACCTGCAATTCTTCTTTAAAACAGTTGATTTGGGCTTTTTGTGCTGCCCAGCTACAGAAGGTAATGGGGAATTCTTTATCAACCTACAGCAGTGGTCTCCAAACTGCAGCCCGTGGGCCCTTTGCTTGCCTTTATCTGGTCCTTGGGGCCTTATTCCTCCCACTGACACGAGACACTATTCTATCAACTGCCATCAACACAATTCCTCCCACTGATACCAATGATGGGACACTATTCCTGCCACTGACACCAATGATGGGGCACTATTCCTCCCACTGACACCAATGATGGGACACTATTCCTGCCACTGACACCAATGATGGGACACTATTCCTGCCACTGACACCAATGATGGGGCACTATTCCTCCCACTGACACCAATGATGGGGCACTATTCCTCCTACTGATACCAATGATGGGACACTATTCCTGCCACTGACACCAATGATGGGACACTGTTCCTCCCACTGACACCAATGATGGGGCACTATTCCTCCCACTGACACCAATGATGGGACACTATTCCTGCCACTGACACCAATGATGGGGCACTATTCCTCCCACTGACACCAATGATGGGGCACTATTCCTCCTACTGATACCAATGATGGGACACTGTTCCTCCCACTGACACCAATGATGGGGCACTATTCCTCCCACTGACACCAATGATGGGGCACTATTCCTCCCACTGATACCAATGATGGGGCACTATTCCTCCCACTGACACCAATGATGGGACACTATTCCTCCCACTGACACCAATGATGGGACACTATTCCTTCCACTGACACCAATGATGGGACACTATTCCTCCCACTGATACCAATGATGGGGCACTATTCCTCCCACTGACACCAATGATGGGACACTATTCCTTCCACTGACACCAATGATGGGACACTATTCCTCCCACTGATACCAATGATGGGGCACTATTCCTCCCACTGACACCAATGATGGGACACTATCACTCCCACTGACACCAATGATGGGACACTATTCCTCCCACTGACACCAATGATGGGACACTATTCCTCCCACTGACACCAATGATGGGACACTATTCCTTCCACTGACACCAATGATGGGACACTATTCCTCCCACTGATACCAATGATGGGACACTATTCCTCCCACTGACACCAATGATGGGGCACTATTCCTCCCACTGATACCAATGATGGGGCACTATTCCTCCCACTGATACCAATGATGGGACACTATTCCTCCTACTGATACCAATGGTGGGACACTATTCCTCCCACTGACACCTATGATGGGACACTATTCCTCCCTCTGATACCAATGATGGGGCACTATTCCTCCCACTGACACCTATGATGGGACACTATTCCTCCTACTGATACCAATGGTGGGACACTATTCCTCCCACTGACACCAATGATGGGACACTATTCCTCCTACTGATACCAATGATGGGACACTATTCCTCCTACTGATACCAATGATGGGACACTATTCCTCCCACTGATACCAATGATGGGACACTATTCCTGCCACTGACACCAATGATGGGGCACTATTCCTCCCACTGACACCAATGATGGGGCACTATTTCTCCCACTGACACCAATGATGGGACACTATTCCTCCCACTGATACCAATGAAGGGACACTATTCTTCCCACTGATACCAATGATGGGGCACTATTTCTCCCACTGATACCAATGATGGGGCACTATTCCTCTCACTGACACCAATGAAGGGACACTATTCCTTCCATTGATAGCAATGATGGGCACTACTTCTCCTAATGAAACAAACCATGGGGAACTATTCCTCCCACTGACGCCAACGCTGGGGCACTATTCCTCCCATTGATACCAATGATGGCCATTATTCCTCCCAACGATGAGGCACTATTTCTTCCACTGATACCAATGAAGGGGTGCTATTCCTCCCACTGACACCAACAATTGGGCACTATTCCTCCCATTGACACCAACGATGTGCAATATTACTCCCAACGATACCAACCATGGGGCACTATTCCTCCCACTGAAACAAATGATGGGACACTATTCCTCCCTTTGATACCAATGATGGGGCACTATTCCTCCCCCCATACCAACTCCAGCAGTGTTTACTTCCACTGATGCCAGGAAAATTTCCACCCTCACTGGCCACAGTCCAGCCCTTCTAAAGTCTGAAGGACAATACATTGGCCCTTTTAGTTAGAAGGTTTGGAGACCCCTGACCTGCAGTATGTCTTACTTCTGAAGCCCATGACACAAAATCCTACATAACTCACACTATTTTGTTCTGACAAGATTTCTCCTTGAATTAAAAAAAAAAAAAAAAAATTCCAAACAAAAACTCAGAAAGTTCAACTTTCCAAAGAAAGAGGAAAAATAATTCAAATTAAATCCAACCCATAACACAGGACGGCATTGAACCTTTACACATATAATAGTTATTTATCCAAATAAATGAGGGGAGGGCAATAGTTTATTACTGCTCAAGTCAGCCTAACACAACCAAAAAAAAAAGAAAAAAGAAAATGCGTATTCTTGATTAGTAAGCAGCTTTAGGTTCTTGCGAGCGGCGGAGAGTTTATGGTACACCTGGACTGGAGTTGTCCTGGGCAGCTGTTGTGTTGCTGGAATTTTTATACCTAGCGTTGCAGAGCGATGCCTACACTATAGCAGATTATACATTGGAGAGATGGGATGGATCTTAAAATGAGCTTTATACATGCAGCTCTTAACGTCAACCATTATTACAGATATGCTGATGGCACAATATTATAAGTGAGAGACAGAATTAGAGTATATAAAGTTTTTATTCATATGGGCTTGTCTGATAAGCTAGAGCAAAGAAAAAAAGATTATTGGGCCTAGCATGAGAGGCTGCTAATTTTCGCATCTTGTCATGTATGGACAACGTGCAGGATTGTATTTACCACAGATGTCCTTGTGCACCACTTACTAGGTCAATAAAAAATTGAGGGGGCAAAACCAAACTTCAAAACTTACATATTGTGGAAAGTTTTTTTCTTATTTTGTTTTCATCTTCTGGCCCCTTCTGGATATTGGTGGCTAGGATCAGCAAGATAATTGTAGACGATGGTCCTTCCAACCCATGAGAGTTATTAGGTTACCCATTCACAAATAAGATTAAAAACTAGGTGAAAAACAGTTTTTGAAATATCCTAGATATGAGAATGTTTTACATGTTATTTGGGACCCCATTTTAAGGGGGAAACCAACACAAAATTCAAGAAAAAAGCATGAATTCCCCAAAAAATCCACACCAGACCAAGAAAGTGGGGGGCAAGCAGGCAACCTCACCCCTCACTCAGCCAGGAACTTCCCAATCCATTCTCCACAATTTTACATCATTTGTTGCTCATTATCCACACTCTTTTGGCGCCTAATCAGTATATGACTTCAATAGGATGTTAGGTTCAGAAATTCTGAATTTGGGAGGTTTGCAGATTTTTGAAAAGTTTGGCCAAACCTTAACTGATCAATTTCTTCAGAAATTTACACAACCTATTGGGTTATACTTTATTGCTACATTCCTAGACATGCAAGGATGGACATAGTCAACTTCGTGTTCAATCGCTCAAAATTTGTCTTGCTGTTTCTTAGCAAACCACAAGCCAACCGCACCAGTAGATGTGTGTCCTTATAGATTAGTCGGCAGCTTCCGATTGGCTCTACTGCATGTATTATAATTGGTTTATATTATCAACACCGCCCCTTCCTTTCCTGGGGTTTGCATAATTTCTTTCCACTAAGGAGTACAGTACTGCAAAAAAAAAAAAGTCTCAGACTGTGCCAGGAGCTTCCCAAACCTCTCAGACTGTGCCAGGAGCTTCTCAAACCATTCTTCACACTTTTACACAATTTGCTGCTCCTTGTCCACACTTGTGCGGTGCCTGATTAGTATTTTCATTGACATCAATAGGATGTTGGGTTCCAAAATTCAGAATTTTGGAGGTTTGCAGATTTTTAAAAAGTTTGGCCAAGCCAAAACTGATCAAACTGTTTAGAAATGTACTCAACTCCAGGCACCTGTTGGGGTATACTTTCGAAATTCAGAATTTTTGAGGTTTGCAAATTTGTCCACACGCGCGCGGTGCCTGATTAGTATTTTCATTGACATAAACAGGATGTTGGGTTCCACAATTCTGAATTTCGGAGGTTTGCAAATTTTTAAAAAGTTTGGCCAAGCCAAAACTGATCAAACTTTTTAGAAATTTCCTGAACTCCAGGCACCTGTTGGGGTATACTTTCGAAATTCTGAATTTTGGAGGTTTGCAAATTTATAAAAAGGTTTGGCCAAACCACAAATGATCAAACTTTTTAGAAGTTTACTCAACTCTAAGCAACTTTAATGGGACACCCATTCAGATATTCCGAATTTTGGAGGTTTGCAAATTTTTAAAAACGTTTGCCAAACTACAAGTGCTTAAACTTTTTAGAAGATTACTCACCTCTAGGCCTAACTTGTTGGGGTATACTTAAGACCACTTTAATTTACACTTTTTTTGGTGCCAAACTGGTATTTCCATTGACTTCACACCCTGTTTGAAAATTTTGAATTGTGGAGGTTTGCAAATTTTTAAAAAGTTTAGCCAAACCACGATTGATCAAATTTTTTAGAAGCTTACTCAACTCTAGGCAACTTCAATAGGAAGACCAGTTTCGAAATTCTGAACTTAAGTTTGCAAATTTATAAAAGGTTTGGCAAAACCACAACTGATCAAACTTTTTAAAAGTTTACTCAACTCTAAGCAACTTCAATGGGACACCCATTCAGATATTCCGAATTTTGGAGGTTTGCAAATTTTTAAAAACGTTTGCCAAACTACAAGTGCTTAAACTTTTTAGAAGATTACTCACCTCTAGGCCTAACTTGTTGGGGTATACTTAAGACCACTTTCATTTACACTTTTTTTGGTGCCTGACTGGTATTTCTATTGGACTTCACACCCTGTTTAAAAATTTAGAATTTTGGAGGTTTCCAAATTTTTAAAAAGTTTAGCCAAACCACAACTGATCAAATGTTTTAGAAGTTTACTCAACTCTAGGCAACTTTAATAGGAAGACCGGTTTCAAAATTCTGAACTTAAGTTTGCGAATTTATAAAAGGTTTGGCCAAACCACAACTGATTGTACTTTATAGACTCAACTCTAAGCAACTTCAGTGGGAAGCCCATTCAGAAATTCAGAATTTTGGAGGTTTGCAATTTTTTAAAATCTTTTGCCAAACCACAACTCATTAAAAACTTTTTAGAAGGTTACGCAACTCTAGGCATAACCTGTTGGGTTATACGTACTTTAAACCATTTTAATTTACACTTTTTTTGGAGCCTGATTGGTATTTCCATTGACACCAATGGGGCGCCTGGTTTGGAAATTCAGGATTTTGGAGGTTTGCAGATTTTTGAAAAGTTTGGGCAAACCACAGCTGATCAAACTTTTTTTAGAAGTTCAACAATGGCACAACCTGTTGGGTTATACTTTATTGATACCATCCTAGACATGCAGAGATGGACATAGTCCAGTTTGTGTTGAATCTCTCAAAAATGTCCTGGCTGTTTCTTACCGGCCAAGAAACCAACTGCAACACTGGGTACACGTCCTTATAGATTAGTTGGCTTCAGATTGGCTCTATAGCATGTATAAAGTATTCTATCGGAGGAAAAAAAATATATTAGGTGATACTATCGAAGGCTATCCCCTTCTGGAGTTTGTATATTTTCTTTCCACTAAGGAGCACCGCTCCACAAAACTCACCCCCACCCAAAAAAAAAAAAAAAAACACTCAAGAATCAACAGTATATGCCAAGCTGCCCTTCAGGGAAACGTATTGAATAAATGCTTTTTAAAATGCCAGTAAATATCTTATCATCTGACTGTCATTACAACCCATGAAACGATAATGAACCATGAAAGAAAAATATTTCCATATTCCAATGACAACATTAGGCCCTTCACCAACAAACTGAAGTATTTATTAGCGAAATACGCTTTATCTTTGCCGGAGACGGAAAAGTAAAAAAAAAAAAAAAAATGAACAAAAATGTTTATAATAAAAATAGATTGAATGCAGAGGTAAAATCTGGTTGGCTGATTTTATTGCTTATTATTAAATCCTGGCAAAACAATTATTTTTTTTCTTTTCATTAGGAAGACACCCAAATTAAAACTATGCCCCGGAGCCGTAATGTTTACAGTAGTGATTAAAACCACGATACTGTGATGCATAGGAGGATTTGACAACGGCTTAATCCAATTAATTCATATTGTTCAATCTTTCACTGACAAATATTTTTACAATGAGATCTGCGCCACAAAAGAATGGCGCCGGAGAGGGGTCTGTACGGAGAGGCGTCTCACGCAGCTTGTACAGGCGGCTTGTTACACTGTTTCTCCAGACGTTCGATGCAAACATTAAGATACAGTTAATTACAGTAATTACTTTAGGAAGTGCTCTTAATTGCAGGTGCTGAGTAAGGTTTGTGGACAGATTCTAAATCCATTGTGAGAATTACAACTTGTGGCAGACGTGTAGTGTACGTAAAATAACTGCTTATATTAGTCAGCCTGTTAGAGGTTTGGTCCACCCAATACAGACGTTTCAGTTTTCAGTGTAACCATTAAATAGACTGTTATATTTCTCCCAGAATGAGCTGGTAAGATCTCTGTTCTGAATTTCCTAAGTCTGTATACCTGCTGTATACTTTACAAGGGGATCATATTCAGATAGATAGGTATAAAAGAGAGAGAGAGGTATATAGATAGACCAAATATATAGACCAGACCATTTGGATAGATAGATAGATAGATAGATAGATAGATAGATAGATAGATAGATAGATAGATAGATAGATAGATAGATAGATAGATAGATAGATAGGCAGTAAAAAGAGGGAGAGAGACAAAAAGGCACAATCGATTGACCAGACCATCTAATAATAGGATGGATGGACGGAGAGAAAAGAGGGAGAGATAAATAGATGTAGCGCCCCTAACGGTGGGTTATTCAGTCAGTTTCCATGCCAGGGGCCTACCGGAAAAGTATATACGTGTATTCCCCCATGTCTGGCCAGTAATAGCCATTTCTCCGGTTCTCCACCTAGATTAGATTCCTATTTAATCTGGCCCCAAAGCCATGTCAGAAGCCCTACAAAAAAATACATTAACAAGACCTTACTCTGATTTCAATGGTTAGAGGTTAGATGCTTGGAGGCCCTGGTCACCAGGTGTATGACACTGAAGGAACCACTTACCACCAGGTCAGCAGACCTTATGCCATGAAACCACCACTTACTCCTGACCTGAAATGGGTCTTTGCTTTCACGCTGTGTTATCTTATAAAGATTAGTAGTTGGACCCAGCACTTCCAACATTGCAATCTTTGATGTCCTGTTGATGATTCTCACTACACACACTAATGCCCCGTACACACGGTCGAGTTTGCAGACGGAAAATGTGTGATAGGACCTTGTTGTCGGAAATTCTGACCGTGTGTAGGCTCCATCACACATTTTCCACTGGATTTTCCGACACACAAAGTTTGAGAGCAGGATATAAAATTTTCCGACAACAAAATCCGTTGTCGGAAATTCCGATCGTGTGTACACAAATCCGACGCACAAAGTGCCACGCATGTTCAGAATAAATAAAGAGATGAAAGCTATTGGCCACTGCCCCGTTTATAGTCCCGACGTACGTGTTTTACCTCACCGCGTTTAGAACTATGGGATTTTCCGACAACTTTGTGTGACCGTGTGTATGCAAGACAAGTTTGAGCCAACATCCATCGGAAAAAATCCTAGGATTTTGTTGTCGGAATGTCCGAACAAAGTCCGACCGTGTGTAAGGAGGCTTGGTTTAAAACGTTTACTGTCTTTAAACTGCATAACCTAAGAACGTAAAATAACAGTCTAGTGTTCTAAAGATATGGTGCATTTCCAAAATTATGGTAAAGTTCTAAATTATTTTTTCTTTACCGGCTATTCCCATTGTTGGGTTCCACCAGACTGCTGCTGCATTACATGATGAACTGTAGGAAACTCACCTGTCATCTTCTTCCATTTGCTCTCCCACGTTTTCCTCCACTTTTCCCCTGAAGGGTTAAACCCCACATGCACTACATGACCACTACATAGTGCATGTTCTGCTCTCCAAGTACCAACCCCCCCTCCAGAAACCACCTACCCTTATAATGCCAGGCACTACCCAGCTAAAGATGGCAGACACCTGTCACTAAAATGGATATAGGAAGCTAATATAGATGTACAAGGGATAAAATGTGAACACCCCAAGGTTAGCAAGAACAAACATATCTTTTAGAGGGAAAGGGAAATATTATAAAGCCAAACCCCAGAATCAGCCTTTGAAAATAAAATACTTCTGAACCCTAAAAAATACTTACCTGAATTCTCAGCCATGCAAAACTCTGCTACAACTCTTCTGTTGGTGGGGACCTGTGATTTTGTGCTGCTCTCCACCATTCTTCCAACTGGTCTTGGAACCTGCCCCCTGTGTAGGCATGACACCAGACCTTTAAGATCTAAAAACTCTGTGAGGACCCAGATGATGTACAGCTTCAGCAGCCAACAGGCAGTGACCACATCTCTGGGAAGAGACATGAGCAGTTCAAATAGGACCCTTCCACTTTGAAGAGAAGAAGAATGAAGAAATGAAGAATCGGATCCAGTCTTTTTTCGTGAGTAGGTATTTGGGTCTTAGCTTTTAACAATTTTGTCTTGGTTCATGAAACTGAACTGAACATCTAGTGAAACCCAAGGGTTTTTTTTTTATCAAAGGTACCATCCCATCAAAATATATATGCCATGAAAACACCCACCACATATACAGGACTTTAGATGAACTCTCAAGGAAATGACCAATAGTTTGGTAATCATTTAATTTTAAGTTTTACAAAAAAAAGGGGGTTCTTATAGATATCTAATTTGTATGTTACTATTGGTCATTTCCTCAAGGGTACTGCTAAAGTCCTTACCAGTGGTGGGTGTTTCCATGGATTTCATGAAACTAGCATGGCTACCAATAAGAAGATTATTGGATATGATCTCCTAAAACTGACACCTAGAATATTTTGCTGCTTGTATACAGTATGTCCTGGTTTTAAAAAATTGGTAGTCAGAATAATCTACAATATGCTGTTTTTGTGCCCATCCCTTACACTTCTGTTTAGCGTAGTGCGTCCTGTTAGATTTGTGTAGTGCTCCATGTTACAACTGATGTCGGTGTAGTTCTCCATGTTACAATGGCGGTTAGTATAGTGCCCCCCCAATGGGCTGATGATCAGTGTGAGACCCCCTCCCCCCATTGCATTGGTGGCCAGTGTTGTGCCTCCCTTTACAGTGGTGTTCAGTGAAATGCCTCCCATGACATTGATAGTCAGTGTGGTGCACCCCATTTATATTGATGGCCAGTGCAGAGTTTCCCATTGCACTTGTATTTATTGAAGTGCCTCCTGTTACATTGATGGTCAGTGTGGTTCCCTCCATTATATTAATGATCAGTATAGAGTTATCCATTACACAGTTATTAAGAAAAGTACTACCATTACATTGATGGCCAGTGTGGTGCCTCCCATTACATTGATGGTCAATGTGGTGCCTCCCATTACATTGATGGTCAGTGTGGTGCCTCCCATTATATTGGTAGTCAGTGTAGAATTCCCCATTACATTGGTGTTCACTGTTCAATAAAATGCCTCCCATTATATTGATAGACATTGTGGTGCGCTCAGTGTGGTGCCCCCATTATATTGGTGGTCAGAGTAGAGTTCCCTATTACACTGGTGTTCATTAAAGTGCCTTTCATTACATTGATGGTCAGTGTGCTGCCCCCATTATATTGGTGGTCAGTGTAGAGTTCCCTGTTACATTGATGCTCAGAAAAGAGCCTTCTATTACATTGATGCCCAGTGTGTTTCCCCCCATTTTATTGAGGGTCATTGTAAAGCTCCCCATTACACTGGTATTCCCATTCCCATTGATGGTCAGTGAGTTACCCTTCATATTGATATAGAGCTCCCCATTATATTGGTGTTCAGTGAAGTGCCATCATTACATTAGTGGTTAGTGATAAGGTGGCCCCTTGTGAAGAAACGTCATTGCCCGCCCATCATCTTTGCATCACCATGAAAAGGTGTCTGTGACCATCCCCATCATTGTTTCATCATGAAGAAGCGTCTGTGCCCACCTCACATCATAATAAATAAGTGCTGTGTTCGTCTGCCATCATTGTATCATCACAAAGAAATGTCTTTGCCTGCCCCTATCATTGCCTAATCATAAACAAGTGCCTTTGAATTTCTTTTTTTCTCACAGGAAGGTTTTTTAAGCATTGTGCTGAGAAGGTGGTCGTTTCAGATGCAAATAATGATTTCTTCCAAAGAACTTTAGCCAAAATTTTTTGTAGCGTGGTTCGAGTAGAGAAGGGTAAGATCCTCTGAGGCACCTCAACACTGACACCAATGTATTGGTGCACCTCACCACTGACAGAAATGTGAGGGTGAACCTCACCAGTGTAAGGGTGATCCACACTATTTACACCAATAAAAGGGGGTACCTTATCACTAAAACCAATAAAAGTGGGGACCTCACCAATGGCTCTAATGGAAGGAGACACCTCACCACTTACAACAATGTAAGGGGGCACCCCACCGCTGTAACTAACATAATGGGGCACCTCGTCACTAACATCAACATAGGAAAGCACCTCACCGCTGACACCAACATAAGTAGGCACCTTACTACTAGCACCAATGTAAGGGGGCACCTCACCATTGACTCCAACATATGAGGTCCCCCTCTCTGCTAATTCTAACATACTTGGGCACCTTACTACTGGCACCAACATAAGGGGTCACCTTACCACTGATTTCAACATAAGGGGACACCTCACCACTTACCCCAACATAAGGGGGTACCTCACAACTGACTCGAACATAAGGAGGCACCACATCACTAACACCAATTCAAGAGGACACCTTACCACTTACCCCAACATAAGGGGGTACCTCACAACCGATTCCACATCACTGACCCCAGCATAAGGGGGCACCTCACCACTGACACCAATTCAAGGGGACACCTGACCACTGACCAGCAATGTAATGTGGGTGAGTAGCACCTCACTGAACACCAAAATATTCGGGGACTCTACACTGACCACCAATATAATGGGGAGCACCAGACTGACTATCAGTGTAACCAACACAAAAGGAAGCACAACACTGGACACCAATCAAAATGGGCACTACATTGACCATCAACAAAATGGGGGCACTACAATGACCACCAATAAAACAAGGGCACTACACTGATCACCACTGTAAGTGGCCACCACACTGAACACATATCTAACAGGGGGCTCTACGATGACTACCAATGCAATGGGGGGGCAGTTCACTGTACTAAAAATCTAACGGAAGGCTCTACGGTGAACACAAATTTAACAGGAAGGCACCGCACAGACCACCAATATAATGGGGGCACTACTCACTTCTCCTGTATCCTGTCTGCATTAGTAAAAAGATATGGAGCTCAAAGATCCTACAGAATCCAAAACGTCCTCAATGGTTTGGTTCTCTGGCCCCGACATCATCACTGTGTCCTGTAGTGACAAAGGAGCTAACAGAAGGAACGACAGGGTGACAACACAGGAGAACACTTAGGAGACATGGGCAGAGCATTGTCACCCTATAAAAGAAAATTCCTGAACAAGGACCTCGATGGCAGGATCATCAGGCATTATTTCAATAAAACTCACAGATTCAAAATTATCACAAATAACTGTTTCCATTAATTTAAATAAATTTTAAAGAACTAAAGCTGCCACTTTGGAAGGTGGTTAAACTTAGAAAGCATCCCAGATGAAAACTAAAGCACCCCTGGAATATATTTTAAGACATTTACAAATATGATTTGCAAGAATGTACCCCCCCCCCCCCCAAAAAAAAAAATAATCAGTTTAAATTTTGAGTACATTTCTTGTGAATTTGAGAAAAAGAGAAAAATGTGAAAGCACTGGGCTTGTTGACCTTTCTTTCACCTTATCGAAGAAGAAGGAATAAAGGGCTCATTTAGAATCTGAGTCTCAAAAGCCATTCATGTATCCCACATGCATTCTTCTTCCAAACCATAAAAAAAAAAAAAAAAAAAAAATGCGACTTTGAAGTACGTGAAAAATTAGACATTCAACTGGCCGCAATCAATTCTGAAACACTGCACAAAATTAATTACACTTTTGCATTGCGGACGTGAATGCAGATTTCAGACAGGGGCCGATGTCATTTATCTCTTTAGCGCCACAATGTACAAGGCGCTCACAAAAGCCGCGATCGGTTTTCCCACCCTCGAGTGTTAAGGCCTATCGCTCCCCGTGAACTGCAAATGATTAACTCCAAATTTTTCAAGAGATTACAGACGTTTTCCACCCGCATTAAAAACTGCAAGTCACACCGAGCGACCGAAGGACAGGAACGGATGCCGTTTATCAAAATGGAGTGACAGGCCCGCAGATAAATGGTCTTGTAATTTTACTGTGCCTTGAAAACTCTGCCTGCCTATCCCGGGTCTGTAATTCCGATCTGTTTTTAATTGCTAGGTTTGCATTTGCATTTTTCGACGATTGACATTGAGGATTTATTGTGCTCTTATGCACGGGGCCCATTTGACAGAAGGCACTGGTGTTTATGGGGTTTGAGAGCTGGGTGTTTATGGGAGTTGAAGGGAAAGGGCTATGAAACAACATTTGTTTGTACTTTTCTCTCCTACAGGATTTATGGTAAGGAGCAGTAACTATTTTCATCGAATGAAAGTTGTCTTGCGAGGAATAGACATGGGGAGAACGAGCAAATCTCTACTTTATATAAACTTTGGAAGCAACCATAAATATCAGCAGAAAGCTCAACTCCAATCAAACAGCTAAATACACAGATAAAATACATACAGTATATGGGAGCCCGGGCCAGGACAAGGTGGGGGGGGGCTCAACTCCAACCAAATGGCTAAATACACAGATAAAATACATTATGGGAGTATATGGGAGCCCGGGCCAGGACAAGGTGGGGGGGGGGGGGCTCAACTCCAATCAAACAGCTAAATACACAGATAAAATACATACAGTATATGGGAGCCCGGGCCAGGACAAGGTGGGGGGGGCTCAACTCCAACCAAATGGCTAAATACACAGATAAAATACATACAGTATATGGGAGCCCGGGCCAGGACAAGGTGGGGGGGCTCAACTCCAACCAAATGGCTAAATACACAGATAAAATACATACAGTATATGGGAGCCCGGGCCAGGAGAAGGTGGGGGAGGCTTAACTCCAGTCAAACAGCTATACACAGATAAAATACATACAGTATATGGGAGCCCGGGCCAGGACAAGGTGGGGGGGCTCAACTCCAACCAAATGGCTAAACACACAGATAAAATACATACAGTATATGGGGGCCCGGGCCAGGACAAGGTGGGGGAGGCTTAACTCCAACCAAACAGCTACATACACAAATAAAATACATGCAGTATATGGGAGCCCAGGCCAGGACAAGGTGGGGGGGGCTCAGCTCCAACCAAACCAGTACATACACAGATAAAATACATACAGTATATGGGAGTCCAGGCCAGGAGAAGGTTAGGGGGGCTCAACTCCAACCAAACAGCTAAATACACAGATAAAATACATACAGTATATGGGAGCCTGGGCCAGGACAAGGTGGGGAGGGGGGGCTCAACTCCAACCAAATGGCTAAATACACAGATAAAATACATACAGTATATGGGAGCCTGGGCCAGGACAAGGTGGGGGGCTCAACTCCAACCAAATGGCTAAATACACTGATAAAATACATACAGTATATGGGGGCCCGTGCCAGGACAAAGTGGGGGGGGCTTAACTCCAACCAAACAGCTACATACATAGATAAAATACATACAGTATATGGGAGCCCGGACAAGGTGGGGGGGGGGCTTAACCCCAACCAATCAGCTACATATACAGATAAAATACATACAGTATATGGGGGCCCGGGCCAGGACAAGGTGGGGCTCAGCTCCAACCAAACAGGTACATACACAGATAAAATACATACAGTATATGGGAGCCTGGGCCAGGAGAAGGGTAGGGGGGCTCAACTCCAACCAAACAGATAAAATATATACAGTATATGGGAGCCCGGGTCAGGACAAGGTGGGGAGGGGGGGCTCAACTCCAACCAAACAGCTAAATACACAGATAAAATACATACAGTATATGGGAGCCGGGGCCAGGAGAAGGTTAGGGGGATTCACGCCAACCAAACAGCTACATACACAGATAAAATATATACAATATATGGGGGCCCGGGCCAGGACAAGGTGGGGGGGGCTCAACTCCAACTAAACAGCTAAATACACAGATAAAATACATACAGTATATGCAAGCCCGGGCCAGAACAAGGATGAGGGGGAGAAATCCACAGATTTCATGTCAAGAGTCCGTGATCCTTTTTCCAAAAAACAGATTGTTTCATACAAGTACAGACACACACTTCATTTTAAATAACATCATATTTTTGTGTGTCCCCATATCGGGACGTATAAGCCTTCTTGAGGGCGCCCGGGGAGGTTCCCGTCTGACCGGTGGGTTGGCGCTGAACATGACGGCTTTCACCATATTTACAAAAGCTTCTGAGGAAGCGACTTATTGTTGCGAAACATGCAGAGTGGAAAAACACGAGGACTAGTGGTACCCTGATATTTTGAGGAATGGTTGATGCACTGTATGGTTGTAACAAGCACTATTTTACCTTACCCTCTAGGGCAGGGGTCTCCAAGCTTTTCAAACCAAGGGCCAGTTTATTGTCCTTCAGACTTTAGGAGGGCCAGATTGTGGCCAGCGAGGGGCAGAAAATGTCCTGGGCCCAGCATCAGTGAGAATAAATATGGCCTCAAGGTTGGTGGTCAGTAGGAGGAGTAGTAGTGCCCCTATTAGTAAGATGAATAGTATCCCATCAGTGGAAGAAATAGTGCCTCGTTTTTGGGGTCAGTGGGAGGAATAGTGCCTCAAGTCGGTGGGAGGAATAGTACCCCAAGGGCCAGATAAAGGCTAGCAAAGGGCCACATCTAGCCCCCGGGCTGCAGTTTGGAGACCCCTGCTCTAGGGGATCCACAATTTGTCCAAAAATATACTTTTAAGAAATTTCTCAGTATTGTATTGTAACCTTGTATTGTATAAAAATATTTTTAATGTAGACCAATAAATTGTTTACTTTTACTTACGTACCTATAAAGTCCATTATTTCTCCTTCGAGCTCCAACATATACAGTAAACATGTCACTTAAAAACAGAGTGTGATGAGGTGATGAGTACAATAAACTGAAATTGAAATGAGGATGCGTACAAACATGATATATAATGTATTGTAATGAAGCGATCACAACAAAAACGTCAGGGTTCGTCCAAATCCGGGGGAGGGACACGTTGCAAAAAAAAAAAAACCATGACACATTAGAACCATAATATACCGAAGTCCGAGTGAGGTGGAAGAAGGAGTACTGTTTTAATCCCTAACCCAATCGGCTGGGAAGGCCAATAATAGTGTAAGAGATGATAATCTAAAGCAGTGGTTCTCAACTCCTGTCCTCAGGGCCCACTAACAGGCCAGGTTTTATGTATTACCTTGGGGAGATGCAGACTAGAATACTTCAATCACTGAGCAGCAAATTATATCACCTGTGATGTATTTCAGTTATCTTGCAAACCTGGCCTGTTAGTGGGTCCTGAGGACAGGGGTTGAGAACCAATGATCTAAAGGAAGATTAGGTATGGGATACCAGAGATGTTAAAGTGTAAGTAAACCTCCCCTCTATGGTTTTCAGTCAAGGAAGCTGCCATCTTTGTCTCTGTTTAATCTACAACCGCCATGCTGCTGCACATGTGATCAGTTATGACACCAGCCATTGGATGGTTTGACAGTTTGGTTGAGAGCACAACCAATGGGAGTGTTACATTTCCGGCACGTGCCGGAAATTAAACTTTTTTGAAACTGGTAAATGGATGGGTTTACTTCCACTTTAAGGCTTCAGTAAATCATAAAGGTAATCTAGGATGGACTTGTGGAAGATTAGTGAATACATAGAAAAAGAAAGGGTATAGGTAGAGAATATTGGAGAGGTGAAAAGAAAGGGTGGGGGAGGGGGGCGACTATCCCCAGGGGGTAACTGGGTCATCTAAGGGGTCATGTGAAAGTTGCACTGTGCGTATGCATATGAGTAGTTATGGTAGTAACAATGCACTATCAAAGTTGGAGTGTAAATAGTTCTCAACCCAAGGGCTCCAAAGCTTCTCATAGTGAGAGCGGCTTCTATTTTAACGTGAATCATAACTTGAGTGATCCTATTTTCGGCTGCCAGTGCGCTAAGGGTGGGGTTTTTCCAGGCTCCTGCTATCTTTTGTTAGGTCACTGTTGTAGCCTGAAGGCATAGTTTGAACTGTCGGCGGGTAGGGGCCGGTGGTTTCACATTCAGAAGCGCCACAGTAGGCATAGCTCGCAAGTGTCCCTGATTTCGAGGGACTGTCCCTGATTTGGATCGATGTCCCTCATTCCTCCTCATTTGTCCCTCTTTTTGGTCTGATCCATATAGATGTACATAAAATGCACTTTTTGTCCATCAAAAAGTGTTTTCCAGTGCTAAACCTTTCATCTGATTTCTAAATTGCTGCATTTGTAAGTTCCAAAAGCCAATATAAAGGAATAGTAGTGGTAAAAAAAAAAGCACTTGTGGGTTTAACCAATCTTGTTTTTTTGTACAATTCCCCTTTAAGGGGCGTGGCAAGGGGTGTGTCCTATGCCTGCATACTTTTGCTGGTAATAGGTGTCCCTCATTCCCATCTCAAAAAGTTGGGAGGTATGACAGTAGGGTCTGGTGCAATATGGGTATCGAAAAGTTTAGAAAGGATGCAGAAAATATCTGACCAAAAGGCTTGCACCACTGGGCATTCCCACCATATGTGTAAGTGTGTGCCTACCGAAATGCAGCCCCGGAAGCAATGGAATGGGTATTGCAGCAAATATTTGTGTAGCGCCCTCCTAGGTAGGTGCTAGAGTGAGTGTATATCGTTTTTGGTTTCTTTGCTTAACAGGGAGACAGCTAGGCAAATTGAAGGGCTGTCTGCCTAACAGAGGCTGTGATTGTTTAGCAGAGTCTGCTCAATGTGCTCTGGTGCTGCTCATGCTGTCTTGATGTTTCACACTGGTCTAGAAGCTATGGGAGGTACTGGACAGAGGGTGGAAACCTTACAGAAGAGAGCATGAATGTCCATACAGCCCTGACCAATTAGAAAAGGGATGTGCCCTAATGCATGCTGGGTGATTGTATTTATATTTGAGGAGCACATGAATTCTGGGTTCTTCCTCTGAAGAGAGAGGTCCAGGTGGGAAGGAGGCTGCTGCCTCTCCCCAGCGCAGGCTGCCATGCGGTCTACCTGAGAGCCTGAATCATTGAAGCTGCAACCCATGGTTCTTGTGAGAGCTGACTTGAGGGAGGATGTCCACGGATCCTGTCTGGTACTACTGAGGAAGGCTGCCGTTGGTGCTTCAGGAGCCCTGTGAGTACAGATACCCACAGGGGATCCCTGGGACTTGTGTTGCTAGATTAGCCTTCTGGTGCTAGAAGTCAGTTGCTGGGTCTAAGCTAAAGGGGACACAGACTAGTGTCTTGAAGAAGCAAGGTCCACTAAATTCCTTCTGCTAAAAAGGGACTTGTTTTATTCTGTACAGCCTGCTGCACAGTTCTACTCACAGTCTGCTACACACTTCTGTTAAGAAAGTTGTCCTCACTTGTGAATGGTTAATTTGGAATATCCTACTAATTCCCTTCTCCTATCCAAGTTTTCCAAATAAAACATAAAAAACAAATCCCCTAGACTGGTTATTGGAGACACCTGGCTGTGTGAGACCCAGAAACAAATATTCAAGCAGCTCCTGCAGGGGGGTAGCGCTACATTTGGGGATCTTGGCAGGGACCAAATACCACCTAGTGAGGACTTTGTCGTTAGTTTCTAAGGCCACAATGTTTTGTGAAGCTGACTTGGTGGCTTCCCATATATTGGACCAGTCAACGGGGTCTAGAGTGAGACCAAGGCCCCTCTCCCATTTAGAAACATAAGAGGGGGTGCCAGTGTTTGTGGGCTCCAAAAATTGCCTATATAAGTCAGACATGAGGCCTCTCCTATGGGTGGAATTTTTTTTTTTTTTTAAGGGCTTGTTCACACCATGTCCGTTGAGTTGCGTTTCTTTCTACACACCACCTAACATCTAGGGCAGTGGTTCTCAACTCCAGTCCTCGGGACCCACCAACAGGCCAGATTTTAAGTATTACCTTGGGGGAGATGCAGACTAGAATACTGCAATCACTGAGCAACAAATGAGATCACCTGTGATGTATTTCAGTTATCTTGCAAACCCGGCCTGTTAGTGGGTCCTGAGGACAGGAGTTGAGAACCACTGATCTAGGGTGTGGACAGGACACATAGAAAACAAAACTAAGAAATTCCAATACAATTTTTCAAGAGAATTTTAAAAAGGCTTATCTTTAAATAGAACCTACAGGATGTACAGGATTTTGCTGCTTTTTTTTTTTTTTTAAGAGTGAAGGTCTTTCCCTTTAAAGCCTGATCATCTAGCTGACCACAAGGCACCTGCCCCAGATAATCCTCTATTGCTTGCTCAGAATTACGAAACTTCTTCTCAGAGATATTGAACGGCTACGCCCATAGCCTAAGAGCCTTGGCAGACCACAAACATATGTTTTTCTGAGTCCGCTGATTGCAAGCTGTCAATGTCTGAAACAGGGCAGATCTATTGAGAGACGTCTACCGCGGCACTCTGCGTCTCCCAACCCTTTGTGCCGCGTCGGCAATTTAGAAACCCCCCCCCCCCGACCCCCATCAGAACATTTTCCTCTGAGAAGTGTCAGGATTTCGAGAAAATCACAAAGCTTTCATCGGCTCTTAAAGTGTCAGGGAGTCGCAGCAGGAGTTAGGATACCTCCAGTTCAACCTTCCAGCATGAGGACACTGCAATTACTCTTTTATTCCATCTTAAGATCTCAAGTTTATTTGCCAATAACTCAGCCCATGGTTTCCTACAATGTAATGTTTGTGACGGCTTAATACTGTTCCTGTAAAACATGAAAAAAAAAAATAAGTATTTATTTCATTTCCATTTACCATAAGGGTAATTTTTTTTTTTTTGCGGGATTTAGGGGAAAATTAACCCTTTTTTTGCAGACATGTCGGTAAAGGGAAATAAATGCTATAATCTGGGTACGTACCGGAAGCGTAGATGTCTAGATGAAGACGGTGATGGAATGGGTCTTACTGACAACCATGGTACCAGTCCAACGGTATGAACCGCATCTTAAAATATGTGTAAAGCCAATTACAATCATTTATTTTTCAATATTTTTATTAAAATGTTACAAAATTGCAACATGTAGCAAAATAGTTTTTCACAAAATGTGTAAAAGAACCGAACAAAAATAGAGCAATCCGGCGGACTCCTGAGGCAATCAGGTAATCGATTAATATATTGCAATATTTTATTGATACTCCAATGTTAAAATATTTACATTTAAAACAATAAAGCGCATTCCTCTATACCAGGGGTCTCCAAACTGAAGCACATGGGCCAGATGCGACCCTTTGCTTGTCTTCATCCGGCTCTTGGGAGACTATTCTTCCTTCTGACACCAATGATGGGGCACTATTCCTTCCACTGACAGCAATGATGGGGCACTATTCCTTCAACTGACACCAATGATGGGACACTATTCCTTCAACTGACAGCAATGATGGGGCACTATTCCTCCCACTGATACCAATGATGGGGCACTATTCCTTCCACTGATACCAATGATGGGGCACTATTCCTTCCACTGATGCCAATGATGGGGCACTATTCCTTCCACTGACAGCATTGATGGGGCAATATTCCTCCCACTGATACCAATGATGGAGCATAAATTCTTCCACTAGCACCAATGATGGGGCACTATTCCTTCCACTAACACCAATGATGGGGCACTATTCCTCCCACTGATACCAATGATGGGGCACTATTCCTTCCACTGATGCCAATGGTGGGGCACTATTCCTTCTACTAACTCCAATGATGGGGCACTATTCCTCCCACTGATACCAATGATGGGACACTATTCCATCCACGGATACCAATGATGGGCACTATTCCACCCACTGACACCATTAAAGGGGCACTATTCCTTCGGCTAACACCAATTAAGGGGAACTATTCCTTCCACTGACAGCAATAATGGCGGACTATTCCACCTACTGATACCAGTGATGGGACACTATTCTTCCTACTGACACCAATGATGGGGCACTATTCCTTCCACTCACACCAATGATGGGGTACTATTCCTCCCACTGATACCAATGATGGGGCACTATTCCCTCCACTGACAGTAATGATAGGGCACTATTCCTCCTAACCACAGGGATGCTGTGTAATTTTTTCTTTACTCACACAGACCACTAAGCTGATGAGGCATTATGTACCCCCACTGGCCACAGCTAAAGTCTGAAGGACAGTAAACAGGTCCTTTGTTTAGACAGTTTGGAGCCCCCTGCTCTATACCATATATTGAACTTGAGCTTGTCCAAACAGTATTTCTAAGTATAAGCCCCGGTGGATGGGGCGAAACACGTTAAAGTGCATGGTTTGTGGAGAGGCACTGGCTGAGGCCGCACATCACCTTTGCTGCACATGAGCTGGATGGAAGAGCGGCATCCCTCTTGCCTACTAGTCAGTCACTTCTAAATGAGTGTATTAAGATGCCGACACTCCCTTTCCTTAGGACCAGGGGAAAGACTTTCCTTCCTGCATTGAGCGGCGCTCCAAGCTCTTTTCCGGGTCATCCAAAGGGTATGTCACACTCCAAGCCACATGTGTTATACAAACATATGTAAAATATCATGCAACAATATATGTTGTAATTTAGCTGGGGGTTGGGACCATCTCTACGCATTTCACGCAATCAGGATTTCTATATTTTTGTTAGCTGTGTTTATTTATATTTTGGATGTGGCACCACTTACATTGAAACCTCTTGCTTGGCCTATAACAATGTTCAAAGGATATGTCAATGATACAGTACACCCCCTCCCCCTTTTCTTTTCTTCTCTTTTGCATATTCCCCAGTTTTGGGGGAAAGTGATGTTTCTTTGGGGTTTTTTGATTTTTTTTTTTTTGTGTAAGCACCTTTGTGTTATATTTTGTGATATTTATTTATATGATTTTTTTTCTTTAGAATGGACCACCATCTACACAGACGTTGACAGTGGCACAGAACCTGAGGAAGCAAATAGGTCACAAAACACGTTGATCAATGACACCATGAACAAATGCCAGTTATAATATCTGTGGAATAATGGCATATACTGTATGATGGTTTCTTTTTTGAAATACACTGTGTAATTCAAAAACAAACTATCATACAGTATATATTTCTACATATTTTTGGTAAAAAAAAAAATCGCAATAAGCGTATATTGTTTGGTTTGCGCAAAAGTTATTGCGTCTACAAAATAGGGGATAGTTTTGTGGCATTTTATTATTCTTTTTTTTTTTACTAGTAATGGCGGTGATCTACGATTTTTATCGGGACTGTGACATTATGGCGGACACATTGGACAATTTTGACACATTTTTGGGACCATTGGCATTAATACAGCGATCAGTGCTATAAACATGCATTGATTACTGTAAAAATGTCACTGACAGGGAAGGGCTTAACACTCGGGGGGGTGATCTAGGGGTTAATTGTGTTCCCTAGTGTGTGTTCTAACTGAAGGGGGGATGGGACTGTGCAGGGGAGATGACAGATCGCTGTTCATACTCTGTATGAACAGACGATCTGTCTCTTCTCCCCTCAGAGAACCGGAAACTGTGTGTTTACATAACCCAGATCCCGGTTCTCTGTGTGTCAGCGGCGATCGCAGGAGCCCAGCGGTGATCGTGACCGCCGGGCATTCGCATTGGCTCGGTAGGGCGAGCAGCTTGCGCACGCGCCCCTAGTGGCCACAGGGCGAAGCAACGTAACATAACGTCGTTTCGTCCAGCCGTGCCATTCTGCCGCAGTACAACTGCGGCGGCTGGTACTACCGCTTTAACCCTAAACCAATAAATTATGAATTTCTACATGTGGAGTTTTCCATGTATATGTAATTTTGTAGCACTCTAGTCCCACAAAACAATTTTTGGCTCTCTTTGAACATTATTCCAGGGATTTGGTGCTTTAAATAGATAGTCACTCACCCACAGCAATGCATTCTCTTGGTCTCCACCAGGGACACAGCTTTCAGGCAATGTTGAGTAGCTGATATCTTGGATGAAGGAGCTGCTGGGGAATCTTCTAGCAAGATGTTCAATCCTAGATCTCCCGGGAAGGGATGGCGACATCACTTTTTTCAGTATGGAAGCCATATAAAGTAGCCATATATTAGTTATCTTCACAGCATTTTGTCCGGACGTAAGGTGGCTACCAAAAAAAAATTGGTCCTTTCATGGTAGTGCAGGGTCCCTTTTAACTGGCTTCTGACCGAGCCAATGACAGGCCTCCTCTTATTCTCAATAAGTATTTTTTTTTTTTTTAAAGCAGCTGAGATAATTAGGATAAAATTGGTAGAATTTGATGAAAAGGGGCAGCAGGATTGGGGTTGCCCTGCAGAAATCTTGACGGCTGGGGGGTGTGCATGTTTTAATTTTTACAATAAGGTCTCCAGTTACAGGAGGATGCAGCCTCCGATGTAGGCTACGCGTTACATTATTCAGCTAATGCTTTTTGATGTGCAGTCACCCTGGATTTTCCTATTACCTGCTGCCAATGAAAGCTTATATTGACAATATGCTTGCCCAGATCTTTGCCAGGCTCCACGCCTCACTCTGCAGTGTGCCGTGCCAGACTCACACCGGCTGCCAAGAGGTCTGCAGCAGAGAGTGTAATAAAGGATTGTCATTGCGTTTCAGGACCTTCTGTCTGAGATATACAGTAAATAATGTGCTCCTGATTTGCCTGCAAAATCATTAAGTATGTAAATAGCTACACTGTAATAAAATAAAGTATGTTCTGTAAACAGTGCTACGTTACGTTAAATGGAGTTCACCAACAGGCCAGGACGCTTCCCCGAAGCCAATTAATCCACTTTAAAAGATTTCTTTTTTTTTTCTTTCAACTTTAAAAATGCATCAGTAGTTATCTCCCTGCATCCCCTGATGTGTGTACATACACGCACCCTCCTATCACAAGCCGTAGCTTAAAGTGGACCTGAACCCAAAAAAAAAGAACATTTGCTATGTTACAGGGAACATCTAGAAATGGTAATTATGCTTAAGCAGTACCTCAAAAACCTGTCTTGTGTCTTAAATTCCTCCTGAAATTAGCAATGCACTTCCTGTATCTTGAGCAGTGCCGGGAGCAGGAGTGGGCCAAAGGGGTGGCTACCCTGGGGGCAGCGTGTATTGTAGGGATGGAGGAACTTCAAGTTCCTTCTACGATAATGCTAACAGGAGTGGTGACAGCAGCATCACTACTTTTGTCAGTCCAGCGTGAGGAGAGAAGGAGAGAGCCGGGAGGAGGTACAGGCTGTGATCTCTCTCTCTCCCCCTCCTCCTCATAAGCTCACACATAATGAAGGGGGAAGCACAAGTTGGCATCTTTGGCCTGGGTACTGGATGATCTTGTCCCGACACTGATCTTGAGCATCATATCTTTACAGAGTGAGATAATCGAAGGCGGCGGTTGTCAACCACTGGAGCATGGTCCACTGCTGGGCCATAGCTGCCCTCTTCCCAGGCCTCCAACCTACTGCAGATCCCCAAACGTCCCACAGTGCCTCCCAGTTCCCATAATTCCACCCAACCTTCCATAGTGGCCTGCAGTGGCCTCCCCTTATATTAGATGTCAAGAGCAACCCCACATCAGAAGTTGAGTCCCCTACTATCCCTAACATCACAGTGCACCCCCCTTCCTTATGCTGCTGCTGGGAAGAAGCTGGATGCATTGCTTGAAAGCAGAAAGTAGGGGTCTGGAGGAGGACCAGAGGAGGGCTGCAGCTGCAGGAGAGGTGTGAGGGCCACATGAAATGGCCTAGAGGGCCAGATTCGGCCTGCGGGCCTTGTGTTTGACACCTGTGTTCTAGAGGATTCTAGAAGGAAGGAGGGGAAGAGAGGTGGAGCTGCCTGGGGTGTTCTAAAGAGACCCGACCAATCCCCAACCCAAATTGGCAGGGGGCAGGCCTCCTTAAATACCTGGAGTCAGCCCAGCTAGGGAGGAGTTGTCGGGTGGAAGAAGCTGGAGATAGAGCACTAGGTTGTCGGGGCCTTTGAGGTACCCCCCCTCCCCCCCCAGTTTGGTGTGACCTTGGGCCTGTGGGGTTCGGGTGCAAGTCAGAGCCTTTCTGAGTAACAAAGAAGGATCTGGACAGAGAGGTACCGAGAAGGACAATGGGAGCTAGTGTTGCCGGGAAAGTTTCCTGGAGGGATACACCGGAGTGCAGCCAGGAGGGCTGGTGAGTGACAGGCGCAGTTGAGAGAGCTGGGGAGGAATGCCGGAGCGGACTGGGAGAGTCACAGGAGAAGTCTGTGGTGGTGGAAATCTGTGGTGGTGGACACTCACACTGGGTCACACCAGGGAATTACCCCCCCTTTGTCACTGCAGTCTGAGATGGAGGTAGAGCCAGCAGGAGAGACTGTGATGTCATGGGCAGCGGAATCGGGCAGCTGTGGCCCGGGAGGGCTGGCATTGCCTGAAGAGGACTAACTGGGAGCAGTAGTCCACCAAAGTCGGCTAGCACTAAAGACTTTCTTATTTTTGTTGCTAAACTAAAGGGGCCAGCGGTCCCTGCCTGCAAATGGCAGTTGCTAAGGCCTGACAGAGTCAGAGTTGGGCCTACCATGTGCTCGCTGTACCAGGAACCGAGTATTGTACAGGAGAGAGAGGAACGGTCTACAAAAAAGCGTTGTGCTGGAGGAGACTGAAACTCTAGAAGAGTAAATAGAGGTTCCCACCGATCATCCTATTGATTCCATTATTGATTCGGGGCATCTCATAATTTCCCTTACCCTATCCAAGTTCAAAATCCCTCAATGAAATACAAAACAAACATATGGTCTGTTCATTGTCTCAATAGTGACTGGGAAGTGAATGCCGGACTGGGCAGGGTGACAAGTGGACCACAATATCCAGAAGCCCCTACGGTGGTACTGCTACATGTATATTGGACAACCACATGTCATTCCCGGAGCTTCTTGTCAAGTGTTATGTCCTCATCCATTTTCAATTTGTGTATATAATTTTGAAGTGTATCAATTTACGATTTTAAGATTTTATTTTTTTTTTTTAGAAACCATTTCAACTTTATCTTCTGTATTGTATCTAACCCTATATGGAAAGAGGCTGAAACAGCGCACATCTCATTAAACAAACCCCATACTTGTGATGCACACAGTAAGTTTAAGAAAACGTAAAAGAGCGAATTGTGCAGAGCGCTGTAGCAGTTTGTTCAGAATATTCTCATGCTTTTTTTCCCCATATTGCCTTTCACCAGAAGGAAGCAGGAACTGAATGATTACCCCAAAGTGTGCTAGATGAACTGGAAAAAGTCTATTCAAACAAAGCTCATTAGTTTCCGTACCTCCAGGGCGATGAAGAATTAAGTGGCTGGTGAAGAGAGTTTGCAGAGAATAAAAAAAAAAAAATAAGGAAATGGGGGGAAAAAAATGCCAGACGTAATTTCAGCGCGTTTACTGGAGGGAGCAAAATTTGCAATTTAGGTGGAGAAGAAACGTCTTAATTAGAAATGAAAGTGCAATGGAAAGGAATGATGTTATAGGTCTGGTGACCAAACATGTTATACACATGGCTAGGACAGGGGTGGATGGATGGATGGATGGATGGATGGATGGATGGATGGACGGACAAACGAATGGATGGACAGTCTGACTGATGGACGACTGGCAGATGGATGGATGGGCAGACAGGCAGACAAGCAAGCGGGTGGATCGGTGGAATAATGGATTGATGGAGCGAAAGAGAGAGCAAGATAGACAGAAGCTATATGTATATATATCTATATACTGTATATTTATAAGACAGTGGTTGAATAAATTGATTGATGCATTCACAGAGACAGAATTATTAGATTGAAAGATAAATAGATACACATTTGAAATATCATGGCCAGGAAACATCTTAATTAGAAGCTGAAGTGCAATAAGTGATGCTGTTACAGGTCTAGATCTGGTGCCCACAGAGCAGTGGTCTCCAAACTGCGGCCCTGGGGCCAGATGTGGCCCTTTGCTTGCCTTTAGCCGGCCCTTGGGGCACTATTTTATCCACTGACACCAACAGTGGGGCATAATTCCTGTCGCTGACACCAACAGCAGGGGAATATTCCTCCAATTGATATCAATGATGGGGCACAATTCCTTCCATTGGTACAAACAATGGGCCACTTTTCCTCCCACTGACACCAGGAAAAGGGCAAAATTCTTCCCACTGACACCAACGAGGGGTCAGAATTCCTTCTATTGACACCAAAGATAGGGCACTGTTTACTCCCACTTAATGGTCAGGACATTTTCTACTCCCACTGGCCCTAGTCCGGCCCCCTTAAAGTCTGAAGGACAGCAACGTGGCCCTTTGTTTAGAAAGTTTGGGGACCCCTGCCATAGAGGTTACACACATGGCTAGGACAAGGGAGGATAAATGGCTGAATTTATTTATTACAGGTATGTATATAGCATGGACAATTAACACAGCGCTTTACATATATATTGTACATTCACATCAGTCCCTGCCCCCAAGGAGCTTACAATCCAGTGGCGGCCCGTCCATTAGGGGCGTCCGGGCGCCGCCCCCTCTCTCCTCGCCACCCCCTATATGCAGTGGATAGATTCATGCATAGCATGAATCTATCCACGGCTGCCACGGCCACCCCTATTCATGTGTCCTTTCAGGGCACCGGGCACATGAATTACAATGGCTGGGTTTTTTTTTTAAATAGGGTGGGCTCGGGTCACAGAGGATGCATCCGGAGCCCACCCAGGTGTGCTGCAACAGCGGATGAACATTTGCTGTTGCAACACTGATCCTCCTCCTGGCCAATCAGGAAGCAGGTATGAAACCCGTTTCCCGATGGCCAAAACATCAGGTGATTCTATTGGATGCCTAGCGCCGGGAGGAGCAGAGAGGAGACGCAAGGTCCATAAAGACATGGATGAGGGAGTTTGGGGTGGAGGAACTTGACTGGCCTGCACAAAGTCCTCACCTCAACCTGATAGAACACCTTTGGGATGAATTAGAGAGGAGACTGCGAGCCAGGCCTTCTCGTCCAACATCAGTGCCTGACCTCACAAATGCGCTTCTGGAAGAATGGTCAAACATTCCCATAGACACACTCCTAAACCTTGTGGACAGCCTTCCCAGAAGAGTTGAAACTGTTATAGCTGCAAAGGGTGGGCCAACTCAATATTGAACGTTGACCCCAACCCGATAGAACACCTTTGGGATGAATTAGAGCTAAGACTGCAAGCCAGGTCTTCTCATCCAACATCTTCTGGAAGAATGGCCAAACATTCCCATAGACACACTCCTAAACCTTGTGGACATCCTTCCCAGTAGAGTTGAAGCTGTTATAGCTGCAAAGGGTGGGCCAACTCAATATTAAACGTTGACCCCCAACCCAATAGAACACCTTTGGGATGAATTAGAGCTGAGACTGCAAGCCAGGTCTTCTCATCCAACATCTTCTGGAAGAATGGCCAAACATTCCCATAGACACACTCCTAAACCTTGTGGACATCCTTCCCAGTAGAGTTGAAGCTGTTATAGCTGCAAAGGGTGGGCCAACTCAATATTAAACGTTGACCCCCAACCCAATAGAACACCTTTGGGATGAATTAGAGCTGAGACTGCAAGCCAGGTCTTCTCATCCAACATCTTCTGGAAGAATGGCCAAACATTCCCATAGACACACTCCTAAACCTTGTGGACATCCTTCCCAGTAGAGTTGAAGCTGTTATAGCTGCAAAGGGTGGGCCAACTCAATATTGAACGTTGACCCCAACCCGATAGAACACCTTTGGGATGAATTAGAGCTAAGACTGCAAGCCAGGTCTTCTCATCCAACATCTTCTGGAAGAATGGCCAAACATTCCCATAGACACACTCCTAAACCTTGTGGACATCCTTCCCAGTAGAGTTGAAGCTGTTATAGCTGCAAAGGGTGGGCCAACTCAATATTAAACGTTGACCCCCAACCCAATAGAACACCTTTGGGATGAATTAGAGCTGAGACTGCAAGCCAGGTCTTCTCATCCAACATCTTCTGGAAGAATGGCCAAACATTCCCATAGACACACTCCTAAACCTTGTGGACATCCTTCCCAGTAGAGTTGAAGCTGTTATAGCTGCAAAGGGTGGGCCAACTCAATATTAAACGTTGACCCCCAACCCAATAGAACACCTTTGGGATGAATTAGAGCTGAGACTGCAAGCCAGGTCTTCTCATCCAACATCTTCTGGAAGAATGGCCAAACATTTCCATAGACACACTCCTAAACCTTGTGGAGAGCCTTCCCAGAAGAGTTGAGGCTGTTATGGCTGCAAAGGGTGGGCCAACTCAATATTGAACGTTGACCTCAACCTGATAGAACACCTTTGTGATGAATTAGAACAGAGACTGCGAGCCAGGCCTTCTCATCCAATGTCAGTGCCTGACCTCACAAATGCTCTTCTGAAAGAATGGTCAAACATTCCCATAGACACCCTCCTAAACCTTGTGGACGGCCTTCCCAGTAGAGTTGAAGCTGTTATAGCTGCAAAGTGTGGGCCAACTCAATATTGAACCCTACGGACTAAGACTGGGATACCATTATAGTTCATGTGCGTGTAAAGGCAGGCGTCCCAATACTTTTTACAATATAGTGTATATAAAAAGTTAGTGGACAGCTGAGACTAATAATGAGGTCTGGACACCAGGTAACAAGTGGACCAAAGAATGGAACCTTCATCCCACTCAAAGCAAACCCAGAGAGAGGCTCCTTCGCAGGGTAACCAGGAATATAAGGGGCCCTCCGCAGTGTTATTCACCAGTGTTGTGCCATCGCCGTTGTAATATGCAAAATAGAGAGCCTCGCCTTTCCCGAAGTCATGGAGTACGCATAAATTAAAGAAATGCAATAAAAAGATATAGGTCATAAATATCAAACATTAGGCAAGCACGATTACATTTCAGTAGCATCGTATAGCACAAAGATAATATTTTAAGATTCATTAAACATATTAGAAACTGTATATGTTTTTCTATTCTTAGTAAACCTTACTGGGAGGACCACAAAAAAAAAAGGCAAACAAAAAAAAAAAAAAACAATTATTCTTCGTTTTTATTGTTATTCAGGCCAAAAGCGTGAAAAGATTATTAAACAAATATTAACATCCTGGGTTTGATATGATAAATAAGGACACATAATGGGGCGGATGGGGTATACATTGTTCACTGTTGGAGAAAACTAGGTCACCCAGGTAATTACAGTGATGGAGCACGAATGGAGGATTGTAACGGGGAGTACATATAATTCATGGACGGCTCTTCATCAAACTTCGTGTATATCTTATAGTAGATCTAAACCCAATCACTAAAATCTTCTCAAAGAAGCTTTAATATGTTAAAGTCGTTCCAAAAGTTGGTTTATTCTTTTTTAAATGTGTTTTTTTTTAGTCTTGCCATGGTGGCCCTTTTCGGGTCCTCTTGTTGTGGGGTGACAATTGTCTTCTAGTTGAGCTCCTGCATTGTCACTCATATTGCCCTTTACGGAATACAGTTGTGCCGACACATATTACATACAGTGCCTTGAAAAAGTATTCATACCCCTTGAAATTTCCCACATTTTCCCACATTTTGTCATGTTACAAGCAAAAACGTAAATATATTTTATTTGGGATTTTATGTGATAGACCAACACAAAGTGGCAAATAATTGTGAAGTGGAAGGAAAATGATAAATGGTTTTCAAATTTTTTTACAAATAAATTATGTGAAAAGTGTGGCGTGCATTTGTATTCAGCCCCCTTTACTCTGATACCCCTAACTAAAATCTAGTGGAACCAATTGCCTTCAGAAGACACCTAATTAGTAAATAGAGGCCACCTGTGTTTAATTTCATCTCAGTATAAATACAGCTGTTCTGTGAAGCCCTCAGAGGTTTGTTAGAGAACCTTAGTGAACAAACAGCATTATGAAGGCCAAGGAACACACCAGACAGGTCAGTGATAAAGTTGTGGAGACATTTAAAGCAGGGTTAGGTTATAAAAAAATATCCCAAGCTTTGAACATCTCATGGAGCTCTGTTCAATCCATCATCCGAAAATGGAAAGAGTATGGCACAACTGCAAACCTACCAAGACATGGCCGTCCACCTAAACTGACCAGCCGGGCAAGGAGAACATTCATCAGAGAAGAGCCAAGAGGTCCATGGTAACTCTGGAGGAGCTGCAGAGATCCACAGCTCAGGTGGGAGAATCTGTCCACAGGACAACTATTAGTCGTGTTCTCCACAAATCTGCCCTTTATGGAAGAGTGACAAGAAGAAAGACATTGGTGAAAGAAAGTCATAAGAAGTCCTGTTTGTAGTTTGTGAGAAGCCATGTGGAGGACACAGCAAACATGTGGAAGAAGGTGCTCTGGTCAGATGAGACCAAAATTTAACTTTTCTTGCCCAAAAACAAAACGCTATGTGTGGTGGAAAACTAATGTCGCGTACACACAAGCAGACTTTCCGACGGACTAGGTGTGACGGGATTAGTCCGGCGGACAATCCGATAGTGTGTGGGCTAGTCCGATAGCTTTTCGGGATAAAAATCCGACGGACCTAGAAATAGAACATGCTTCAAATCTGTCCGACGGACTAAAATTGGGAAAACTGTTCGTCTGTGTGCTGGTCCGACGGACCAAATACGACGCAAGGGAAGCTATTGGCTACTGGCTATTGAACTTCCTTTTTTAGTCCCGTTTACCTCATCACGTTCAAACCGAAGGGACTTATGAACGGACTTATGAACGGACTTAGTCCTATCGTGTGTGGCCAAGTCCGTTGGTTCGGAAAGTTCGTTGGACCTAGTCAGAAAGTCCGCCGGAAAGTCCGCTCGTGTGGCATAACACTGCACATCACCCTGAACACACCATCCCCACCGTGAAACATGGTGGTGGCAGCATCATGTGGTGGGGATGCTTTTCTTCAGCAGGGACAGGGAAGCTGGTCAGAGTTGATGGGAAGATGGATGAAGCCAAATACAGCTTTAAGAACGTGTCCAGCTAGCACTGATTAAAGCAGAACTGTATCTGAGCACCACAAACTGAAAATGCTATTTCATTCATTTTTAATATTCACAGAAAACTCCCCCAATCCATCCATGTCTTTGTGCTTTATTTTGTTGGGACATAGCTTTGATAAACACCCCCCTAGTATTTCTAGCCACAGCCATCTTCAGTATGGGCAGATGATTCATGTAGCATTTACTTTCTGGAATACATCTGCCCTTAGCTCAGGCATGCAGGTGGGTGTGCTTAGAGAAAGCCCCCCCTCCCTGACCAGATAAAAGGGAAAAAAAATGGGAGGTACGACATTATTTTGGCCTAGGAAACCAGGAAAAAGTTTAAAACAAGTAAAAAAATCTATCTATCAATCTATCTAGACACCCTCCCAGAACCCCTCCCCCTGCACGCCTTGGGTGCGCTCTGTGATCACTGTGTCCTTCCAACACAGCTGAACCACAGATCAAGGTGAAAAGGGCCAATCACAGCGGCCCTTTACCATGTGATCAGCTGTGTCCAATCAGTGCTGTCACTTTGTGAGGAAAGGAAAGACGATAACCAGCTATCCTGAGACAGGGGACATTTACACACTAATTATCGGTGCAGCCCCATTAGTGCCAATCAGTGCCCATCAGTGCAGCATATCAGTGCCCATTGGTGCAGCCTATCAGTGTCCATCAGTGCAGCCTATCGGTGCAGCATATCAGTGCCCATCAGTGCAGCATATCAGTGTCCATCAGTGCAGCCTATCAGTGCAGCATATGAGTGCCCGTCAGTGCAGCCTATCAGTGCAGCCTACTAGTGCCCATCAGTGCAGCCTATCAGTGCCCATCAGTGCAGCATATCAGTGCCCATCAGTGTAGCCTATCAGTGCAGCCTATCAGTGCCCATCAGTAAAATCAGTCTGTATATGCAGTAAAGCGTGCTTGTTATACTCACTGTGGTACCTAAGTGGTTAATCCTCCGCATTGTGTAAAAAAGGCTGTTTGATCCTGTCTTCTCTGATCCTCCCCTTCTTCCACTGTCCCCAATCATCTCCTGATAAAGCCTTGGAGGGCACTCTGCACATGCTCAGTTTGATGTGTTTTGCTAGAGAGTTTTTTTTTTTTTTATTGGGAGAGTGCGTTCTCAGCACAGGGCCAATCAACACTGTCCAGACAGAGGGTCAGGAGTTCTGCAGCCTCATAGGACAGTTAGAGGAGAATGAAAACTCCCCCTTACAAGCTTTAACCAGACCCAGATAGAAGTCACAAGACTGCTATATACTGCTGATGAGAAAAGGTATTTAGCAGTTTATATTTACTAAAATAATTACATTTCCGTGTTCTGTGTACTGTGGGAGATCAGATATAGTGCAGAGTGCTGGCTTTAGTCTGATCACATGCACCCTCCCAAGAAAAAAAATAAACTCTCTAACAATACACACCAAACTGAGCATGTGCAGCCCGTCCCCTGGCTCTGTAAATATCAGGTTATTTTTTGGGGGGACAGTGGAAAAAGAGGAGGACTGGAAAAGACAGGATCAAACAGCCTTTATACACAATAGCGAAAAGTTTTTTGATCACAGATAGGTCAACTTCGTAACAGCCCCACATGCCTTAATAGATTATATATAGAGAAAGGTTGTTGATATAATCATTATATGTATATGTTTTTTCAATAGAAGGCTTGTACCTCTAGCTGGACAGCATCCCCTGAAGAAGCCTGATGTACGGGTGAAACATGTTGGGAATTGTATCCTTCTATGCTGTATCCATAAAATCTTGTTGATTTGTTCTTGCCAATTGTTGTGTTTTTATTCATTTTTTATTTTTTTCCAAAATAAAAATGTTTCTTATATAACATAGTTGCTACTATTTTTCCTCTTTATACACAATGCACAGGATTAACCCCTTAGGTTCCACAGTGAGTATAACCAGCATGCTCTTTACTACATATACAGACTGATTTTACTGCTGTGGGTTTAGTAACACTTTAAGTAAAATGAACTGTCATTAGCAACAGCTGAAGATTGTAAATTCCCAACCTCTCATGGTCTGGAGTCTGAAT
The DNA here is from genome assembly GCA_037952925.1 of Lithobates clamitans. Taxonomy (NCBI): domain Eukaryota; kingdom Metazoa; phylum Chordata; class Amphibia; order Anura; family Ranidae; genus Lithobates; species Lithobates clamitans. Next base: position 533,808 of record JBBGZY010002349.1, on the reverse strand, counting down.
GTGAAACATCCGTCCAGCGCGGGATCAATCTGCTAACAGCCGTTCCCAATCCATAAAACGGGAAGAAGCAAACCCGCTCTTCCGCTTTTCTCGAGGCCATTTTTTTTTTCTGCAAACCACCTTTTCTTATATTCAGAGCGGCAGCTCCTTAAAAATACAGCCGATAGCACGGCGTGAAGGAGCGTCGTGGAAATGTCGCCTGCCACCCGCGCTTACTGGAATTCTTTATTTTTATTGCAGAGATTTTTCATTGTTTTGTTTATTTCCTGATTTATCATTTGTGCAAATGTCCCACATCAGCACTATTGCAGGGTTTATTATTAAATACCAGAATATCATTTTCTTTCCCCCGTATAATTATTTAATACGTTATTTATTTATTTTTTTTATTATTAAGATTAATTATGAGCAATGGAATAAAATCCAAGATACCTTGAAGTGCGCATTGTTAATGAGGTGGAAATGGAAACTGCTATTGCAAAGATTAATTAGACTTTCCTGGTGACTATGTAAATGGGCAGTGCTAGAGCCGAACGCAAGTTGTTTACGAGACCTGTTTACCGGTTCCTGCTGAACCATTGCGAAGTGCAAAGATCAAGGGACGGACGGACGGGCGGAAAATTTCACTGAGATGCTTTAGGCCGGAGACATCTAAGACCAAGACATGAAAGCCATCCTGTAAGGGATATTAATGTTTTAAAACTAATCGTCCTGTTTAAGGGTCGACGCGGCGAGGTGCCAAAACAAGAACCTCGATTAATCTTCAACTAGCCTACTGTGCCTCTGGCGAGCCCCCAAAACCGGGAGCACCTTCTACATACCAATGAGTGTGCCGGTTTTTTTTTGGCCGCCAATGTGTTCCTATTGGATTGTTGGACAGTACCCTCCGGTGCCTGCCAACAGTAGGAAGCATTTCCCCAGTGCCCTCCCCCCCCTCCGTGATCAGACTGTACATTGTAACTTTGTAAGGTGGGAGCTTGCAACGGTAGATGATAGGTGTCAAACATTTGTGAAGGCAGCCAAGAACTGCACAGGCACCGGGACTTACATATTGTATTATCTGTAACCTCTTCACGGCAAGCGCACACAAATTATGCGCCCTCTCTGCGGCCGGGCCCTAGCGCTGAGCGGACGCATATTTGCGTGCAATAGCGCTGATAGAGCTGTGCCAAGAGAGCGTGCCCTTGCGCGCTCTCCCAGCACTGCTACCGGCAGCTTATGGAAAGCTCCCGTTCACTGCTTGCAAGCTGGAGCTTTCCGATCATGGAACCGCCAATCACGACGGTCACGTGACCATAAGGCCTTAGAAATTGCCCCAGCGTGGACTTTATAGGCAGGTTAGGGCATAGCTCCCAACTGTCCCTGATTTCGAGGGACTTTCCTTGATTTGGACCAATGTCCCTCATTCCCCGTCATTTGTCCCTCATTTTGGTCTGATCTATATAGTTGTATATAAAATGCACTTTTTATCTTTTAAAAAAAGTGTTTCCCAGCGCTAAACCCTTCATCCAATTTGTAAATTGCTGCATTTGTACATTTTAAAAGCCAATATAAAGGAATAGTAGTGGTAAAAAAAAAAAGCACTCATGGGTTCAGCAAATCTTTTTTTTGTTGTATAATTCTCCTTTAAGAGGTGTTGCAGGGGGCGTGTCCTATGCCCAGGGGCGGACTGACCATTGAGCCACTCGGGCACTGCCCGAGGGCCCTGGGCCACTAGGGGGCCCCATCAGGGTTGCCAGCCTCAGTAAAACCAGGGACAGTATGTATAAATCTGTGTTTTTTTTACATCAGTCTGTGTATACTGTGTGTACATGTATGTGTATACTGTGTGATTGTATACTGTGTGTGTGTATACTGTGTGTGTATACTGTGTGTGTGTATACTGTGTGATTGTATACTGTGTGTGTGTATACTGTGTGGCCCCATAATCTCTGATTGCCTGGAGGCCCCATAATCTCCTATTGCCCGGGGGCCCCATGAGTTATCAGTCCGCCCCTGCCTATGCCTACATATATTTGTTGATAGGTGTCCCTCGTTCCCATCTCAAAAGGTTGGGAGGTATGTTGGGGGAGTCTGAGAAAGTAAGGTATAAAATATAACAAAGTTTATTCGTCACATAATAGAAAAGTATTTTTTCTTCTCCCCCTGAAGAAGGAATATACAAACATTTTCCGAAATGCGTTGGGTTCGGGTTCAGCTGTGAACACCTTGAAGCCCGTTGGGCCATTATTCCATCCTGGCTGGCTCGGTACTCCAGCCTACCTTATGAATTGGTGGGAACAAAGTGCTTGTTTTGTTATTTTATTGTCATGCTATGCTCTTATGTATTTTATTGTCCCCTCTTGGGAAATACTTTTATATTATGTGATGAATAAACTTTGTTATGTTTTATACCTTGTATTACTTTTTTCACACTCCCCTAACCTGCCTATAAAGTCCACGCTGGGGCAATTTCTTGCTTAATTTCATTAGGGATGTTGGCAGGTGTCTTTGGGGTTTGTACAGTGGTTCATTAGCTCCTCCCTCTTCACATGACCATAAACCCCGCCCCGCCTTCCGGCATTTCTTAACCCCTTAAAGGGTCGGCAGGCGCTGGCTCTAAGGGGTCAACCACCTCAATACTGGACACTTTAACCCCCTTCCAGTCCGGGCCAATTTTCAGCTTTCACCGCAGTCACTCCTTGAATGACAATTACTCAGTCATGCAACACTGTACCCATATGATATTTTTATCATTTTTTTTTTGAGACAGATAGAACCTTCTTTTGGTGGTATTTAATCACCACTGGGGTTTTCTATTTTTTGCAAAATAAATGAAAAACACCCCAAATTTTGTAAAAAGGCAATATTTCTTAGTTTCTGTTATAAAACTTTGCAAAGAAGTAATTTTTCTTCATAAATCTAGGCCAAAATTTATACTGTTACATTTCTTTGGTAAAAATAACCCAGATCGGTGTATGTTATGTTGTCTGTGTGAAAGTTATAGAGCCCACAATCTAAGGTAAATATACAGCTGTGCTCATAAGTTTACATACCCTGGCAGAATTTATGATTTCTTGGCCATTTTTCAGAGAATATGAATGATAACACAAAAACTTTTCTTTCACTCATGGTTAGTGTTTGGCTGAAGCCATTTATTATGAATTGACTGTGTTTACTCTTTTATTAAATCGTAATCGCAACAGAAACTACCCAAATGACCCTGATCAAAAGTTTACATACCCCAGTTCTTAATACCGTGTATTGCCCCCTTTAACATCAATGACAGCTTGAAGTCTTTTGTGGTATTTGTGGATGAGGCTCTTTATCTTCTCAGATGGTAAAGCTGCCCATTCCTCTTGGCAAAAAGTCTCCAGTTCCTGTAAATTCTTGGGCTCTCTTGCATGAACGGCACATTTGAGATCTCCCAGGAGTGGCTCAATGATATTGAGGTCAGGAGACTGAGATGGCCACTCCAGAACCTTCACTTTATTCTGCTGTAGCCAATGACAGGTCGACTTGACCTTGTGTTTTGGATCATTGCCATGTTGGAATGTCCAAGTATGTCCCATGCGCAGCTTCCTGGCTGATGAATGCAAATGTTTCTCCAGTATTTTTTGATAGCATACTGCATTCATCTTGCGATCAAGTATGACCAAATTTCCTGTGCCTTTGTAGCTCACACATCCCCAAAACATCAGCAATCCACCTCCGTGTTTCACAGTAGGAATGGTGGACCTTTCATCATAGGCCTTGTAGTGTTTATGGTTGTGGCCAAAAAGCTAAATTTTGGTCTCATTACTCCAAATGACTTTGTGCCAGAAGGTTTGAGGCTTGTCTCTGTGCTGTTTGGCATACTGCAAGCGGGATACTTTGTGGCATTTGCGTAGTAATTGCTTTCTTCTGGCGACTCGACCATGCAGCCCCATCTTTCTTCTTGTCTCCTTATTGCACATCTTGAAACAGCCACATCACATGTTTTCAGAGAGTCCTGTATTTTGCTTGAATGTTATTTATGGGTTTTTATTTTCATCCCGAACAATTTTCCTGGCAGTTGTGGATGAAATTTTAGTCGGTCTACCTAACCGTGGTTTGGTTCCAACAGAACCCCTCATTTTCCACTTCTTGATTGGAGTTTGAATACTGCCGATTGGCATTTTCAATTCCTTGGATATCTTTTTATATCCCTTTCCTGTTTTATACAGTTCAACTACCTTTTCCCGCAGATCCTTTGACAATTCTTTTGCTTTCCCCATGACTCAGAATCCAGAAACGTCAGTGCAGCACTGGATGAAAGATGCAAGGGTCTGTCAGGAGTCCAGAAACTCATTGACCTTTTATACACACACACTAATTACAAGCAGTTACTTACAAGTAATTAGCAATTACTAATAACAGCCACATGACATGTTTTCAGAGAGTCCTGTATTTCACCTGAAGTTATTTATGGGTTTTTCTCTGCATCCCGAACAATTTTCCTGGCACTTGTGGCTGAAACTTTAGTTGGTTTACCTGACCGTGGTTTGGTTTCAACAGAACCCCTCATTTTCCACTACTCTCCAAACAATCCCTTTTTGAAAGGTAGACACCCAGAGGGCTTTAGTAAGAGGCAAGGTGAATTTTTGTCATTTTTTCCCACAATTCTTTTGAAAATTAAGAAATAAATAAAATGTGGGTTTTTTCACAAAATTTTCAATGTAGGTATTTCTCACACACGGCATAAGAATACATGTAATTTCACCCCAAAACACATTCTGCTACCCCTCCTGAGTAAGGGGTATACCACATGTGTGAGACTTTCTCACAGCTCAGCCGCATAAAGGGGCCCAAAATCCAAGGAGCACCTTTGGGCTTTCAAGGGGCATAAATGACGCATCTGATTTCCTGACTACCTATCACATTTTGTTTCTCTTCTATTGCCCTCCGTACATGAGAGTGTTCGCTGTGGATTCAACATTTGTAAGGAATACTATTGACATATTTTGGTATCCTAATCTCATCAAGAAGGAGTGCTTAGAACTCAAAAGGGGAGTTGAACATCTCTGTTGGGTGACACATACTGTATGAGGTAAGCGAATTTGATCTCAATAACCTGAGATCCAACCTCTCTGGTAAGCAGGGTGTTTTGATCGGGGAAGAGCTTGAGCACTTTTTTCTTGATTTCACGTATCACCTGTCAATGATTGAACACAAATATTTGGACTCTATCTGGACTGAATTTGTTTATTTTTTGATTGATATTCACACAGATATATATTTTTTGATTTATTGATTTTTATAATCATGACTGATCAGATGGTTGCTCTCTTATACTTTTATATATAGTTGTTATAGTTGGGTAGGCAGGCTTATATAAGCAGCAGCACCTAAAAACACATCATTTTTGTACATTGTCATTTTTTGGTGATTTTTTTTGTGTTTTTCACCTATGAATAATTTTCTCGTTTGTTGGGCCATTGGGGTAAGAGCAGAATATTTTTTATTTTTAAGCGAACACCTGTTCAATTGCTCGGTAACACAAATTGCTAATCAAGCAAATCACATGGCAGTAACTCAATGCATTTAGGCATCTCGACGTGGTGAAGACGACTTGCTGAAGTTCAAACCGAGCATCAGAATGGGGAAGAAAGGGGATTTAGGTGACTTTGAATGTGGCATGGTTGTTGGTCTGAGTACTTCAAAAACTGCTGATCTACTGGGATTTTCACGCACAACCATCTCTCGGGTTTACAGAGAATGGTCCGAAAAAAAGAAAATATCCAGTGAGCGGGATTTGTGTTGAGGAAAATGCCTTGTTGATGTAAGAGGTCAGAGGAGAATGGGCAGACTGGTTGGAGATGATAGAAAGGCAACAATAACTCAAATAACGACTTGTTACATCCAAGGTCTGCAGAATACCATCTCTGAATGCATAACACATCGAACCTTGAAGCAGATGGGCTACAGCAGCAGAAGACCACACCGGGTGCCACTCCTGTCAGCTAAGAACAGGAAACTGAGGCTATAATTCGCACAGGATCACCAAAATTGGACAATAGAAGATTGGAAAAACGTTGCCTGGTCTGATGAGTCTCGATTTCAGCTGCAACATTCAGATGGTGGGGTCAGAATTTGGTGCATGGATCCATCCTGCCTTGTATCACCGGTTCAGGCTGGTGGGGGTGTAATGGTGGGGGGGATATTTTCTTGGCACACTTTGGGCCCCTTAGTACCAATTGAGCATCGTTTAAACACCACGGCCTACCTGAGTATTGTTGCTGACCATGTCCATCCCTTTATGACTACAGTGTCCCCATCTTCTGATGGCTCCTTCCAGCAGGATAATGCACCATGTCACAAAGCTCCAATCATCTCACCACTGGACAATGAGGTCCCTGTACTCCAATGGCCTCCACACTCACCACATCTCATCCAATAGAGAACCTTTAGGATGTGGTGGAAGGGGAGATTCGCATCATGGATGTGCAGCCGACAAATCTGCAGCTACTCCGTGATGCTATCATGTCACTATGGACCAAGATGTCTGAGGAACGTTTCCAACACCTTGTTGTATCTATACCACGAAGAATAAAGGCAAAAGAGGGTCCAACCCGGTACTAGAAAGGTGTATCTAATAAAGTGGCCAGTGAGTGTATATATTTATATATATACACTATATAGATATATAGATATAACTATATATCTATATATATTCTCCTGAAAAAAAAAATTCCTTTACATAATTAATCACCAGGTCACAACAATGACGTCAGAAGATCTGATGACATTTCCGTTCAATGTGTAAACATCAAAAGCTCACAATTGAACACAAAGTCGCTTGAATCCTTAGCAATTGCAAACCTGTGAAAAAGTCTATCAGGTTCTAATTGTGCGCTCGTCAACCCAACGTAATCTTATCTTGGCGTTACGCTAACAGTTTATGCAAAACCTTTTTTCCTGCTCCATGTGTTGTGATGTAGCATTGAAAGAGGACTAAAACCCTCCTAAAGTAAAAACGCATATCTTACTTTGAGGTTGCTTTGGAAAAAATTGCAGGAAAATGCATTTTTTTTATAATTTCTTACAATTTTTTTCTTCAGTGAAAATCAAGGAATTAAAAATGTATGTACAGCAATACCTTGGATTACGAGCATAATCCATTCAAGAAGAATGCTTGTAATCCAAAGCACTCGTATACCAAAGCGAGTTTCCCCATAGGAATCAATGGAAACTCAGATAACTCGTTCCAGTGTCACTGCTAGTGTATGCAGTACCGCATGTGGCCAGAGGTGGGGGGGGGGCACCGGAGACACTCAGAAACACTCGGAGATGCTCGGGAACGGAGTGTTTCTGAGTGTTTCAGAGTGGCTCCGAATGTCACCGGCGCCCCCGCACATCTGGCCACATGCGGTACTGCACACCTCAGAGGCTTGAACCCTGCTAGTCTTGCGAGACAACACTCGCAAACCGAGTATGCACCCTGCACCGAGGATTTTTTTCCCCTTTCACATCAGAGGTCCCCCCATCCTATCTGAGTGCCCCTTTATATCAGAGGTCCCCTCATCACCTTTGAATCCCCCTACACATCAGACAACCCCCCCCCCCCCCACACACACACACACACACACACACACACACACAATCACATCAGAGGTCTCTCTTCACACCAGAAGCCCTCATTAACATTAGTGGTTCCCCATCAAGTCAAGTGTCCCCCGTCATGTCAAAGGTCCCCACATCCCGTTAGAGTCATCCTTTCAAATTAGAGTCCCCCATCACATCAGAGCACCCCTTCAGATTAGAGTCCCCCCTTCACATCAGAGGACCCCATCACATCAAAGGTCTCCACATCACACTAGAGATTCCCCCTCGTCACATCAGAGGACCCCCATCACATCACAGTCCCCCCTCCCCCTTCCTTTCAGAATCCCCCATTCACATCAGAGGCCCTCCATCACATTAGAAGTCTCCTATCAAGTCAAAGGTCCCCCTTCATGTTAAAGGTCCCCACATCCCGTTAGAGTCATCCTTTCAAATTAGAGTCCCCCATCACATCAGAGCACCCCTTCAGATTAGAGTCCTCCCTTCACATCAGAGGACCCCATCACATCAAAGGTCTCCACATCACACCAGAGATTCCCCCTCGTCACATCAGAGGACCCCCATCACATCACAGTTCCCCCTCCCCCTTCCTTTCAGAATCCCCCATTCACATCAGAGGCCCTCCATCACATTAGAGGTCTCCTATCAAGTCAAAGGTCCCCCTTCATGTTAAAGGTCCCCTCATCCCATCAGAGCCATCCCTTCACATCAGAGGCTCCCCCTATACATGAGAGGCCCTCATAACATCATAGTCACACCTATTCATCAAAAGGTCCCCTATATATGAGTCCTCCCATCACTGAGCCATTGGTTGGTATGGTCCTGGCAGCCTACCCACCCACTCCATGGCAACTGGTGATGCTGATCCAGGGCAAGTTGGGTCCTGGGCACCCCAGGAGGACCCAGTTGGCACCCTGGTTGAGAAACACTGGGGTGGACTACAAAAAAAATTGTATAATATGCAGAACCATGATCCTTCACATCGGAGGCCCTTCATCACATTAGAGTGCCCCATCACAGCAGAGTTCCCCATCAGATTAGAGCACCCCCATCACATGAGAGCTTCCCTTCACATTAGAATCCCCCCATCACATCAAAGTCCCCCCTTCACATCAGAGGACCCCATCACATCAAGGGTCTCCACATCACACCAGAGATTCCCCCTCGTCACATCAGAGGACCCCCATCACATCACAGTTCCCCCTCCCCCTTCCTTTCAGAATACCCCATTCAAATCAGAGGCCCTCTGACACATTAGAGGTCTCCTATCAAGTCAAAGGTCCCCCTTCATGTTAAAGGTCCCCTCATCCCGTCAGAGCCATCCCTTCACATCAGAGGCTCCCCCTATACATGAGAGGCCCTCATAACATCATAGTCATACCTATTCATCAAAAGGTCCCCTATATATGAGTCCTCCCATCACTGAGCCATTGGTTGTCATGGTCCTGGCAGCCTGCCCACCCACTCCATGGCAACTGGTGACGCTGATCCAGGGCAAGTTGGGTCCTGGGCACCCCAGGAGGACCCAGTTGGCACCCTGGTTGAGAAACACTGGGGTGGACTACAAAAAAAATATAATATGCAGAACCATGATATTACTGAAACAGAAAAAAAAGATCAGGGACTCAAGGAGATTTAGGACGAGAAGGACCCCTAGACTCAAATGGTGGATGATACGAGGTGACGCTTTTCTGAAAAAAAAAAACGATGAAACCGTTTCTCTATATTGTGACATGTCAGGAATGTATCCATCCCGATAAAGTTACTAAAAGCTCCATTTTACTTGGCGGAGTTTTACTTTTAACAAATAACAATAGTGAAGAGATATGGCTGAAGTCACCTCCGCCATTCTATCACTCACAGATCTCCAGTCTCCTTCCAAACTGACATTTACACAAATGGCCCTAATTCTTCCCCACGATGCCCTCTCCATTACCGCTGTCCTGCGCTCAGCATTAAAAACGAATTTTATCATCTCCTCTCCGTTCTATCGCGCCAGGACCAATGATGAATGTGTTATGCAAATGGCGCCCATATAAATTGATGATCATTTTACATCTTTGATAAAAAATTATAACTGCTTGATTGCCGTCTCATATAAAATACAATGCGCCGCAGAATTACGCAATTCCCTGACTTTTTTATTTTTTTATTTCCTTGGGTCTTGGGCTAATACCATGCCGAGATTTTAAAAGAAGCAGAAAGGACATGTTCTTAAAGGTGAACTCCACGCACAAAAAAAAAATTTAATTTAAAGGGTAACTCCACTTTTGTGGGAAAAAAATAGCAATATCTCTCTCTCTCTCTCTCTCTCTCTCTCTCTCTCTCTCTCTCTATATATATATATATATATGTATATATATATATATATATATATATATATATATATATATGTATATATATATATATATATATATCTATAGATATATATATATATATAGATATAGATATATAGATATAGATATAGATATAGATATATATATATATATATATATATATATATATATATATATATATATATATATATATCTATATATATATATATAAATATATATATATAGATATATATATATAGATATATAGATATATATATATATATATAAATATATATATAGATATATATATATATAGATAGATATATATATATATATATATATATATATATATATATATATATATATATATATATATATATATATATATATATATATATATATATATATATATATATATATATATATATATATATCTATATATATAGATATATATATATATATATCTATATATAGATATATATATATATCTATATATATATATATATATATATTTATCTATATAGATATATCTATAACGATATATCTATATAGATATATATATATATATATATTTATATATAGATATATATATCTATAAATATATAGCATATACAATTGCCACTCAAGTCATATTGGAATTTAATGTTATTAAAAAAAAATTTTTAATTCCTATTCAATCTGCAGAGCTGTAATTTTCTGTAAAATGCCACCTGGAGGCGCTCTGTATACAGATGGTATACAGAGCGCCCCCTCCAGAAACATAATTTCCTGCTTGTGTGATTGGCTCACTGATTTTCCCAAAAGTCTGCACTGTGATACAAATCAGATTTTTAGCACCCCCTGCAACAAAAATGTCATCTTTTTTTGGTGAGATACTAACAAAGGGAAATCCTGTCTAAAGGGATGCAGACCCTGCCACTTTCCTCATTAGAGCCCTGCAGGTGCAGCACCTGACTGATCATAATTATGAAACCACTCCCATACAGATACACTTACAATATGGACGCAGACAAACACACAGGGATTTCTTCAGAATAACAAAAAGGTAGGAATCTGCAACAAAGTTTGTTAAAATCCTTGAAATGCACATAAATCATCCAGAGGGGGAATGTTTTTTTTTTTCTCAACAAAAGTGGAGATACCTTTTAAATATCTTCTTTAATAGCCACAAAGGATATAAATCTACTTTTTGTGCCTCAAATACCTTTGCAAACCCAGATATCACCTTGTAATGTAGCCTTGACATCATCACTGTACGTAGCCCTGTGCAGAGAGCAGAGCTGTGGGAGGGTCCCAGCAGGCTCCACCCACTACAGAAAACTACAGCAGGGGGCGGAGACAAGACCAGTCCCCCTGCACAAGGAGAGAGAGCAGCAGTGGGCGGTCTTTATTACAGGAAGTCTCACACTGGATTACTGCACAGATCTGGGAGAAATACACAAAGCACTCCGAGATTCAAGAAGAATACACATGACTCTCGTATTTATACAATGTTCGCTTCTCTTGGGGGTTCAGCTTTAAAGTGATTTATTTTTCTTGCTCATGCAGATCAAATCAATAGGTTCAATTTAGTGTACAGCGGTATATGCTTACGATTCCACTTACCTGCTGCTCCATTCATTAGATGTCCAGCATGAGTGGCATTAATTTGGTGGCTGCGAGGAGGACTGGGCGTCCCTTGACAACGCGCTTTTGTGGACTAGCACATGGACACATGGACCCCCTCCTTTTTTTGCCATACTTGGACCTCTGCAGCCAACATGTGACCCCCCCCCCCCCCCCGTTTCTTTTTCATTCTTCTTTGAGTCTGGCTATAAACAAGAAATATCTTTACCCAACTGTGCAAACTCCCCTGAAGAAGGAATATATACGTCCGAAACATGTCGGGATGTACACTTTAGCTGCCAACCCGAACCCGTGCCCAATTTGAACTGGGATGGCTTATTGGGTTTGCTAGCTCTGGGTGATATTCATTATATGCTCTGTATGTTATATATCAACTCATTTCATTATTGCTTTCTGAGTGAACTGTATTTTGTATTTTAAAAAAACATTTTTCTATTTTTTGTACATCAATAAAGTTGGCATTTCTTTGCCTTTTATATATATATCTACTCTCTATACTCCTTTCCTGCCTTATAAAGTCCAAAGGGGCGTCCCCTCCATGCACTTTGTTGCATACACTCTCTGAATATTTTCTAGGATGATGGCAGGTCTGCACACCATTTAAATCTCATACACTGTTTTCTTATTGACCCCTGCACTCTGTACATTATGCACTTCTGACATTTGTGCACTGTGTATAATACACACCTGATCCCTGCGCTCTGTGCATCATACACCCCTGATCCCTGCACTCTGTCCATTATACACCCCTGATCCCTGCACTCTGTCCATTATACACCCCTGATCCCTGCACTCTGTCCATTATACACCCCTGATCACTGCGCTCTGTGCATTATACACACCTGATCCCTGCACTCTGTCCATCATACACCCCTGATCCTTGCGTTCTGTGCATTATACACCCCTGAACCCTGCACTCTGTGCATTATACACACCTGATCCCTGCGCTCTGTGCATTATACACACCTGATCCCTGCACTCTGTCCATCATATACCCCTGATCCTTGCGTTCTGTGCATTATACACACCTGATCCCTGCACTCTGTCCATCATACACCCCTGATCCTTGCGTTCTGTGCATTATACACCCCTGAACCCTGCACTCTGTGCATTATACACACCTGAACCCTGCACTCTGTGCATTACACACGCCTGACCCCTGTACTCTGTACATTATGCACTTCTGACCCCTGTGCACTGTGTACTATACACACCTGATCCCTGCACTCTGTGCATTATACACACCTGATCCCTGCACTCTGTCCATCATACACCCCTGATTCTTGCGTTCTGTGCATTATACACCCCTGATCACTGCAATCTGTCCATTATACACCCCTGATCCCTGCGCTCTGTGCATTATACACCGCTGAACTCTGCACTCTGTGCATTATACACACCTGATCCCTGCACTCTGTCCATCATACACCCCTGATTCTTGCGTTCTGTGCATTATACACCCCTGATCACTGCAATCTGTCTATTATACACACCTGATCCCTGCGCTCTGTGCATTATACACACTTGATCCCTGCACTCTGTGCATTATACACACCTGATCCCTGCACTCTGTCCATCATATACCCCTGATCCTTGCGTTCTGTGCATTATACACCCCTGATCCCTGCACTCTGTCCATTATACACCCCTGATTCCCTCTGTCATTATACACCCCTGAACCCTGCACTCTGTCCATTATACACCCCTGATTCCCTCTGTCATTGTACACCCCTGATCCCTGCACTCTGTGCATTATACACCCCTGAACCCTGCACTCTGTGCATTATACACACCTGATCACTGCGCTCTGTGCATTACACACGCCTGACCCCTGCACTCTGTACATTATGCACTTCTGACCCTTGTGCACTGTGTACTATACAAAACTGATCCCTGCGCTCTGTGCATTATACACACCTGATCCCTGCACTCTGTGCATTATACGCCCCTGAACCCTGCACTCTGTGCATTATACACCCCTAATCACTGCGCTCTGTGCATTACACACGCCTGACCCCTGCACTCTGTACATTATGCACTTCTGACCCTTGTGCACTGTGTACTATACAAAACTGATCCCTGCACTCTGTGCATAATACACCCCTGATCCCTGCACTCTGTCCATTATACACCCCTGATCCCTGCGCTCTGTGCATTATACACCCCTGAACCCTGGGCTCTGTGCATTATACACCCCCGAGCCCTGCACATTACACACGCCTGACCCCTGCACTCTGTACATTATGCACTTCCGACCCTTGTGCACTGTGTATTATACACCCCTGATCCCTGCGCTCTGTGAAATATGCACTCCTGATCCCTGAAAGGACAGGCGATCCTTTTGGATGCCTAGGAGAAGGGGAGGAGTCACAAGGCGGAAGCTGCCATGATGAAGGAGAGGACACAGAAGCCGCTGCCCGACATCCGCCACCTAGACTGGGTAAGTGCCGGACCGACCGGCAGACAGCGAGCCAGGGGGTTGTTTGCCCCCCCAAGAAAAAAAACACCAGCCGCCACTGCACTCCAGACCTGTGCGTTCTATGCATTATGCACTCCAGACCCTGGCCGAAATGCGTAAGCCCTTGTATTATTTTGTACTTCACCTGCTACAATAAATCTAAAAAAAAAAGAAGATCGAGCTGCTGGCTTTCTCCTTTCCCTATGCAATGCAGCCACTACATCTAATGATTGGTAAACTGCAATATATATAACATTTTTGATTTTGGGTTTATTACCACTTTATTCTAAATCTACAATTGGGCTTCAAATGACTAAATTCAGATACATTTCGGAAGGTAAAAAAAGACTATTTCCTCTTTAATTGGCTCGCTTTCAGCAGCATCTGGTGTGTACTTGGTTTTTTTGGTTAAATATAAGTTGAGCTAATTCTGTCCGTTTCACACTGCCGGTCAACCCCACCATTCCCGTCGTAGCTCTAATGATTTCTGCCCGGCGTAAGGAAGTCTGGAAACAGAAATGGTGGCACTTTTCCGCATCTGTCCGTCCATTTGTAGAGAGGCGGAGGAAGAAAGCTGCATTTCTGCAGAATAATTGTCGCCTAACCCGCTACGAAGGTTTCTTTCCAGAACCTGAGCCGCGCCGGGCAGAACCATCAGACCCGATGTGCGTTTGCTTCTACGGCGTGTCCTCCCCTATACAGGTTGCACCATTCCCACCGAAGACAAATGAACTTATTTATTAAAGAGCCTGAAGGAAAACCGACCGCTCATCGCAGAGGTGCCTTAGAGTGGCGTGTTCTTGTATTTGTAAATGTATGCAGCTGAGATCTTTGTTTTATAGATGAGGCTACAAGAACGGAGAGCCAGGAATTTTATATTTTATGCGATTTTAGTTAGTTATCTCTCCCATAGTGCACCTTGCTAGTTAGTCTAGAATTCATTGAGCACTTTGCCGTTTTCTCTCGCTCTCTGTTGTCCGTAGCATACAACCTGTACAGTAAGAACGTTGTTTTCCTCTAGTGGCACTTTAAAAGGCAAGAGTCTTCAAATAATATATCAAAAAATATACATATAATTTTATTATCAAAGATTAAAACATCACAAAAAGTTGAATAATTTGAATAAAAAAGAGGGATGCCAACAATTCAAAAAGTGATGACAACAGCGATATACATATCAAGATGCAGTGATAACACAAAACAACCCCCACATGGACTGTTTCAGCTAGGGGCTGCACCAACAGAAGCCCGACGCGTTTCGAGGTTATAAAGGTTGAAACCTCTTCTTCAGGGGCTGATGATGAGGTGAGTAGTTATCTAAACATTTCGCAAAAAAAAGAAAACAGAACATCTTAAAAAACAGACATAGTATCATGTTCACATATAGTCATGAAGCATAAGAGTCAGAGATGCCTCCATATGTCTAGGAAGTATTCTCACCCTATTACTCTTAGACCAATATTTAATGGCATCCAACTTCAAGAGAGACTTGGTAGAATGACGTGCCGACAGGGACCGGATCCATGAGCCAATGCTGTCACTGAGGAGTCCGCACACACACCCCAGAACAGAACACAAAGGGCGTCCTACTACTGACAACAGCTGTGATGGATTTGTGTCTATCACCTAGAAAATGAGAAGGGATAATCTAATAACGCCCAGCCCATAAAGGAAAAGCCAAAACAGCAGGACGACTAAAATAAAAATATGGTAGGGGTATCGGTATGTCCTATACATACCATGTATAGGACATACCGATACCCCTACCATATTAATGTACAACAGATAGCCAGTGCGGCTCTTCTGCTTGATTCCGAGCATGCGTGGCTCTTTGTGCGCCGGAATTGTGTGCACACGATCAGAATTTACGACAACGGATTTTGTTGTTGGAAAATTTGAGATCCAGATCTCAGATTTGTGTGACGGAAATTCCGATGGAAAATGTCCGATGGAGCCTACACACGGTCTGAATTTCCGACAACAAGCTCCCATCGAACATTTTCCGTCGGAAAATTCGACCGGCATAAGACTGACTAAGTGAAACCACCAAACTACTCATTCAATCCCTTGTTATGTCTCGCCTTGACTATTGCCACTCCCTTCTCGTAGGCCTACCTCTCCATCAGCTCCATCTTCTTTTCACTCTATCATGAATGGTACCACCAGACTTGTCTACCTTACCAACCGCTCAGTGTCTGCCACCCGTCTCTGCCAATCCCCCCACTAGCTTATGATTACCCAGCAAATGAACTTCAAAATACTAACAACAACATACAAGGCCATCCACAACTCTGCCCCGAGCTACATAACCAATCTTGTCTCCAAATATCCCCCAAACTGTCCTCCTCCAACCTCCTGCTCTCAAGCTCACTTGTCTCCTCCTCTCATGCTCATCTCCAGGACTTCTCCAGAGCCTCTCCCATCCTCTATAAATCTCTACCTCAATCTGTCCAGCTATCTCCTACTCTGGCAGCCCGTAGGCGATCCCTGAAAACTCATCTCTTCAGTGTAGCCTATTGCGTGTCCAACTAACTGAACTTTAAATTCTTCCATCAGCTCATCCCCCACAGTTATTACATTTTGTACCACTTGCCCCCTCTCTATTCGATTGTGAGCTATTATGAGCAGGGCCCTCCTAAATGTTTTTGTTTGACTGGAGAGTACCTACATTAAAATGGCTCCCGAAGCACAAGGTTTTTAAATTGTTCCTCAACAATTTGTGTTCCTCAATCAACAATCAGCCTCATTTCAGTCTGCTCTCTTTCAGTCAAACCCATCCATTTGTCTCATTCTCCATTATATCCTTTCCACCGCGACCAGCAAACTTGCAAAATTTTAATTTAAAATTCTCTCAAAGTGCATATTTGAAAACAAAATGAGAGGAATTGAATTAATTGCCACCCTAAATCCCCAACACATCACTATTGTTCAATGCCAGTGTTTTGAAAGGCCCGGCGCAGTCGAGACTTATGAAACAAATAACTCACAACTTTAATGCAATCATTTTCAGCGTGGGGATACTTCTGGCTCTCTAAGTGATGGAATGACAGGAAAAAAACTGACCTCACCCGTCGTAAATCTCCTCCACCATTTTTACGACTCCCTGATAAAAGCATGCACGAGACAATACAACACTTTTCTGTTTTTCTAAAACGCGTCCGATATTTATTGTGAAATTAAATTAGATCAGTGAAAGGACAATATTTATGAAACTGCAAAGGTGAATCATCGACTTTGCTCCGCCGCCACAATATTTAGGGTAAAAACGGCACTGCCTCTCCGCAGACACTTTTATGGCGCCCCAGATAACGATTTGCGCCAGGACTGTAAATAACTGCCTGTGGCAGTTTAGGCCATAAAAAAGCTGAGATGTGGATATGTTGTAACCTGTCCAAAAGTAAGATTTGAGAGCGTGGATCGCTGCCCACACAACGGGAAACTGAAGAAAAATATGGAGGCATTGCAGAGACAGTCAACTGTGTAACATCAGTTGAAAGAGATAAAGCATGCATCTACCTCTATGTGGAGTGGCAGTGCCACTGGTGCAAGAGAAAGACCACTCTTTGATGTGGTGGATGAGGTGAATGTGAAGGTTGAAGCCATTTATTCAAATAATGGAAATTCAATGTGTTTCCGGCATCTGCATCCCTTCATCAGAATAATATCTTGTAGAGGAATAGTGTTAGAACTTGGGTGACCATGTGGCACTCTGAAATTCCTTTGCAGGAGCTCCCCAGAGTTCCTTCAACTGATGGAACAGAGAACTCAGATGTCAACCCTTAAGTAACTCTTGGGAAGGCGGCACAGCCTGACCTAATCAGAATGTAGTCCCAATGTCCAACCTGCTTTACTTGACAGCATAGGCGTGCGCACAGGGTGTGCCAGGTGAGCCCAGGCACACCCTAATCACAATGTGCAGCACAGATTCCCCCTACTGCCCCCTCCCTTTCCTCCCACAGTGCTTCCGGCTTCCCTCCTCTCCTTTCCTGTTACTGTGGAGATGTTTTAGGACGAGTGGGGGAAGGGGCCGGTAAATATGTAATTTACCAGCCTCTTCCCTTTCTGAATAAACATTGTGAGTTATCTGTAATGTGTGTTTGAGCTTTGGGGTGCACACCCTAATGCAATAGGCTGCGCACACCTATGCTTGACAGCTTTGGTCCTGCTTTATCTCGAAGCACAAATCCATGCTAAAGAGAAAATCCCTTTTCCAGTAAATAATGGAAGTCCACATGAGATCTTTACAAAAGGTGCCAACTTTACTATGGTAGTGTTTAATAGAGCAACAGTAATGCCCCGTACACGCGGTCGGACTTTCCGACGGAATATGTGCGATCGGAGCTTGTTGTCGGAAATTCCGACCGTGTGTGGGCTCCATCGGACTTTTTCCATCGGAATTTCCGACACAGAAAGTTTGAGAGCAGGCTATAAAATTTCCCAACAACAAAATCCGATCCTTTAAATTACGATCGCGTGTAGACGAATCCGACGGACAAAGTGCCACGCATGCTCAGAATAAATTAACCCCTTCCCGACCGGCGCGCGCCGATGTACGTCGGCAGAATGGCACGGCTGGGCAAATGGACTTACAGGTACGTCCATTTGAATTCCCCGCCATGCCATTGCGTGCGCGCCGGCCGGGAGCTCCGTTTGTCGGGTCGTGGGTCCCGCGGGCTCGATCGCCGCGGGGATACCCGCGATCGCCTCACGGAGAGGACGAACGGGGAGATGCTGATGTAAACAGGATCTCCCCGTTCTGCCTAGTGACAGTGTCACTGTCCCTGTCATCGGGAGCAGAGTTCAGAGTAATGACACTGCTAGCCCATCCCCCCTACAGTTAGTAACACTCCCTAGGACACACTTAACCCCTCCCTGCCCCCTAGTGGTTAACCCCTTCACTGCCAGTACCATTTACACAGTAATCAGTGCATTTTTAATCGCACTGATCGCTGTATAAATGACAATGATCCCAAAAATGTGTCAAAATTGTCCGATCTGTCCGCCATAACGTCGCAGTCACAATAAAAATCGCTGATCGCCGCCATTACTAGTAAAAAAAAAATTATTAATAAAAATGCCATAAAACTATCCCCTATTTGTAAACGCTATAACTTTTGCGCAAACCAATCAATATACGCTTATTGCGATTTTTTTTTTACCAAAAATATGTAGAAGAATACGATCGGCCTAAACTGAGGAAAAAAATTGTTTAAATATTTTTGGGGGATATTTATTATAGCAAAATGTAAAAAATAATGCGTTTTTTTCAAAATTGTCGCTCTTATTTTGTTTATAGCGCAAAAAATAAAAATCGCAGAGGCGATCAAATACCACCAAAAGAAAGCTCTATTTGTGGGGAAAAAAGGACGTCAATTTTGTTTGGGAGACACGTCGCACGACCGCGCAATTGTCAGTTAAAGCGACGCAGTGCCGAATCGCAAAAAAATGCTCTGGTCAGGAAGGGGGTAAAATCTTCCAGGGCTGAAGCGGTTAAGAGACGAAAGCTATTGGCTATTGCCCCATTTATAGTCCCGACGTACGTGTTTTACGGCACCGCGTTCGGGACGAACAGATTTTCCGACAACTTTGTGCGACCGTGTGTATGCAAGACAAGTTTGAGCCAACATCCGTCAGAAAAAAACGATGGATTTTGTTGTCGGAATGTCCGATCGTGTGTACGGGGCATTATTGTATACAATGACGAACCATGCTTATTACCTGCCCCCATCTTTCCTCTTAATAAGGGATGTCAATAATTTTACCTCCCAAGCCGAAGGTGACACACACCTACATGGTCTTTCCCGGGGCAGTTTTGAAAGAGAACACATGAGGGTTTACACCTGTGATGCTAAACAAGTACAGGAGACTACTCCCTCCTTGTCCAGCCTGCTTAAAAAAATAAGTCACCCAGACAAGGGAGGGTGGAAAAGTAACCACTTGGCAGGAAGACTGATTTAAAGAGCTTAGACCCAATTACAGAGGTAAGTATATAAAATCTTACTGGTATGTAATGAGAGCCATGAGCTTGGCTGCAAGCCTCCCTCGTGCTTCATGGCTGAGAGGTGGGGTAGCAGTAGCACCTTTACCCTTTAACCCTATTTCTGCCTTACATGATTTTATTTGCCCAGTACTCAAAAATACACTCGCATGGGATTGGCCAAGTTCACATCATACATTGCCTCAGAGACATGCTGACCTAACCAGTCAGGGTACTAAACCCCATTGCAGCCTCACCATGAATTGGTCCCAAGAGACTTTCCTTTATAGATGATCAGGAAGAATGTCCACACCATAGATATCCTTAGAACTTTGTGTAGCACCCTACTAGAGACATTGTACATTGTTAGGTAAATTTAGTTAGCTCCTCTCTAATCAGTGGAGCAGTGGCTGATTATTCAGGCCTGCTCAGTGTCTTACAGACTGTTGCTCTGATTGCTTCCCCTTGTATTCTAGAGGATTCTAGAATTATAGTGGGAGGAAGAACAGAGTAAGCAGTCTGAATATTTATGTGACTTTAGCCAATCCCTGGTGTGTCCAGAAGGTAGTGAAAGAGCCCATGAATAGTCTGGGGCCTGAGGCAGCAGGTGCAGAGTTCTTGGGTCCAGTCCTGTTGGAGAAGACCCCTGTGTAGGGTCTCTGCCCCGGGGCAGGATTTGTGGAGGGAGCATCTAAAAGACATTGAGGTCCCAGTTGAGGCTTTAGCTGGGGGCCTATTCGCAAAAGTTCAGTCCTGGAGTTAGTTTTAGTGTGGAGAAGCTCACTGGAGAGTACCAGGAGGAAGTGCGGGAAAAAGGTGTCCAGCTGTCCTATGGTGGTGTGAGTTTCTATCTCCCTCACTGGAGAGGGCCCGGTGGATATGGGAAGAAGGCAACCGATGATCCTGTGGCCAAGTGAGTAGATGAGCTGGGTGCTGGAAGTTAGTAACTGTGTGCAGTTTTTGGTTCTTTGGGAAAAGTCCTAGTCACATTAGACATTTATATGGTTCATTTTTGTGTAGCTCAGCAAGCTAGGGAAGAGTCCTCAAAGTGTTCCGTTCATCAGTTTAGGGGTATCACATGCTCCCTTCACCCCATCCAAGTTCATTGTTCCAATAAAACGCCAAAAAGACACCCCTAGACTGTTCCTTCGATCCAGTGGAAGAGTGAGGGAAAATGCTGTGTGCCTGGCTATGTGCATCTTAACTAAGTGGAAAGACTGTAAGTTCACCAGCGGCTCTCTAAGGGGTACACTACATTTGCTTTACTGAATAAAATGCAATCTATTTACAGACAGTTAATTCTGCCTTCCAGGCAAATGCAGAGCATCCTTAGAATTACAAACAAAGCAATTCCATAGAAAGAGAGACCCGACACTCCAGAGGGCCATCCCTGAGTCCTGTCATCCCCCAACAGGATGGGAGTATTCCTAATCATAAGTCCTCAAACCTAGCAGCCCAATTGGGTGTACCCCACTTCCACCCGAAGGGGGAAGCATGTTCTATAGGCCTCTTGTCTACATAGCTGATATAGGGCTGTCACTTCCAGGGAACACAAATCCTTCTTCCATTAAGCAACTGTAACACACCACAAGGAGTCTTCCTCCTCCACTATATAAAGGATACCCCTCACCAGGCAGGGGCAGGGCATAAACTTACTTAACCTTTAAGGAACCTACTCCCTTTCTTGCTGTTCCCATCAGTGGAACCTAGCAAGGAAAGAGGGGAACTATAACAGGGCACATCTGTGCCACCCTATTACATTTCTAGTGATTGCCATAGGTGCATATAATGGGAACACCTGCTAATGAGTAACCATGACTTGCCAAGCTCTAGAAGTCATTTAAAATGAGCCAATCAGCTTTGAGTATACTGGAGCCAGATCACTGAAATATGGGCTTTGAGTATTCTAAAAAAAGGTGTAGCACTTAAAAGCTGACATCAGCTTTCCAGCTTTTAAAGGTAACCTGTCATAAAAGAAATATGGAAGCTGCCATTGCTGACCTCCTTCTTCAAATGCTAGCTGCCTGTTGTTTTGAGTTATTGCTACGGTATAATCAATCAGTGCAAGCTCTCCCTGACCATTACTAGTCTGCCTTTTCACCATATGTCATAAATGATTGCTGGTATTCAAACCTCATTTTTGGTCCACACCTTGCTTCCTTGTTAGATGTATGGAAGTTGTTCAGCAACCATAAATTCAAGTTTCTTTAAAACAGCAGCACATATGCGGATAATTGGCTTGATCTTCCATCGCCCATAGCTGACTTATCCATGCTTTTTGGGAAACACTGTTACCCCCGCAATCGCTTACTCATCAAATCGCTCCCCCTTTCCTCAACATGTTTCGACCTGAAACAGTTCTTTATCAGGATCTGGTCAAAAAGCATTTCTTATATGTAAACAAAAAAACATAAATGAGTTTGAGTTTGGACCAAATTTGGAAAGAAGCCTTCAGTTCGGGGCCAGTAAGCTGCAGGTAGTGGGTTACCCACCCTGCAGCTTTAAGTACACAAAGGGGCAAGGATCATCATGATATCATTGACCTGATATGACCACAAGGCAATAGTAGGTCAATGGAATCCCCCACCTGCAGCTCATTGACCCGTTACCGACAGCTGCTTTTCAAGGTTCAAACCTTGAGGCGAACCCAAGGTCAACTCTAAAAAAAGAATTTTGTATCTTCCCCCATTTAAAAAAAAAAATGTTTTAACCTTTTTACTTTGAGTCCAGAAGCGTTTGTCCCAAGCATATTTAAATGTAGATAGAAGAGATCTTTATAAGGTGCCGAAAACTGACTGTAAGTGATTTTTAGGATTATGGTGTAGGGCACCCCACGAAGAAGCCGCTGGTTGTCTTTTCCCCAAAATTAGTGCACATACAGCATTTTCTCCACTTCACCGGCTCCTACAGAACAGTCTAGGGGTGTCCTTTTATGTTTTTATTGCAGAATAAATTTCGATGAGGTGGAGGGAGCATGGGATACCCCAGAATTTCTGACTTCTGACTTCTTTGAGGGCTTTTCTCTTGTCACAGATCTGCAAAAAAAGTCCCACACAACTCTCTACTGGCTGAAAGGTGCCTATGACTTCCTTTAAAGGAGAAGTATGGATATCCTGTTTTTTTGCAGATTAATTCTTACCTAATTAGATCATCTGTCCCCCGCCGCCTCTTCACTGAGAATCGAGCCACCGAACACTGCTGATGGCTCAGTTCTCACTGTTTCCCACGCTCATTTGAGCTGTAGGGGGGTGTTGAGCGGCCATCTCAGCGTCTCAGCAGCTCGCACCTGGTGGATCCAAACTTCCAGAGTCGGGATGATGCGGGGCCTGGACTGATCTTGGTGACGTCAGCAGAGAGCAGGCTTAAGACCGCTTTCTGCTGAAAACAGGTCACAGGAATGCAAAACGAATTGCACTCCTGTGACCCATAGGAGAAGCCCTGAGAACTACACACAGTCACTAAGGCACAGCACTTAGGTTATTTACTCACAATGCCACAGGAGCATCGGCTGCCTCCTTCCGATATCCACCGGGCACGCCTTAGTGAGGGAGACACAGGCTCACACTACCACAGGACAGCTGGATACTCTTCCCCCAACTCCCACCGGTTACTCCCCATTGAGTTCCCCAGACCCAGAAACTCCCAGACCAGACTTTGCAAATAGGCCCCCCAGCTTAAACTCAAGATGACTCCTCAACAGCCCTTCCAGCAGCCTGCCTTCAGGGACAGAACCCCCTAGTCAGGGGTCCCCCTCACCACACACCGTGCCCCAGGTCTTGGGCTATTTATAAACTCACCAGCCACCTACTGGGCATACCTCCACAGGGATTGACTTGATCCCCATAAATATTCAAGTTGTCTCTCTATTTTTTTCTCCCACTATGATTCTAGAATCCTCTAGAATACAAGGGGAAGCAATCAGTCCAGCAGTCTGTGAGACACTCAGCGGCCCAGGTTAATCAACCCCTGCTCCACAGACTACAGAGGAGCTAAACTAAATTTACCTTACAACCTAAACTAACTAGGAGGGTGCTACACTGGAATAGCAGATTATTGAAAACCCATTAGGGTTAGTTTTTGCCATATCTTAAGAATCTTTACGCTTGGTGTTCGATGAGGTTTGCAAGCCCACTTTCATTTCCCTTGACCTTCCCTAACCACTCCCCTCCTATCCCCTTCGCCCTTGTTTCTTGCCTACAACAACCACCTTTTACAATATGATATTTTCCGAATCCAATCTCATTTGACCTTTATTGTTCTTCATTACCTTGTATGCGTAATTTGATGTAACCATTCTTGCATTGTTTAATCCTTCTCCTTGGCAAATGAAAAAATCTAATAAAAAAAAAATATTGTAAAAGAAAATCCTTTGAGAATAGTTTTTCTTTAAAGCGAACCCATGTTTCATTTGACACATTTGACGCTAAGGTTCTATTTATGAAAAAAAAAATCTGCTGTTCGAATACTTCCACCTTCATAC
This sequence comes from Lithobates clamitans, assembly GCA_037952925.1. NCBI lineage: Eukaryota > Metazoa > Chordata > Amphibia > Anura > Ranidae > Lithobates > Lithobates clamitans. The sequence goes on along the minus strand of JBBGZY010002349.1, from coordinate 509,392 downwards.
AGCCGCCCTGCATAATCCTTGTAATGTGTTTAATTTAATGTGTTATTCCTGTGATTGAGCATCCAGTGGTAATTTTCTAAAATGCCGAATTATGGCCACTAGAGGGAGCTGACGATTATAGGAAATACACATATTGGACACATTACAGGAATTATTTGTGATGGCAGTGTAAATGCTGAAGCATTCGTCCAGTATGTTAATTTTTTTTTCTTTTATACATAGACCTCTAAGACAGGAAAACGCGGTACTCCTAATGCCGCGTACAGTCGAGCGGACTTTTCGACCGGATTGGTCCGACGGTCTATCCGACAGACTTTCGGTGAACTTCCAACGGACTTTCCCAACGAACGGACTTGCCTACACACGATCACACCAAAGTCCGACGGATTCGTACGTGATGATGTACGACCGGACTAAAACAAAGAAGTTGATAGCCAGTAGCCAATAGCTGCCCTAGCGTCGGTTTTCGTCCGTCGAACTAGCATACAGACGAGCGGACTTTTCGATAGGAACTGGGTCCGGCGGACTTCCGAAGTAAAGATTTGAAACATGTTCCAAATCTAAAGTCCGTCAGATTTTTGACCGAAAAAGCCCGCTGCAGGTCCGATGAAGCCCACACACGATCGAATTGTCCGCCGGACCAGTCTGGCCAAAAAGTCCGCTCGTGTGTACGCTGCATTACACGTAGGGCTGCCCAGCTGCAGTGTGTCCCTCCTGCCATACAGTGTTCAGCCCCGTTCAGCCGTGGCCTACAATAGACTTTGACAGGGCTGGGCTGCACACTACACTTGTCCCTCCAGCATCTCTGCCGTGCTAAACCACACCAGGAATGATTCACTGCAGCTGGACATCCCCCATGTTGAATGGGCCCAACAGGTTCACTTTGAAGTCACGTCTTCACAGTTTTCTCCTTTTTTTTTTTTTTTTGCAGCACCTGCTTCAGCCGCTCTACAGAATTCCGTGATTGAATGCTGCAGCAATAAGGAAAACTGCAAATTGCAACATTTGGATAATTGGCTAAATCCAAATAGAGAAAGTTAAAAAAAAAATTGTTAAAAGATATTTTTTCCTTCCTTTTGTTTTCATTGAGGTAATTATGGTTTAGTAGACTTTACTGGAGCTTATAATCATACATGGGAGTGAATTCAGTTCTTGTATTAGACAGCCAATACAAACACCAGTAATTCTGGAATCAGTTACTAGAACTGCTAGCGTTTGTCCGTGGACTTCGTCTCCTAAATACTGCAAGGAAAGACGAACTTCGAAGGGGATGGTCAATGTACAGCAGTGCTGGGAAAACAGTGGACCTTTCAACATTTGTCAATCTGCCATGAAGGTCCTTGTTCAGGCATTTCCTGTTATAGGGTGACAACACATTGTCCCTGTCTCCCAATTGCTCTTCTGTGTCCTCACCCCGTTACACAGACTTATGATGGAGATTTAAAGCAGAAAAGAAGGCGCTTCTAAGTGCAGTGATAAAACACTTGAATGACAAGGAAAGGTTAAAAACACTTACAAGATGAAAGTGAAAGGCATATCAATAAATCCATAACATCCAGCGGGATGCCTCCTGGGAGTAAAGAAAGCTGCAGGTGGAAGTTCCAGCTGACCAGCGGTGGTAAACACTGTGTCTCTGATCCAAGATGGAGAGCCGTGCTGTCAAGACCAGAATGGAATCCAGGCAACCGGAAGTGACGTCAGAGTGGGGGGGGACATGTTTCAGAGCATGCCCAGTCGCCCCTTCTTCAAACCAAGATTGGTTGGCTGGAACTTCCACCTGCAGCTGTCTTTACTCCCAGGAGGCATCCCGCTGGATGTTATGGATTCATTGACATGCCTGTTTTTTACTTCCATCTTGTAAGTGTTTTTAACCCTTCCTTGTCATTAAAGTGTGTAGCGCCCTGGGGTTTAGTCAGGGAGCTCCTCACCAAATTCCTTGTCAGGGGTAGCTACTGTAGTTAATTGCTAGAGATCCATTGATTTCTCCCTGTCTGGTTGTACTTTTCTCTTCTACCACCAGGTGACTGGGCACTTGGAGGTATTAGGTTGAAAAGGACAACTCAGGGTCAGGGTATGGGTATATGGGGTATCTCAGCCAATGGGTAGGGGTTTTCTTGAAACCCTTGGCCTGCTGGGAGAGCCAATATATTCGGGTGGAGTCAGGTGATCTATGTTCTGTGCCACCCGGACTGCCATCTGGGTGGACGTGTGCCCCAGAAAAAACAAAAACTATTACACATGTAGCGTTACCCCCCCCCCCCTGTAGGGGCTGCTGGTAGTTGTGGTCCATCTCTTACCTTGCATAGCCAGGCACACGAATTCCCAGACATCCAAGGTCAATAAATAGTCCTTGTACCTGTGTTTTTTTTTTTTTTATTAGGGGAAAAGAACTTGGATGGGGATAGGGTACTTATGGGATGCCCACTTGATTGCAGATAGGAAATTAGGGACTGAAACTATATACACAACCGGTATATACACACTTCTCCTCTACTACCTCCAGCACAAACTTGCTTGTAGAACTACAACTCCCAGGACCAGCTAGCATGGAAATGCAGGCCTGAAACTGGCTCAGCCAGGCCCAAAGCAAAAATGCTCTTTGCAGGCAGGGACCTTGGGCCCATATGCTGTAGCAAAAAATGGTAGTCTTGGTGCTAGCTGTCCCACGTAGCTACTGATCCAAGTACCACCTCTTCAGGCCCTGTCAGCCCTCCCGGCTGCAGCTGCCTCTTCCCACTGCCTGTGCCATCACAGACCTCCTTACTGGCTCTGCAACAATCCCAGACTGTTTGCACCCAGTCCTCTCAGGCGTGCCTCCCAGTCCTCCTGACTGTGTGTCACTCACCAGCCCTCTTGGCTGCAACTTGTTGTTCCTCCTGGAGACTTGCCTGGCAGTGTTCTGCTGATACAAAACAATCTCCTGCGCTCAGGAGCTAAGTCCATGTGTAAGTGGTGTAGCCAACCCTTTGGATAAAATATGGAAAGTCGAAGGTCTTGCTGCCCTCCTCAGAACAATGGGTGTCCTTAGAGCTGAAACATATGGAAAAACAAGGAGGGCGCACTGACCTTGCGCATTACCAAAGATAAATTTTATTTAAATAAAAACAAGAGTTATACTCTTGTAAGAATTAAACAAACGTTAAAAAGAAGGCTTAACATTGCTCCAAGAATTCAGAACTGTGTCTTATAGATACCTGGAACCTGGACTGGGTATTAGGAGGAACCAGATGGTATCGCAAATGGCTTACGCATTACGAGGGAGTACCCTCTTCATCCGAGCCTCAGCGATAGCAGACTAACTTTCTCTAGGTTCCTCCTAAAGTAAGTGTTCTCCTGCTGTTCTTTCCTTGCTCCTGTGCCTCCTGCCCAGGACCCCTCCGCTGGTTGTAGGAAGGTCCTGTTCACACCCAAGCCCGGGCCCAAGGTCACCCCCCTCCATACTGGAGCTCCCTCAAAGGCCACCAACAATCTAAAATTCCATCTCCAGCTTCCTCCCCAGCTGGGCTGACCCTGAGTATTTGAGGAGGCCTGCCCCCTGCCAATAAGTTGGGGATTAGTCAGGGCCCTCAGAATACTCCAGGCAGCTTCATCTCATCTCTCCGGCTATCTTTCCAGAAGGTTCCAGCACATTCTGGAAATAAGTGGGAGGTCTTAGTGATGGTGCCTGTGAGTCATCCAGCTCTCCCCGGATTTCTGCCAACCCAGGGAACAAAACAAGCAGGCCTGGCTGCCAGCCAAGCCTGCATAAATTTGCCTACACTGACAAAACCTACCTACAACTCTAGCACACTAGAGGGTGCTACATGCACTAATCATAGCACCTACCTAGGAGGGTGCTACATAAAAGGCCCATAAAAAAAGGCCCATAAAAATCCAGTACTGTCTAAAGGGGGTCATTGCTACATGTAGTGTGTTTAACATATTAAAAGGAACAAATATCAGAAGATCATTGTTAGGGTTTACATAAACATTGAGGCTGGGTTCACACCTCCGACAGATGCGGCTCGCAGTAGGGGTCCAGTGCGTCCCTGTTCTCTGTTTCAGGGATGAATCAGGGCCTGAAACTGAGCCAAAGACGCACAGCAGTCCTGTGCAAGCCGCTCCGCAGCCGCAACGGAGATATGTGAACCGGCTCCATAGGGAGCTGGTCACAATCTCCTGTCATGCGAATTGGATGCGGGGAAACCCACATAAAAATTAGCATAGGTGTGGATCCAGCCTAAGGAGTGCCTCTGGAACCGTAGAAAAGTTTGACCACTTTTTCTTGATCTTTTTGATTCTGCACCGATTGCTCTTATCAACTTCCATCTCCAGTCCTGTCGTGAAAATTATTCTGCACTTCCCATAATGTTTAATGCCATGCAAAAGCCGTTTTTGAAATTCAGAAAATACTGCGGCAATGAAGTCATTCACAAGGGTTTAAGGAGTTTCAGACATCATTCATAAAATTCGCAGAACCAAATAAAATTGAATACTATACATCACGCGTGACTTTTTTTAAATAAAACATCTAAAACCTAGATGAATGTACAAATTACTTTCGGGCTGCTCCTCGAATATCATCTTCAAACGTGTAACTCAAGTCACACGCAAACGTCGCGAGCAGAGGAGACAAATTCATTAATGTATACGTTTACCGCGAAGAAGAATTGGGAAGGAAAATTGATGCTTAGAATTTGTTATCAAAGTACTTGGTGTGTTTTTTACTTAACATACATGATATCTCATTTACATTTAGTGTCTCTCAGTAATAACCTGACGCCAAATACATTATTTGATGTAGTCATTTCGGGAACGACATAACTGGCAACCCCAGATAAACGTGCACAGATGAAACACGTACCAAACAAGTGCTTTTCTTTCAAATATTTGTAAAGTAATGCACCTCTCCCACTCCTGCCTTTGAACCAAAAGGGTGAACTCTGGGACAGTGTCTAAATACTTTCCGTATGTGTCTTCTTCTTGAATCTTTTGGTGTGCTATGAGTATTTCCTCCAGATCTGTGCAGTAACCCAATGTAAACCTTTACCTCTGTGCAGGAGTTTCCTGTAATAAAAACCAGTCACTGCTGATCTCTATCCTTGCCTAGGGTGACTGGTCTTGTCTATGACCACCCACCTTATATTAAGGAGGTCCCGCTTTGCCACCAAAACAGCCCTGACCCATCGAGGCATAGACTCCACTAGACCTCTGAAGGTATTTTTTGGTATCTGGCACCAAGCTGTCACTAGCAGATCCTTTAAGTCCCGTAAGTTGCAAGGTCAGCCCTTCGTGGATCGGACCTGTTTTTTTTCCAACACATCCCACAGATGCTCAATGGATTGAGATCTGAAGAATTTGAAGGTCAACTCAAAAACTTGTTGTTTTCCTCAAACTATTCTTGAACCATTTTTGCAGGGTGTTGCAGAGTGCATTATCCTGCTGAAAGAGGTCATTACCATCAGGGAACACCATTTCCATGAAAGGATGGACTTGGTCAGAAATAGTGTTTAGGTAGGTGGTACTTGTCAAAGTAAAATCCACATAAAGGGCAGGACACAAGGTTTCCTAGCAGAACATTGCCCAATGCCTCTGCCAGCTTGTCTTCTTCCCATAGTACATCCTGGTGCCATCTCTTCCCCAGGTAAGTAACGCACACGTACCCGGACATCCACACGATGTAAAAGAAAATTGCTCTGTGGTCCAGTTCTGAAGCTCACAAGCCCATTGTATGCAATTTTGGCTGTGGACACAGGATAGCATGGGCACCCTGACCGGTCTGTGGTTACGCAGCCCCATGGACAACTAGTTCCGATGCCCATTTTTTTTGCTTTGAACACATCAAATTAAGGGATAAAATGTTCACTTGCTGCCCAATATACAGTGCCTTGAAAACGTATTCATACCCCTTGAAATTTTCCACATTTTGTCATGTTACAACCAAAAACGTAAATGTATTTTATTGGGATTTTATGTGATAGACCAACACAAAGTGGCACATAATTGTGAAGGCGAAGGGAAATGATAAATGGTTTTCTACATTTTTTACAAATAAATATGTGAAAAAGATGGCATGCACCTTTACTCTGATACCCCTAACTAAAACCTAGTGGAACCAATTGCTTTTAGAAGTCACCTAATTAGTAAATAGAGTCCACTTGCGTTTAATTTAATTTCAGTATACAGTATATACAGCTGTCCCCTGAAGCCCTCGGAGGTTTGCTAGAGAACCTTAGTGAATAAACAACATTATGAAGGCCAAGAAACACATCAGACAGGTCAGGGATAAAGTTGTGGAGAAATTTAAAGCAGGGTTAGGCCCCTTTCACACGATCGGACCGTTCAGGTCCGCCTGTCAGTTTTGATGGCGGACCTGAGCGGGCGCTCCATGTTAGTCTATGGAGCGTCGGATGTCAGCGGAGACATGTCCACTGACATCCAACCCGGTCCGATCCGCTGAAAAGCAGACAGATGGCCCTACGTCCAGGTCCGTCGATGGCGGATCGGATCGGGGGAAATCTGACGAAAACGGACACGCTGTCTGTTTTCGTCCGATCCCTCCATAGGCGGCAGCGGCGCCTGACAAGCCCCTTCCTGCTCAGTGAGCAGAGAGGGACCTGTCATCCGCCGGCTCAGCGGAGATCAACGGACTGATCTCCTGCTGAGCCGGCGGACCGAGGTGGGCTCCGTAGAAACGGAGCCCGCCTCGTGTGAAAGGGGCCTTAGGATATAAAAATAATATCCCAAGCTTTGAACATCTCACGGAGCTCTGTTCAATCCATCATCCGAAAATGGAAAGAGTATGGCACAAGGAGAGCAAGGAGAGCATTAATCTGAGAAGCAGCCAAGAGGTCCATGGTAACTCTGGAGGAGCTGCAGAGATCCACAGCTCAGATGGGAGAATCTGTCCACAGGACAACTATTAGTCATGCACTCTACAAATCTGGCCTTTAAGAGTGGCAAGAAGAAAGTCATTGTTGAAAGAAAGCCATAAGAAGTTCTGTTTGCAGTTTGCAAGAAGCCATGTGGGGGACACAACAAACATGTGGAAGAAGGTGCTCTGGTCAGATGAGACCAAAATTGATCTTTTTGGCCTAAAAGCAAAACAATATGTGTGGCAGAAAACTAACACTGCACATCACCCTGAACACACCATCCCCACCGTGAAACATGGTGGTGGCAGCATCATATTGTGGGGATGCTTTTCTTCAGCAGGGGCAGGGAAGCTGGTCAGAGTTGATGGGAAGATGGATGGAGCCAAATACAGGGCAATCTTAGAAGAAAACCTGTTAGAGTCTGCAAAAGACTTGAGATTGGGGCAGAGGTTCACCTTCCAGCAGGACAACAACCCTAAACATACAGCCAAAGCTACAATGGCATTGTTTAGATCAAAGCATATTCATGTGTTAGAATGGCCCAGTCAAAGTCTAGACCCAAATCTAATTGAGAATCTGTTACAAGACTTGAAAATTGCTGTTCACAGATGCTATCCATCCAATCTGACAGAGCTTGAGCTATTTTGAAAAGAAGAATGGGCAAAAATGTCCTTCTCTAGATGTGCAAAGCTGGTAGAGACATCCCCAAAAAGACTTGCAGCTGTAATTGCAGAGAAAGGGGGTTCTACAAAGTATTGACTCAGGGGGGCGCCATACAAATGCACGCAACACTTTTCACATAATTATTTGTAAAAAATTTTGGAAACCATTTATCATTTAACTTCCATTTCACAATTATGTGCCATTTTGTGTTGGTCTATCACATAAAATCCTAATAAAATACATTTATGTTTTTGGTTATAACGTGCCAAAATGTGGAAAATGTCAAGGGGTATGAATACTTTTTCAAGGCACTGTATCCCACTGACTTTCAGATGCTGAATACTTGCTGTTCAGACATTTGTCCAAATGCTGAACATTTAGGGCGCTTGGCGTGGATGAACATGACAGCTTCCGACTGTCAATGGTTGCTAAGGAAGCAGCGGCTGCTTGCAGCCACGGCATTCTTAGCAACCACTGACCTTACCTGGGCGAGGAATGGAGCAGGGTACATCACATGGCCATATTTGGCCAATGATCTCAATGGTTGTTAAGGAAGCAGTGGCTGTCGGAAGCTGCCATGTCTTTACCAACTACTGATGTCAGCTGACCCATTCTTTTATGTGGACAAGGATCCTCAGCCATGTAAGAAAATAGGCGGGGAAAGGAGCCTTACATTTTTGCTGAAATATGGTCACATGGCCATATTTAGTTTAGGTGGATTCTAGGCAAAGCCCAGACTTTTCCCCAGACATTCTGTGAATGGTCAAGGGTAAAGGAGGGGGTAAATATCACTAACTCTACTGCATATGATAGCCGCAGCGGTCATACTTCCATTATTAAGGCTATGTCCACATGTGAGCGTAGCGACGCTTCGCGTGCTAATTTTTCTCCCACTGACTTGTATGTGCTGCCTGTCGTGCAAAGAAAAACACACGAAAGAAGCTCAAGTACCAAATTTTGGCAGCGCATGTTTTAGTTGTTTGTTTGGGGTGCCATTTTCAGAACACCCTGGTGTTAATGCAGACTTAGTGGTTCAGACACTGTGTGTGCTGCATCATATTGCAGCAGCAACAGCTAAATTCAGTATGATGGCACTATGTTCCACAGCAGTATGGGCGACTTCCCATCTGGAACTAAATAAAGTTGAACTGGATCCTTCTCAGCCTATACGGGAAATCCTTGTAATTTTATCAATGAATTCCAGTATTTCGCTGATTGGCCAGGGTGGAGAGGCGGGCAGATGACGTCATGACCTCCCCCTTAGCCGATCAAAGGAAAACTTGAAAATGTAACCTTGTCATGAGGGTCATGTACCTGATGTGAGACCGAAGTCGCAGGGGTGCGGAGCACTGTGCAAGCCTTAGTCCGGGATCCGAGCCGAGGTCAAGTCCAGTCGGGCAACGAAGCATAAAAGGGTTAATCAGAAGAAGAATGGTCTACATCCAAGCCAGGGTCGGTTCCAATCTGGCAGCTGAGTACAAAAGGGGCAAAGAAGTAGAATGGTTAAGGTACAAATCCGAGGTCAAAGGCAATCAATAATCAAGAGTAGTCAAACAGATTTCCAGGTCAAAACAGGTTCAGACAGAACACACACTAGCACAGGAACAAGGGAGGACTAAAGATAATCCAGCAATTTGGCAGTGTCTGGGCTGGGCTTATATAGGGAAGTTTGAGGTTACTTCCTGTGCGCCTCCTATGGATTTTCCCGCCTTTTTCTATCAGGTTGATGTCACTTCCTGTGCGACTCCTGGGTATTTTTCCGCCTTTTTCCATCAGGTTGAGGTCACTTCCTGGACGCATCCGGGGCATTTTTCTGCCTTTTTCCATCAAGTCTCCTGCGCAGATGTGGGCTGGCGCCCTGAGGCGTCTTTGGCGCATGCTCAGTTGGCACAGATTTCCTCTTGCGGCAACGTTCCATTGGTGCATGCATAGTAAGCCCTGGACTCTTACAAACCTGTAATCATTGATACAAATATAAGGCTTTTCCTGAATAGCTGAGAATCATTCAGGCTGGCTCAATTTATTTACAGCTCCCTTCCTAACCAATTGGGATGGTACCTTGCAAAGGGGAGGAACCTTTGCTGCTTCCGTGTCCCCCACATTAAGGAGACAAGGACCTTTTCCACACATCTAGTCTCCAAGAGGAAGTGGGAGTTTGCAGAGAGTTTATAGGAATCTGGAAGCCTATTTTATAATAAGGCCTTCCCCAGATCTGCCCCCTGATCCTTATGCCCTGTACACACGGTCGGACATTGATCGGACATTCCGACAACAAAATCCATGGATTTTTTCCGAAGGATGTTGGCTCAAACTTGTCTTGCATACACACGGTCACACAAAGTTGTCGTAAAATCCAATCGTTCTAAACGCGGTGACGTAAAACACGTACGTCGGGACTATAAACGGGGCAGTAGCCAATAGTTTTCGTCTCTTAATTTATTCTGAGCATGCGTGGCACTTTGTGCGTTGGATTTGTGTACACACGATCGGAATTTCCGACAACGGATTTTGTTGTCGGAAAATTTTATAGCAAGCTCTCAAACTTTGTGTGTCGGAAATTCCGATGGAAAATGTGTGATGGAGCCTACACATGGTCGGAATTTCCAACAACAAGGTCCTATCACACATTTTCCATCTGAAAATCTGACTGTGTGTACAGGGCATAAGGGTTCCTCCAGGGGGCTGCTAGAGGTTATTTGAGCTATGGCTAATTGACCTCTCATCCTGATGGTGCCTTCATAGTTTAATGTCCATTTCTACTTGACAAAGCCAGTAACATGACACCAATGATCTTTTCAGCTGACTGTAAGGATTGCACTCTTACCAGCACCATAAGGGATCATTCTTTCAATTGACCACCAATGCAAAGGGAATTTGCCTTCTGACCCCCCGATGAGCTAATCTTAGAAGGGATTTCCTGAGACTTGCAGACATATCTGTGGATGTCACACCACTTCCTCAAACTCGATCTATCCAAAACCAAGCTCATAATTTTTCTTCCCTCATGTGCCCCCTTCCCCTGATCTCTCTCAAGATCAATGGCACAACTATCAGCCCGTCCCCACTCCTTGCCGCCTCAACCTCCGCAACTTTTCCAAAAAACGCCCCTTTCTAACCAATGACACCACAAAGATCCTAGTACATTTCCTGGTCATCTCACGCCTCGACTACTGCAACTCCCTTCTCATTGGTTTACCTTTACATAGGATACCCCCCATTCAGTCCATCATGAATGCTGCTGCCAGGCTCATCCACCTTACAAACTGTTTTGTTTTACTCCTCTCCAATCCCTGCACTTGCTGCCACTCACCCAAAAAATACATTTCAAGATACTGACAACAACTTACAAAGCCACCCACAACTCAGCCCCTACCTACATCACTAGCCTAGTCTCAAAATACCAATCTAATGGTTCCCGTCGTTCCTTCCAAGTCCTCCTGCTCTCTAGCTCTCTCATCACCTCCTCCCATGCTCGCCCCCAGGACTTTTCTAGAGCCTCTCCTATCCTATGGAACTCCTTACCCCAATGTGTCCGACTATCTCCTGTTTGCTTTTAGACGATCCCTGAAAACCCATCTCTTCAGGGAAGCCTATCCTGCCCTCACCAAACAACTGTACTTTAATTTTCAGCTCATCCCCCACAGTTATTACCTTTTGTATCACTTGACCCTCCCTTTTAGATTGTAAGCTCTAACGAGCAGAGCCCTCTGATTCCTTCTGTATTGAACTGTATTGTAACTGTACTTTTTGCCCTTATGTTGTAAAGTGCTGTTGGCGCTATATAAATCCTGTATAATAATAATAATAAAAATAATAATTTCAAGGGTTCCTCTGGTTAGCAAAGGCTGCCCTAGAGTCAACCAGATTGTATGCGAGATTTGTATCTGCCGGTGTTTGTCCAGCCATCCAGATTTGGGTAAATTGTCCTTCAGCGGTGGCCAGTGATATCGCTTCACTGCTTCACAGTGCGGTTTTATCTGCCCAAAGTAAGCTCTCTCCTCATTCCTCCTCCATCAAACAAGGATCTGGCTTGGGTTAGCAAGTCACAGTGGCATTGCTCCGTGAAATTTGTTGTCAGCGGTGGGATATTACAGTATGTATGCTGTTTACAGTTCTTGCCTGTGCCCTGTTTAGGGAACTTGGAATACTCATGATAATTTGCCAAACTTTTAGTCAATGTCCAAGAGTGTGTGACAGACATCGAAACCTTGCGTATTGATCAGCCTCCCTCGTGCCCTGTTTATGACATATATACTGTGGATATGTATATATATATATATATATATATATATATATATAGTACTGTGCAAAAGCTTTAGACAGGTGTGAAAAAATGCTGTAAATGAAGAAAGCTTTCAGAAATAGAAGTGTTAATAGTTTATTTTTTTCAATTAACAAAATGGAAAGTAAATGAACATAAGAGAAATCCAAATGAAATCAAGATTTGGTGTGACCGCTCTTTGCCTTCAAACCAGCATCAGTTCTACTTGGTAGACTTGCACACAGTTTTTGAAGGAACTCGACAGGTAGGTTGTTCCAAACATCTTGGTGAACCAACCACAGATCTTCTGTGGATGTCGGCTGCCTCAAAACCTTCTGTCTCTCCATGTGATCCCAGACAAACTCCATGATGTTGAGATCAGGGCTCTGTGGGGGGAGGGGGCAAACTATCACTTCCAGGACTCCTTGTTCTTCTTTATGCTGAAGACAGTTCTTAATGACATTGGCTGTGTGTTTAGAGTCGTTGTCCTGCTGCAGAATACATTTGGGAAATATACTTTGAGCCACTGGATTTGTTTTAATATTAATATGGTACAGTTGCTAAGCACCACCGATTGTCCAGTGAACAGTAGTAACCAACAGATTCAATTATCCCCTGATGACGTCGGAACAGACAAAACGCGTTGGTAGGAGCCTCGTTTGCTATGTCATATCTGGTTTGTCACTTCCGTTGATGTAATTACGGTTGCCCCAACCGTTTGTTGGCTGGAATACTGTTTACTATGTGGATGGACATATGGATTGGCATTTTTATGTTTGCACAATAAAAGTATTCCTCTTTTCTTTTTCACGCTGGTGTTGCCTGGGAAAAGTGGACCGACAGAGTGGAGAGTAGACAATGACAAAAAGGCGCATATTAACCTTCTCAGGTGATAAGGGGTCGCATCAAATCTGGTGAGTGGTGCTTACTAAGGGTGGAAGGTGGAGGTGGTCACAGACTGTGGTGTGTCTGAAAGCAGAGCATAAGCACCACACAAAGGCACAGCAAGCACTTTATATCAATTAGATGCACTTTATTTTTCAGTATGGGTGTACTGTGATGAATTTGGATTGCACTTTATAGTGAAAGCTAAATACATGAATGAACTGTAACAGGGCACTGGACACATTTAGTATGAATTAGCATTTTTATGAATTTAGAATTTTTAGTTAATCATACAACTGGAACTAATCCTAAAAAAATCCCTAACTTTGTGCAAGTGTACAAAGTGTGCAAGTCAAAGAATTTATGCTGGTTTGAAACCAAAGGGTAGTCACACCAATTATTGATTTGATATAGATTTGCCTTTTGATCGTTCACTTTGAATTTTGTTAACTGATAAAAATAAACAATTAAAATATACATTTTGAAAGCATTATTTTACAGCATTCCTTCACACCTGCCTAAAACCTTTTCATATATATATATATATATATATATATATATACACATACATACATTCATGTGCGTGTGTATGTATATATATATATATATATATATATATATATTTTTTTTTTTTTTTAAGTAGTTGGTGCAAACATGTATTATCTTGTCTATTCCCCTAGTTAGCTAGTCTATTAAAACTCTGATCACATGTTACTGTTGATATCACAATAATACAAGGTTAGCTATGAAACCAAGCACACGGCTTAATAAAACAAAGTCTTATTTATTTCCCAAGAACATAGGAAAGCGCTAACATAAAAAATACTAAAGAAAGATATTACAAACTTATACCAATAGAACACATAATTACAAGAATATCAAAGATACTTATCACAAGGCTCTCCACAAGGCTTTGTATCATCGGGCTAGGCTCAGATGGTAAAGACATAACTATGCAGCTTGGAGAGTCACTAGGCTCACCATGCTTGAACCAAGAACGAAAAGGGACGAATTTTCTCATGTGTGCCCTTTTTACACATTCATCCAGACCCATTCGTAACCCCCCCCCCCATCCTCCTGGCCAATGAGATATTGCCAAGAGGTAGTCCTTTTAATATCTTATATTACTGCCCGTCCTGCTGTATTGGCCTCTAGGGGCAGCATTGTCCATGTATCATCTCTAGGTGTCTGGTGATCCTTTAATCTTTGTCACCCACTGTCATCAATCATCCTGGCAGCCATGGCTCTCTTTGAAGATTGCTTGCATAGCAGACAGTCTGGAGCCAACTTGTTACAAGCCTTGCTAGCTTTCAAATGCAGATTCTGATATGCTACAAGCTCTGATGTGTAACTGGTTACATTCCAACTTGGGGCCATCTGCCTGTATCAGCCAGGGAATGAAATACCATAAATATGATATTAAATCATGTTGCCTTCCAACATATATATATATATATATATATATATATATATATATATATATATACACACACACATACTGTATACAAACGGTTAAACTTTCTTAGGAATAAAATAAAATTGGCCAAAGCCTATAATGCTTCTCCTCTGAGTGACTCCAACAGGTTCTTATTTTACAATAGTATTCTACTTGTCACAAAAACCAAAACAGCATTAAATATTTCTAGAGGTCGCCTTCCCAAAATGAATAAGCCACCACTGTTCAACTGAAAAATCGTTGGTCACTTTTTCTCTACGCTCTTTATAAAACTCTGCATTACCATTAGTTTAAACAAGCTCACCCCATTACACCACCATAGTCCTCCTCACCTGCCCTCCCCAGCCTCTTACATTTATATTTATATTCTGAAAAAATTGCCCTGTTCTGGCTATACAGCACAGAATTTAACAAAAAAAAAATCAGAATGAGGTAGAAAAATAAGGAAAAGGCATTATTAAAAATTCTCATTTCTGACACACCTGAGGGTATATATTTTTATATATATATATATATATATATATACTGCTGACTCTCAAAGCAAACGGAAAGTTTTTTTGGCTTTCAATGTTTTATGCAACAGTAAGGTTTCTTGTAATTAATGTGCATAATAACACACACCTGATAATTTCACATAAATTAAATGTTAAGCTTGCACTCCACAAATTTTTTTTTCCAAGTCATGCATCTTATTATTTGAACCCATAAACGATTCTTTTTTTCCGTAAAGGTATACATACATTATTTATGAAACTATATTACAAAAAAAGAAATATAACCTGGCCAAACTCTGGACGTGTACGGCCATCTAGACATTGAGTAATGAAGACTACCGATTCTTTGGATCTCAACCTTGCACTGATAAGTCGCAGACAGAAAAAGTTTGTTTATATAAATATATATATATATATATATATATATATATATATATATATATATATATATATATATATATTTATTTATAAATTGCCTGACCCTATGCAGCAGGTAATACCTTACAGGTGTCCCCGAGTTCAATTAGCGAAGTAAAAAAAGTGCTGCTTATGGGTTATTTTTTTTTTTTTCTTTTCTATTTCGAGCTCATGACTTCCACACCAGAAGGTGATGTTTTGCAAATTTGCAATGTACTGCAAAAGCATTTTCATGGAACGCTGAATGTCTAGTCAAGTTATTAATACTTGTATGCATTTGTCATAAGTATAATTTATATGCACTGTATGTGTATGTGTGAATCTTTTAACCATTCACATCCATCACACCTACCACAGTTAAAAATACACAATTAAAAATATTGTGTGCCTCCAGCTTTTTGTGGTTACGGTTTTGGGAAGGCCTTTTTCTATGCCAGCATGACTGTGCCCCTATGTGCAAAGCCGGCTCTATAAAGACCTTGATGAATTTCGTTTGGAGGAACATAAGTGGCCTGCACATAGCCCTGACCTCAAGCCCGCTGAACACATCTGGGATGAATTAGAATGCTGATTTTGGAGCAAGGTCATCTCCTCCAACCTCAGTACCTGATCTCACAAATGACATCAACTCTGCTGACCACATTTGGGATTAATTCGAATGCAAATTGTGAACCGGGTCTTCTCCTCCTACATCAGTATCTGACCTCACAAATAACCTCAACCACTTCAGCCCCGGGAAGATTTTACCCCCTTCCTGACCAGAGCACTTTTTACAATTTGGCACTGCGTCGCTTTAACTGACAATTGCGCGGTCATGCAATGCTGTACCCAAGCAAAATTTTACGTCCTTTTTTTCCCACAAATAGAGCTTTCTTTTGGTGGTATTTGATCACCTTTGCGGTTTTGATTTTTTGTGCTATAAACAAAAAAAAGAGCGACAATTTTGAAAAAAAAAAAACAATATTTTTTACTTTTTGCTATAATAATTATCCCCCAATTTAAAAAAAAAAAACACATTTCTTCATCAATTTAGGCCAATATATATTTTTCTACATATTTTTGGTAAAAAAAAAAAAATTGCAATAAGCGTATATTGATTGGTTTGCGCAAAAGTTATAGCGTCTACAAACTATGGGAAAGATTTATGGCAATTTTATTATTTATTTTTTACTAGTAAAGGCGGTGATCTGCGATGTTTAGCAGTACTGCGATATTGCGACAGATAGATAGGACACTTTTGACAGATTTTTGGGACCATTGACATTTATACAGCGATCAGTGCTATAAATATGCACTGATTACTATGTAAATGTCACTGGTAGGGAAGCGGTTAACACTAGGGGGCGATCAAGGGGTTAAATGTGTGTTCCCTCAGCATGTTCTAACTGTATGGGGATGTGACTGACTGGGGGAGGAGACATATCGTTTCTACTTAGGAGCCCTCTAGCTGCTCTTAAAGGAAGGACGTATCCATACGCGGTTTCTCCAAGGAGAGCCATTGTACCGCATTATATCTGCATGAGCCGGTAATAGAGGTTTTCCAGTCTGGGCAAAAAACACTGTAGTTGCTGACTTTTAATATAAGGACACTTGCCTGTCCAGAGATCCAGCGATGTCGGCAATCCGAGCCGATTCTTCAATCGGCTTTGGGTGCAGGAGCCTGCATTCTATGCATCAAGGTCAAAAACCTACTGTGCCGTAGCTCCCCCTTAGACCACACCCTTTCGCTCACCTGAGCCCATCCAATCCAGCGATGTGCACGAGCGCAGCTGTCTCTCTCCTCAATGGTCAGATAGATAGCGATTGGCTGCCGCTGCTGTCAATCAAATCTGGTAACACAGAAATGGGGAGGCTTTGCCAAGTCCCGCTGTGTGATTCAATGGACACAGCAGCGGGAATCAGGAGTGAGCCTGCACAATCGCCCCCAGGGAAAGCAGCTTTCTGTGGGGGCACCCGATGAAGAGGAGGAGCCTGGAGCTCCGGCGGGGGACCCCAGAAGAAGAGGATCGGGGCTGGTCTGTGCAAAACCAAGCTACCTTGGTAGTGGCCTTCTGGGAGCAGATGCAAAACTAAAGCAAGGGATTTTGTTGATGTTAAGTAATATAAATTAGACTTTGGATTTGGTCACTAGTTCAAGTTCAATAAAAAGTTTTTTGGAGCATGATATGTTGGTGCTCGTCTCCCTTTTCATCAATGCCTCTTGCCAGCAACCATGCCCATCAATATATTAATATTGGGTTGAGTTGGTACCAAATCCTCAGCCGATTGGCAGATGATAGCTGGACCCTAGTTGGAAGTTAATGGGCTTCCATTTGACTATTGGGTTGAGTTGGTCTTTAAAATGCAGGAAGTCCCAAATCCTTAGCCGAATGGCAGATGATAGCTAGACCTTAGTTAGAAATTAATGGGCTGCCATTTGAGAATTGGGTTGAATTTGTCTTTAAAATACAGGAAACAAATCTCAAATCCTCAGCCAATTGGCAGATGATAGCTGGACCTTAGTTGGAAGTTAACGGGATGCCATCTGGCCATGCCATTGGGTACCCAACAATAAATGTTATTAGGCCTACATACAAGGCAAAGCAGAAAACAAGTCCCAAATCCTCAGCTGATTGGCAGTTGATAGCTGGACCTTAGTTTGAAGTTAACGGGCTGCCATCTGACCACGCCATTGGGTACCCAACAGTAAAGGTTGCTAAGCCTACTTTCAAGGCAAAGCAGGAAACAAGTCCCAAATCCTCAGCTGATTGGCAGATGATAGCTGGACCTTCGACGGAAGTTAATGGGCTGGCATCTGACCACACCATTGGGTACCCAACAGTAAATGTTGCTAAGCCTACCTACAAGGCAAAGCAGGAAACAAGTCCCAAATCCTCAGCTGATTGGCACATGATAGCTGGACCTTAGTTGAAAGTTAACGGGCTGCCATCTGACCACACCATTGGGTATCAAACAGTAAATGTTGCTAAGCCTACCCACAAGGCAAAGCAGGAAACAAGTCCCAAATCCTCAGTGC
Organism: Lithobates clamitans; assembly: GCA_037952925.1. NCBI lineage: Eukaryota > Metazoa > Chordata > Amphibia > Anura > Ranidae > Lithobates > Lithobates clamitans. The sequence goes on along the minus strand of JBBGZY010002349.1, from coordinate 491,346 downwards.
GGTTAGCAGGTGATAGCTGGACTTAAGTGGGAAATGAATGGGCTGCCATTTGCGTATCGGGTTAAGTTGGTCTTTAAAATGCAGGAAACAAGTCCCAAATCCTCAGCCTATTGGCAGATGGCAGATGATAGCTGGACCTTAGTTGGAGGTTAACTGGCTGCCATCTGACCACACCATTGGGTATCCAACAGTAAATGTTGCTAAGCCTACCTACAAGGCAAAGTGAGAAACAAGTCCCAAATCTTCAGTCGATTAGCAGGTTATAGATGGGCCTTCGACAGAAGTTAACGGGCTGGCATCTGACTACACCATCGGGTATCCAACAGTAAATGTTGCTAAGCCTACCTACAAGGCAAAGCGAGAAACAAGTCCCAAATCTTCAGTCGATTAGCAGGTTATAGATGGGCCTTCGACGGAAGTTAACGGGCTGGCATCTGACCACACCATTGGGTATCCAACAGTAAATGTTGCTAAGCCTACCTACAAGGCAAAGCAGGATACAAGTCCCAAATCCTCAGCCAATTGGCAGATGATAGCTGGACCTGAGTTGGAAGTTAACGGGCTGCCATCTGACCACGCCGTTGGGTACCCAACAGTAAATGTTGCTAAGCCTGCCTACAATACTGTTCTAAGGCAAAGCCTAAGAATTTAAGCTTCTAGTTGTGCTGCCCGGTAAGGCTTCCAAGCCTGTGCACAAACTGCCTACAGCTCCAGAGGCATTAAAGGTTATGAACAGGCATCTACCGAAGAGTACACCTAATTATTGCAATTAAAATGACTAAAGCAACAATCCAACCTCTGCAAAAAAAAAAAAAAGCTACCATCGTCGAGAAACAAATTCTGTTAATTTGCCGTCTTGCAGAAAACAGACATTGTAGGTTCGCCACAGACGAAATGTAATTTGGAGCATCTAACTACATTTCCACAAGTACTACAGCAGCAAATTTGTGTTAATTATACCCAGACTTAGTTTGTTTTTTTTGCCGTTTTTATTATTTTTTTTCTTAAGTGCTCTTTATTGCATACTCCTATCTTTACAATAAGTACTGCGTTTCAATTTAACCTTTAATGCAATTGTTTTTAGATTTTCAAAGCCTGTCACTAATCAACTTTTATTACTGTGTATATTACGCCTGTCCGGTATATTGGTTTAATTTAGACAATGTGTGCTACCTAGAAATTTTTTGTTTTCGAATACATTTTTTTTTTTCCTTGCTATATAAAAATAAATGCTTGCAATATTTTCAACGTGGAACTGCATTCAGGGTGCTCTTAACAGGAAAGGACTCAGATATCCAGACAGCCTCTGGTAACGTTTTTTTTTTTTAAAAAAGTCATTCAAACTTATTAGCACTGCAAAAGGCCAGAATTTAAAGATCCTGTAATTCCAAAGATGATCATTTTAAAGTAGATTTATAGCAGACAATAGTGAGAACCTTGGGCTGAGGCTGTATTTTTATTTATTTTTTTTCACGTTATAATTTAATATCCTTTAGGTTATTTTTTTTTTTTTTTTCAGACAAAAAAAAAATTATATATAGTGTCTCCAAGTTCATCATTAAAATCTTTAATAAGAGCCATAAATACATTTTATAATGCAGATAAATTTAAAAACAAAACACGACACAAATTGTTAATCTTGTACATTTCGCCATTAATTGTGAAATGCGGGCATATGCTTTGTACACAAATATTTGCAAGGAGATAAGCATAATAAATAGGTTTTAGCACGCATATTAATCTTAATAGTTACAAGCTGTTAATCCTATACATCAGATAATAATTTGCAATAAATAATTGTTTACTATCTTGATATTTGCACCGCTTGGGTTTTAGCAATGTGCAATAAAGAAATGTAATTTTAAATAATTTGATTGTGAGGGCTGCTGGGAAAATATTGTAAGTCATGATTAACTGAAAGGATATTTTGTTTACGAATGGTGTGGATGAGGGTTTAATATGAGAAGCCCTTCATTATTGCTGCAATAAATATTTTAAAAGTTAAGTTTAGTCTCAAGCAATAATAAGGAATATTTAGAAGGCAAATAGAAATGTAATTAGTGAGATGTTTCATTTTCTTTGTTCATGCAGAGATAAGATAGACATAAGCTCGGGGAAACTGGTGCAAGATTAAGGGGGGAAAAAAAACTGTATTGAAAGTGGCAAGAGTTAAATGATATTTAAAGTACAGATCTGTGAAATTTAAAATATTTTTTTTTTTGCAAACTGTATTTAAAGTGGCAAGAGTTAAATGGTATCTAAAGTACAGATCTGTGAAATTTACAAGATTATTATTATTTTTTTTCTTTTTGCAAACTGTTTTTAAAGTGGCAAGAGTTAAATGGTATCTAAAGTACAGATCTGTGAAATTTACAATATTATTATTATTTTTTTCTTTTTGCAAACTGTATTTAAAGTGGCAAGATTTAAATGATATTTAAAGTACAGATATGTGAAATTGATTTTATTTATTTTTTTCAAACTGTATTTAGTATCAAACATTGGAGTTAAATGATATAAAAGAAAATACAGATCTATGAAATTACAATTATTTATTATTTTAATTATTATTTATAAATTATTATTATTATTATTATTTTTTGCATTCTGAGGCATAGTGATTGATATCCCCCTCATACCAGAGCATGCCTTCATATCAGAGCAGTATTGATATTCCCCCCCATACCAGAGCAGTATTGAACTAAATATTTCACCCCCATTTTGAATGTGTTAAGAACATCTGAGTGTTAAATGATATTTAATTTACAAATCAGTAAAATTGTATTTATTTTTTTTCCATTTTGCAACCTGTATTTAAATTGGCAAACATGAAAGTTAAATTATGTAAAAAAAAATACAGATCTAAGAAGTTTAAATTATTATTATTTTTTATTTTTTTTGCATTCTGAGACATATTGATTTCTACCCCTCTCATAACAGGGCAGTATTGATACACCCCTTTTGATACCCCCATCATATCAGGGCAGTATTGATACCCCCCTCATATCAGGACAGTATTGATACCCCCCTCATATCAGAGCAGTATTGATACCCCCCCTCATATCAGGGCAATATTGATACCCCCCTCATATCAGGGCAGTATTAATACCCCCCTTATATCAGGGCGGTATTGATACCCCCCTCATATCAGGACAGTATTGATACCCCCTTTATATCAGAGCAGTATTGATACCCCCCCCCCCCCTCATATCAGGGCAATATTGATACCCCCCTCATATCAGGGCAGTATTGATACCCCCATCATATCAGGGCAGTATTGATACCCCCCTCATATCAGGACAGTATTGATACCCCCCTCATATCAGGACAGTATTGATACCCCCCTCATATCAGGGCAGTATTGATACCCCCATCATATCAGGGCAGTATTGATACCCCCCCTCATATCAGGGTAGTATTGATACCTTCATCATATCAGGGCAGTATTGATATCCCCTCCCCCTGATATCAGGGCAGTATTGACACCCCCCTCATATAAGAGCAGCATTGAGCTAAATATTTCACCCCAATATTGAATGTGTTAAAAATATCTGAGCTATCGTAGGGACACGTTAATATTTCATAAGTGACATGAATAATAATAATCATAAATTACATTTTGTAGATTCAGTCTATTTTCACTTTCTTTAAATTGACAACTGAAAATTTGTAATTATAAATTATTTTTTTGAAAAATGTAATTTTTTTTAAAGTCAAAAAAATGTATCAGTTTGGATCAAACTATAGCATTTGACTTGTGAAAAAGTAGGTAGAGAAATGAAAGGTAAAAATTAAAAAATGTAATTTTAATTAGTAAAAAAAAAAGTTAAATAAAAAACAAAAAACAAAAAAAAAGAATGACGAGCTTGCAAATGTCATTTTTAGATTATGCCTAATTTTAAATCCTGGAAGCTAGTTTTTATAAAGCTATAAAGTATGTAGGGGGTCTACTGTGCGTTTATTGTACATTTGGTATGAGAGTGCGTACCGCTACCGAAAAGGTCAATAAAGAGATTTGCAAAGGAAAACATTTTCTTATTTTTGCATTTTGTATTTCTCTTACCCCTCCAAAAAAAAAAATTGTTGATGGAAGCGATTCATTTTAGCCTTTTATTTTCTGTAAAGGATTGGTTCTGCGTTATATGATATGGAAAATGGATATTGGGTTTAATCCTTGTCGGTGTAATGAAAAAAAAAAAAAAAAAAAGGCGGCGAGGAGATAGCTTCGCCACTGCAGGCAGGTAGATCGCTAACTTCTCAAAAACCTCACTTTGCAATTAGCATAGTTGAGGCGCATATGCATTATGAAACCGTAGGCGATGTGTAGTCAACGATGAAATTTTTAACGGCTGCAGAGAGTTTTCATACAGCTAAAGGAAAAAGAAAAAAAAAAAAAAGAGGACTTTACCTCGGCTATAAAATATATATATATGTACTGGAGAACGGCTTAAGGTGCGTCTTTTGAAATGAAAAAAATGACTTCCTTATAGCCTACAGATGTAAAACGCAATATCAGTCCCTAAGTGGCACTGCTACAGCCGGGGAGATCACAAGCCAGATGAAGCATATAAATTTCTTATATGAACAATTGTTTTCATTTTCCTCCCATGTCACAAGATATTATAAGCAGAAAGTAAAACACAAGTAAATATGTTCATTTCACTCTTGTGATCAGTGATAAATGAAGGGCTATTGAGCTCGACAAAGGTCAACTGAAGCTAAGGCTGAAAATTCCTTTTATTGAGGCGCGGTGTGTGCACCTACACTCCCACCAACAGGCGGTTGGCGGTACTGCGGCGCGACACCTGCTTGTACAAGATTTTTTTTTTTCGGCTTACAGATGGCAAAGCTCAACCTTTGCACACTCGTAGGTGAAGCTCTGAGTTGTATCGGGGATTCATTTGCTAAAGGAATAGTGGATGTTCGCTTAGCTAAGGAATACCTAATTATTTTCAAGGGAAAAAAAAATAGGATTTTTGCTTGCATGTGATTGGATGATTGAAGTTAAAGAAGTATTAAATCCAAAACTGTAATATATATATATATATATATATATACCGTTGTGCTTACATACCCTGGCAAAATTTATGATTTCTTGGCCATTTTTCAGAGAACATGAATGATAACACAAAAACTTTTCTTTCACTCAGGGTTAGTGTTTGGCTGAAGCCATTTATTATCCATCAACTGTGTTTACTCTTTTTAAATCATAATGGCAACAGAAACTACCCAAACGACCCTGATCAAAAGCTTACATACCCTGGTGATTTTGGCCTGATAACATGCACACAAGTTGACACAAAGGGGTTTGAATGGCTATTAAAGGTAACCATCCTCACCTGTGATCTGTTTGCTTGTAATTAGTGTGTGTGTATAAAAGGTCAATGAGTTTCTGGACTCCTGACAGACCCTTGCATCTTTCATCCAGTGCTGAACGGACGTTTCTGGATTCTGAGTCATGGGGAAAGCAAAAGACTTGTCAAAGGATCTGCGGGAAAAAGGTAGTTGAACTGTATAAAACAGGAAAGGGATATAAAAAGATATCCAAGACTGAAATCCCCCTAATTCACACTGGTTTATCCGTAAAAGATAGACCCGCAAAGGAATGAGGCCTGCTGTCTTGCCACCCCCTCCCCCCTTTTCTTTTTTAATTTCTAAAATACTCTCTCTCCCCATCAGCTCTCCTCCTCTACTATTACTTCTCCTCTTTCCTACCTCTCCTATCCCTAGTTGTAGATAGCCATTCCATGTGATTACAAATACTCTTGGCTCTTGGTGTGAGTACTACAGATAGTTGAGAGACTTGAAAGTACTCTGAACCTGGGTTCTGACACTTAATAATGGTTGGTTTAGACACATCTACTCCCTCGGTTCCTGGACGCAGCAGGATCCCATAGGGGCATCCAGACCATCGGGGAAGGCGGCCACCCGAATGTCAGCACTATGTAGGAATCATCATTACACTGACACCCTTCCAAGTTATCTATTTGTATGTAATGGAATGCACTATATTAATGTTCACATTTTTCAATTTTATTTGATCTGCACACCTTCTGTCTGGTGCCTGGTCCAGTTCTTGTTCTTTTCTGTTTACGAATTTATTAAAACAATAAAAACTTATTGAACATAAAAAGATATCCAAAGAATTGAGAATGCCAATCAGCAGTGTTCGAACTCTAATCAAGAAGTGGAAAATCAGGGGTTCTGTTGAAACCAAACCACGGTCAGGTAGACCAACTAAAATTTCAGCCACAACTGCCAGGAAAATTGTTCAGGATGCAAAGAAACACCCACAAATAACTTCAGGTGAAATACAGAACTCTCTGAAAACATGTGGTGTGGTTGTTTCAAGATGCACAATGAGGAGGTACTTGAAGAAAGATGGGCTGCATGGTCGAGTCGCCAGAAGAAATCCATTACTATGCAAATTCCACAAAATATCCTACTTACAATACACCAAAAAGAGACTAGCCTCAAACCTTCTGGCACAAAGACATTTGGAGTGATGAAACCAAAATTTAGCTTTTTGGCCACAACCATAAACACTACATTTGGAGAGGAGTCAACAAGGCCTATGATGAAAGATGAAACACGGAGGTGGATCGCTGATGTTTTGGGAATGTGTGAGCTACAAAGGCACAGGAAATTTGGTCAAAATTGATGGTAAGATGAATGCAGTATGTTATCAAAAAATACTCGAGGAACATTTGCATTCATCAGCCAGGAAGCGGCGCATGGGACGTACTTGGACATTCTAACATGACAATGATCCAAAACACAAGGCCAAGTCGACCTGTCATTGGCTACAGCAGAATAAAGTGAAGGTTCTGGAGTGGCCATCTCAGTCTCCTGACCTCAATATCATTGAGCCATTCTGGGGAGGTCTCAAAACGTGCCGTTCATGCAAGACAGCCCAAGAATTTACAGAACTGGAGGCTTTTTGCCAAGAGGAATGGGCAGCTTTACCATCTGAGAAGATAAAGAGCCTCATCCACAAATACCACAAAAGACTTCAAGCTGTCATTGATGTTAAAGGGGGCAATACACGGTATTAAGAACTGGGGTGTGTAAACTTTTGATCAAGGTCATTTGGGTAGTTTCTGTTGGCATTATGATTTAAAAAGAGTAAACACAGTTGATGGATAATAAATGTCTTCAGCAAAACACTAACCATGAGTGAAAGATAAAATTGGTAACACAATACGCCGCCATGGATTGAAATCCTGCAGCACCCGCAAGGCCTTCCTCCTCAAGAAGGCACATGTACAGAACCATCTGAAAGTTGCCAATGAACATCTAAATGATTCAGAGAAGGATTGGGAGAAAGTGAGACCAAAGTTTGGCATTAACTCGACTCGCCGTGTTTGGAGGAAGAAAAATGATGACTATGACCCTACACCATCCCTACAGTCAACCATGGAGGTGGAAACATGCTTTGGGGCTGTTTCTATGCTAAAAGCACAGACCGACTTTGTCGCATTGAGGGGCCAATGGACGAGGCCATGTATTGTAAAATCTTGGATGAGAACCTTCTTCCCTCAGCCAGAACACTGAAGATATGTCATGAATGGGTCTTCCAGCATGACAATGACCCAAAATATACTGCCAAGGCAACAAAGGAGTGGCTCAAGAAGAAGCACATTAAGGTCATGGACTGGCCTAGCCAGTCTCCAAACCTTAATCCTATAGAAAATGTATGGAGGAAGCTGAAACTTCGAGTTGCCAAGCGACAGCCAAGAAACCTTAAGGATTTAGAGAAGATCTGTAAAGAAGAGTGGACCAAAATCCCTCCTGAGATGTGTGCAAACCTGGTCACCAACTACAAGAAACGTCTGACCTCTGTGCTTGCCAACAAGGGTTTCCCTGCTAAGTACTAAGTCATGTTTTGCTTGGGGACCAAATACTTATTTTACTCACTGAACTGCAACTCAATTTGCAACATTTGTATCATGTTTTTTTCTGGATTTTTGGTTGATATTCTGTCTCTATCGTTTAAAATACACGTATGATAAAAATTATAGACCCTTCATTTCTTTGTAACTGGGGAAACTTACAAAATCTACAGGGGATCCAATAATTCGTTTTGAATATAATAATATAAGGTCTCATCCACACAGGGCGTTAAACAAAAAACAAAAAAGCCAGTACCGACGCCAGGAAAAAGCGGCTGTAAAATGTGCTTTTAGAAGCGTTTTGCATTGGCGTTAATGCGCGTTTAGCCACGTTAGCGTTAAACAGCGTTTCTCTGCCCTCTTCTGTTTCCCACTCCGAAATCCAATTACTACAGCTTAAAAACGCTTGACGGGCCTTAACACTCTATACAGCTGTAAAGTTGCTGCTCCAGAATGTGCTGGCACTGGGGTTTTATTTTTACAGCTCCTAAAAGCCTATGTGTGCATGGACACATAGAATAACATAGAGAGGCGTTTTTAAGCTGTAAAAAAAAAAAAAAAAAAAAAAAGTCTGACGCTCCTAAAAGCGGAAGGAAAAACGCCCTGTGTGTATGAGGCCTAAAGGTGCTATTGACATGATGTTCTTTCCAGTACCGGATTATGGCCCCAACAGTGCTCACTGGAACATTCATAAGTTTAGAAATTCTTCTGTAACCAATGCCATCAGTTTATTTTGCAAAAGTAAGATTGCAATGGTCTTGAGAGAGCTTTTTGCTTTTACCCATCATGAGAGGTTTCTTGTGTGACACCTTGGTAAGGAGACACCTTTTTATAGGCCATCAGTTGAGACTGAACCAGCTGATATTAATCTTGCACTGACAAGGGGCAGGATTGCTTTCTAAATACTGATATCTTGGCTTTCCTGGCTTTCCATGCCTTTTTGCACCTCCCTTTCTTCATGTGTTTAATACTTTTTCCCTGTGTCATTCCAAGTTATTACACTTAACTTAATTTCTGAACTTATTTGTTTTGGTGTCTTTGTATGTATGGATTGTATGGGTTGTTACCGACATGTGGTGAGCTATTTCATGTCAATAGCAACTTTAGAAATATATTTACCTAGAAAAATGGTGACGTGTTCAATACTTATTTTACCTTCTGTGTGTGTATATATAATATATATTAATAATAATATATTTATGCAGCGCTTTACATATATATTGTACATTCACATCAGTCCCTGCCCCCAAGGAGTTTACAATCTAAGGTCCCCTAACTCGCATACACACACTAGGGCCAATTAATCTACCATTAATTGTGATAATAATTAATCTATAGGTGAAATTAGAAATGATATGAATGAGGAGATATGGGACCACCATAAGGTCAGCCCTTTACTGCTCTAGTTGGGCATATGGATCCAGACATATCCTGAGTGTTTCAATGAACAAAACTCAGACAAGACACTGAAATCCTGCTTCAAGCAAATGGTTGTTCATCAAGTGAGGATAGAAAAAAAAAAGAAAAAAAGGGCGCACTGCCCTAGTGCATTATCCAACAGATTTATTAAAAGATATATAAAAAAAAAACCCATAAAGATGTCTAATCACAAACAATAAGTTGTTCATCAAGCTTATGAGTTACTCCTCTGAGATCTTATCTAGCTTCCAGAGCAATAGCTTTGGAAGCCTATGGGTATAAAGGTATTGGTCTTCAATGGTTATAGTCAAAGACAGTATGAGGGTAGTAAAACAGAACCATAACCCACTGTCTTCTCCATTCTGGTTGACATGTTTCTGACCTAGGGGTCCTAAAGTCCATCTTTAGGGGGGCCTTTTCCAATGTTGACACCACCCAGGCATGGTTGTGCATACAGTATGTAATTTTGAGTATTCAAATATCACCATTGTTGGATAATCATGCATGTAAGGGATGCTTATGTATTTTTTTAATTGTAATAGTCTACACCCGTTATACTCATGAAGAAATGGATATACTGTATTCCAGAAAGCAAGTTGGGAACACCTTACCATCCTCTACTGTACACTGGCTGCAACTTTGGACTAAAGCCCCGTACACACGATCAGATTTTTCAACGGGAATTGTGTGATGACAGGCTGTTGGCGGAAAATCTGACCATTTGTACGCTCCATCAGACAATTGTTGGCCAACTTTCCGTGGACAAATGTTGGGTGGCAGGTTTAGAAATTTTCCATGGACAATGGTCTGTTGTCGGATTTTCTGAGCGTGTGTACACAAGTCCGTCGGACAAAAGTACAAAGTACGAACACGCATGCTCGGAAGCATGGACGAGTCGGAAGAGGTTGGTCTTGTAAACTAGCGTTCGTAATGGAGAATTAACATTCGTGACGTGGCAAATTATGAAATCTCTTCTTCTTTAATGGGATAATAATGAAGCTGCTTTGCTGGTGATACTGATGGAGTTATTGCAAACAAATTTTCAAAGGCTTTTTTTTTTCTAGTGATATCAAGAATAATATTATTATACTTGTTATTTTTTTTTGGTGCAAGTTACCACAACATCATTATCCCGTAGTTTTTAAGATCAAAGATACAACTATGTTGGTGTCCCTTGTTAATTTTACATTTTTATAAAATGTAACTGCTTACTCCCAAACTGTCATTTGAAGTAAAACACACAGCCAACTAATATTCTCCACAATTTTTTTTATTGTGCATTAAAAAAAGAAAACAAATAAAATTAGACATGCTATCTGCCAATAGAACTTAACCAAAAAGTGCATTCTATGCATCCAAAAATATAGAAAATATACCAAATCATTATTATTCAACCAAAAATAAAATAAAAGCCTCATGCATGTGTCCTGCTTCCTAATATAGGGGGTTAACAATGCCAAGAGTTGGTGAAAGCAGAGGTCCGTCATCCGGAGATAATTCCGAAAATCATCCGGATTATTCTCCTGGAGCTCCCGCAGCAAAGGCATATGACATAATTTGTCACGATTAATAGAGCAACCAATTTTTGGTCCAAGAAATCCTCCTCCTCCTGTTCCTGGACTGGACTAGGGTCAAAGCAATAACTCCAAGGCCAATAATAAATAAGGCGTCATCTCCTCCGATTCCGCAACATGGCTGGTTGACGAACGGCCGTTCTGAAACGAACTGAAAAGCGTGAAATGAAAAGCACAAAATGAAAAGCGCAAAATGAAAAGCGCGAATCAACACTCACCAAACTTCTACTAACATGAACTTAGCAGAAGAAGCCCAAAGGGTGGCGCATGACAATTGAACTTCCTCTTTGTAGTCTCGTAATACGTCACTACGTTCGTGTTTGTTGGCCAACAATTCCTTGCCATTTGTATGCAAGACAAGTACCTGGCCAATGCCCTTCAGACAAAAGTCTGACGTTTTGTCGGCGGAAAATCCAATCGTGTGTACAAGGCTTAAGACTCACTTTAAGGTATGTTGTATAGCAATAGCTACAGTATGTAGGTGTTGGATCAGGCGGTGACTATGTACAGGTTCTTCTTGGGTGCTTAAAAATAGAAGTAAACAAAAAAATTAAAAATTTTAAAAATGTTACAAACTAAATATAGTAAAATGATGTCTTCATAAATATTTTAAGTTAATGTGGATACCTTAAAAGTCAATGCAATGCTATGTTTCTTTACGATAAACGGCATGTCAATAGACTGGTGATCCCTATAGACATATCATTCATGAACACAATTAGAAACATATGTTTTGAGCAAGATAATGCCTGATCCCATGGCGTAGCATTACTAAACAAGCACCAAACAAACTGACTGGTCCTCAAGGTCAACTGATATGACCCAAGCAAACATATCTGGATATGACTGGTACAGCCAATGATGTGAGAGAAGGTCAAGATATGTAGAAGAATTGACTGTCCTAGTGATACAGTTCTGGAATAAAAGTCTTCAAGAAACACTGCAATCAACCCCTTCAACCTCTGCTGCAATGCTGGCAGCACTCATATGTCTAGATCCCAAAGACAACCTCTGGATATGACGCTGAGCACGTGCACTCAACCTCTTTGGTTGACCATGGCGAGGTACAGTCCTGTTAAACTGCTGTATGGTCTTGGCCACCATGCTGCAGCTCAGTTTCAGGGTCTTGGCAATCTTCTTATAGCCTAGGTCATCTTTATGTAGAGCAACAATTCTTTTTTTCAGATCCTCAGAGAGTTCTTTGCCATGAGTTGCCATGTTGAACTTCCAGTGACCAGTATGAGAGAGTGAGAGCGATAACACCAAATTTAACACACCTGAGACCTTGTAACACTGAAGAGTCACGTGACACCCGGGAGGGAAAATGGCTAATTGGGCCCAATTTGGACATTTTCACTTAGGGGTGTACTCACTTTTGCTGCCAGCGGTTTAGACATTAATGGCTGTGTGTTGAGTTAGTTTGAGGGGACGGCAAATTTACACTGTTATACAAGCTGTACACTCACTACTTTACATTGTAGCAAAGTGTCATTTCTTCAGTGTTGTCACATGAAAAGATAGAAGAAAATATTTACAAAAATGTGAGGGGTGTACTGACTTTTGTGAGATACTGTATATACAGTATATCTATAAGCTACAAACATATCTCATTTCTATTCTTTAGACCAGCCTTTATTAACCTTTTTAACATGCAGGAACCCTTGAAATTATTACCTGGGGCCAGGGAACCCTTGCTAATAATTACAGCTCAGAGTACATTAGCATATTGGGAAGAATACCTCCTTACAGATAGCTAAAAAGATCATTGGTCTCAGTTTCTACTCATCTGAGAGGAAAAAGTTTATCATTGTTCAAGGAACCCCTAGCAAGCTCTCTCCGCATCCGGACCAAGTCACTGTCCCATCCGGACCCAGGGGGCAGAAAGGACTTCTGGGGGGGTTTGAAGTGAAGGGGCATGGCACACTACTGTGTATGTGTGGGGGGGTGTGAAGGGGGCAGAAAGGACTACTGGGGGGGGTGATGTAAAGGGACAGAGAGCCCTACTGTGGGGGCGATGTAAAAGGGGAGAGAACACAGCTGTAGGGGGTTAGTGCTGTTGAGGGAGTAATGTAAAGGAGGGGAATGATGTGAAGGGGGCTGAGGACACTACCGGGGAGGGGCACTACTGTGGGGGGTGATGTGAGAGGGGCAGAGGAAACTACTGTGGGGGGTGATGTGAGAGGGGCAGAGGAAACTATCGTGAGGGGTGATGTGAGAGGGGCAGAGGAAACTATCGTGAGGGGTGATGTGAGAGGGGCAGAAGACACTGCTGTGGGTTGGGGGGGGGTGATGTGAAGGGAGTACAGAACACTACAGAGGACACTGATGTAAGAACAGGATTGTGATATAAGGAGGAGGAGGGCTGTGATGTGGAGGACCTAAGTCAATGTACAAACATGCGGTTTGGACCTCTGCTGGAGGAAACTTTTACTGACCGAACCTCTGTGAATTTTAATTCAACACTACTGCTCTGGAGGAACCCGAAGGTTCCATCGAAACCTGATTCAGGAAGGCTGCTTTAGACAGCCAACAGGTGGCAAGGATTCGGGATTCCCATAATTCCTTGTATTCAAGAAAAATACCAAACAACATGTTTTGCTATCTCTTGCTGCATTATCCGTCAAATCAGTGCCGGTGAATTGAGTTAGTTGCCATTAAAGCATCTTTCTGGCCACCATGTCAGGATACACACTCTCTAGAGAGGACTTATTGATTTTAAGAAACTATTGAATTTGAACTGAGTTGAACCCACATCAATGTTCCTCCCGTTATCATGAACCAGCAAGAAGCAATTTTTTTAAAACCCATTTTCCACTGAACATAAAACAATAAAGAAAAATACATCCTATGTAATAAGTCACATGGAACATGATTTTACACAATTGGAATAAAATCATTTGTTAGGTTCTTTTCAGCTAAAATGAATTAACTAAGCCTTGCATCCACCTGGAGTTCTGGAAAACATGACCTATTAGTGATTACCAAGGACTGGTGTAAAGTTATGAGACACTGAATTCTAACTGCATTTCATATTTAAAAATCAACATTGTTTTCTAAATATATTGTGTGTTGTGGCTGGGCTGTAACCAGCCTGAGCTGATCCCTATCTTTTCTGGACTCTGTAGGTTTTCCTCGAGCCCAGGAGGTTGACTATGACTACTTTATGCCGTGTACACACGGGTGGACTTTTCGGCATCAAAGGTCCCACGGCCTTTCCAACGGACTTTCGACGGACTTTTGATGGACTTCCGACGGACGGACTTGCCTACACACGATCACACCAAAGTCCGACGGATTCTTACGTGATGACGTACGATCGGACTAAAATAAGGAAGTTGATTACCAGTAGCCAATAGCTGCCCTAGCGTTGGTTTTGGTCTGTCGGACTAGCATACAGACGAGCGGATTTTTCAGTCGGACTCGAGTCCGTCGGAAAGATCTGAAACATGTTTCAAATCTAAAGTCCGTCTGATTTTCGCCCGAAAAAGTCCGCTGCAGGTCGGATGAAGCCCACACACGGTCGGATTGTCCGACGGATTCGTCCCGTCAGACCAGTCCGGTCGAAAAGTCCGCCCGTGTGTACACGGCATTAGCCTGTTGCTGGAAGGAGGTTATAGTGCTCAGCCAGTGAAGGAAAATACCTAGGTTGTCAATATTTATCTCACCCAGCCAATCTCTGAGCAGCTACATTAGGGGTGTGGTTTGGGGAGATGATAAATGTTTGGAACCACCTTTCCAGAACTCTCTTTTCCCTGGGGCTCTCCCCCTGGGATGGTTCAATGTGTGAAGACTTCTCGTTGATTCAGTCCTCGTGCTGAAGGCCTTGGAAAAGAAGCTGTTTAAAGATATTCTTGCCTGAAAAGGGTCGCAGAGTAGTTGGGAGGCAAGCTGCCATCTAGGCCATGAAAGAGAGATCTTTGTCCATAGGCTCAAGTGTTTTGTCTTCTTACAGAGGGACCGAAATCTAATCTTGGTGTGAGGAAACACTGTGACTCCTCTCAAATTATTAGATTTATCTGATTGTCTTCTATCAGCATTAAAGTGGAAGTTTAGCCAAAATCTAATGCTAAACCCACTCTCTGCCACATTCTAAGCCAAATCTAACCCAGCCCCGTAAAGAAAAAAAATCTGTTCTGCAATTTTTTTCCTCAGAGTGGTTACCCTTTAGGCAAGCAGGTATGTTCAATAGAGTTTTCTGATCTGAAACTGTTAGGATGCGTCAAATGGAGTGAAATAAAAGTGAGTGTTTTTACACTTGGCTGAGAATGTGTTGACTGTATCTGGAGCAGAAACCTTCCTGTCCTCAGTCCTTGTCTGCAGTTACAGTGCAGATGCAGACAGCCCGATTGCGACTGCTGTTAAACAGTCACAGATTTTTTTGGCAGTCCCTCTCTCTATCATCATTAACTTTGGGGAGGATGGTCTCCTAGGACCTATTGTTGATTCAGCTATCTGCCCTTTATTTGCATGTTATGGTATCTTGCTACCCTTAAAAGCTCTCTTCGGTATTTGAGTGCCTTAAAAAAGAGGAAAATGACCACAGAAACTGGAGCCTGAGTTTTGGCAGAGGAATTGTTGGTGTGCTGTTTGGACCAGATACATGGCAGGTAGTCACCCCCTATAGAGTTGTCGCTACATAAATTTTGGACAGGTGTCACGGTCAGCGGTCAAGTTCGGAGGCCAGTAGCTATAGCAGTAGAGAGGTTCACACTGACCAGCAGAATAAGTACACGAGCAGGTCACCCTGGTGAATGACGAGTGAATGAAGGCGTGAGGTCTAGACACTAGCCGGTCTTCACCAGAGCTCCTGATGGTGGAGATGGGTTTTGCTGTGTGTTAGTACCAGGTCACAGTCCTCAGGATCGCCCCACCAGGGGCCAGTGGCAGATGTAGCAGGTGAGGATCAAGCAGAAGCATAGTCAATAAACAAGGTTAGTAAGGAGTAGTTGCAGTTTGGGATCAGGGTAGTTTGAGGAACAAGCCAAAGATCGGTAATGGGTGGTAGTGAAGATATGGACAGCAGCAGGAGTTAAAGGAGCAAGATATTGGCTAGAGCTAGAGAGAGCACAATAATCTGGTAAACAGGAGGTGCAGAGACATGGTTTGAATCAGGAAGTTAATTGCAAAGAGGTCAAGGTTTACAAGAAACAAGAAAAAGCAAGGTTGTCCAAGGAATCAGGCAGGAAAGTGGCTAGCATCTTAGGTAGCACAGAAAAAAAGACACGGCCAGGCACAGCAGAGGTTCCAGGTTCCAATTAAGATCCTGACAATAGGGTAAGGAAGGGATATCATTTTTGGTAAGTTTTTCTTTCTGTCTGAGTCCCCGCTGTAAGGATTTAGGCTTCAATTAGTCCTGGAGGCATGCTGGAGCATCGGCCAGGAGCATTGTCTGGGTGGGGGCTAGGATGGATTGCAAAAGGCCTTTGAAGCCAGGCTGCAGATCCTTGTATGAGGCTACTTCAGGGTTCCCGGGAGTGGTGTACTCAGCTAGGAGGTGTCTAAAGAGAGTGAGTACTTATGACCCTGAGCAGGGGAGAGACTGTAGGGAGATGGCTGCAAATGCTTTCACTTGTGACCGCTGCGGACCTACAACTTTATGTGATTGACTGTGTATGTCAACTGGCTCCAGAATGTATGTCCTAGAGATGTGATTTTCTTTGCATTCCCGGAACAACAGTAGTAAAGTGCAGTAAAGCCAACTATCGTGTGGACATTCGGGATATTATTAATATTATTATACAGGATTTATATAGCGCCAACAGTTTGCGCAGCACTTTACAACATGGGGGCAGACAGTACAGTTACAACACAATTCAATACAGGAGGGATCAGAGGGCCCTGGTCATTAGAGCTTACAATCTAGAAATATAAAGGTCTATGGCTGAGAATGTTGTGAGGAGGTCTATGGCGAGGAGCAGGGTACAAGATGGTGGAGGGGTCGGCCTCAGCAGGAGGGATTGTGCTCTAGCTGGGCTTGTGCTTGATCGCAGGGCCATCTTTATAGCATCATGGGCCCCTGGGGACCCCTACCAGCCTGCCCCAATTCACGCACCTACTCTCAAGAATTAAAGTATAAATAGTTGATGGAATTAAACATATATTCATTAGTACTTTTAATAAAATCAATTTTAAACAACAAGAGAACATACCTCAAATCAAAGACTAATCAACACCCCTCGGTTCGGATCGCACCAGAACCCCATTGAAGTCTATGGGACCCATACTTGAAGAATCAAAAGTGCCCATTTTGAAGGCTTATATGCAAGTTATTGGCCATAAAAAGGGTATGGGGGCCCCGGTATTGCCCTGGGGGACATGTATCAATGCAAACATTTTTTTTTAAAGAGATAGTTTTTAAAAGAGCAATGATTTTAATGATGCTCAAAGTGAAACAATAAAAACGAAAAATTCCTTTAACCTTCTCCCGCCCACGCTATAGCCGAAAGACAGCTACAGCGTGGGCCTTGATTGCCGGGAGGGTATCCACAGATGTCCTCCCGAGCATGCGCTGTCAGCGCACCCCTGCAGGGTACGTGCGGCGCACTTTGTGATCACTGAGTCTTTGAGACTCGGCTGATCACAGATCAGAGTAAGGGGCCAATCCCGATCCCTATACCACGTGATCAGCTGTCAGCCAATTACAGTGGATCACGTGATGTAAACAGAAGATCGGTAATCCTGACAGCATGAGGGGAAAAAAAAGACAATCACTGGCTTCTGTCAGAGGGACATCCATCCCTCACACGGGGAGGCACTGCTGTTATGCAGTGCCCACCAGTGCCACCTGCCAGTGCCCACCAGTGCCACCTACAGTTCCCACCAGTGGCACCTACCAGTGCCACCTATCAATGCCCACCCATGCTGCCAGTCAATGCCCATCAGTGCCTCATCATCCGGGCCCACCTATCAGTGCTGCCTATCAGTGCCACCTATCAATGCCCTTCAGTGCCGCCCATCAGTGCCCATCAGTGCCACCCATCAGTGTCACCCATCAGTGCCATCTCTCAGTGCCAATCAGTGCCGCCTATCAGTGCCACCTACCAGTGCCCTTCAGTGCCACCTATCAGTGTCACCCATCAGTGCCACCTCTCAGTGCCACCTATCAGTGCCCTTCAGTGCCACCCATCATTGTCACCCATCAGTGCCACCCATCAGTGCCCATCAATGCCACCTATCAGTGCCGCCTGTCAGTGCAGCCTATCAGTGCCACCTACCAGTGCCCTTCAGTCAGGGCTGATCCTAGGGTCACAGACGCCTGGGTGCAGAAATATTTCTGGCGCCCCCACATGGGCGTGGTCATCTTACTAACTCCTCTCCTTTACAAATGTTTCTATGGCTACGACTCAAACACAGAGATGCTCCCCTAAGAAGTCTTCATTACCCTGGGATCCTCCCATGATCTTTTAATAATAAAGAAAATGAGTACACTAATGGGACCTGGAGGGGGGCCTCTCTAATGCACACAGAGAGGGCTTCTGTTAGAAAGAGCCCCCAGACATACCGCAGATATGATACAGGAGATGATCAGAGACTGCAGTTTCTAAGGATGGCAGAAGATAATGGCCGACCAGCCCTCTCACCAGACCCGGTGATACAGCAACATCAGCTCCTCTGATCAGGCGTCAGCTCACTCTGGGTTGCGACTCAGCTGGGTAATGCTCAGATCTGTATTTTGGCAAGGACTCCATTCCTTTCTTCACCAGGGATGGCGCCAGGCTGTGCGGCTTTCCCTCTGGTGGCACAGGGCAGCGGGGTTTTCTTTCTGATGGCGTCCCCTCAGCACTGTCCTCTCCCTGGGTGCACTTCCCCGAAAAGCTTTCCCAGGCTCCTGGCGCTCTCTCTTCCCCCCCCCTCTCTTATTAAGCTGAGCATGCTGTGTGGGTTGCAGTTTCCGGGTCACAATGAGGTTGCCAGTCCTCGGGACTACATGTCCCACAATCCTCTTCTCTGCTCCCTTTTTATTGTATTTTTTCCCTGGCCAATATGAAGGAGGGAGAAGAAACATAGCGGGCAACTGACCTGGCAAGCGCCGCTCTCTAGTACAGCAGTGCGAGGAGGAGAGGGAGGGGGGGTCTAAGAGCCCGCAGCTGCTCTCTCTCCACTCAGACACGGGCGCTCCGATCTACTTCGCTCTCCTCCTCTGACAGGAGGGGGGATGGGCATTAAACACAACTCTTCCCACTGATAACAGGGACCGCGGTGGCACAGTCTCTCCTCCCCTTTATGCGCTCCTGCATACCTCCCAACTTTTAAAGTTGAGAATGAGGGAAATTCTGGGGAGAGAGTGACCTGCGGCACCCACAGCTTATATCAAAGTCCCCAACAGAGTCCCTCCTTACATCAGGGTTTCCACCAGAATCCCCCCACAGCAGGTGTCCCCATCAGAGTCCCCCCACAGCAGGTGTCCCCCATCAGAGTCCCCCCACAGCAGGTGTCCCCATCAGAGTCCCCCCACAGCAAATGTCCCCCATCAGAGTCCCCCCACAGCAGGTGTCCCCATCAGAGTCCCCCCACAGCAGGTGTCCCCATCAGAGCCCTCCACAGCAGGTGTCCCCATCAGAGTCCCCCCACAGCAGGTGTCCCCATCAGAGTCCCCCCACAGCAGGCGTCCCCATCAGAGCCCTCCACAGCAGGTGTCCCCATCAGAGTCCCCCCACAGCAGGTGTCCCCATCAGAGTCCCCCACAGCAGGTGTCCCCATCAGAGTCCCCCCACAGCAGGTGTCCCCATCAGAGTCCCCCACAGCAGGTGTCCCCATCAGAGTCCCCCACAGCAGGTGTCCCCATCAGAGTCCCCCCACAGCAGGTGTCCCCATCAGAGTCCCCCCACAGCAGGTATCTTCATCAGTGTCCCCCCACAGCAGGTGTCTTCATCAGAGTCCCCCCACAGCAGGTGTCTTCATCAGAGTCCCCCCACAGCAGATGTCTTCATCAGAGTCCCCCCACAGCAGGTGTCTTCATCAGAGTCCCCCCACAGCAGGTGTCCCCATCAGAGTCCCCCCACAGCAGATGTTCCCCATCAGAGTCCCCCCATGGTAGATGTCCCCCATCAGAGCCCCCCACAGCAGATGTCCCCAATCAGAGCCCCCCACAGCAGATGTTCCCCATCAGAGCCCCCCACAACAGATGTCCTCCATCAGAGCCCCCCACAGCAGATGTCCCCCATCAGAGCCCCCCACAGCAGATGTCCTCCATCAGAGCCCCGCACAGCAGATGTCCCCCATCAGAGTCCCCCCACAGCAGATGTCCCCAATCAGAGCCCCCCACAGCAGATGTCCCCCATCAGAGCCCCCCACAGCAGATGTCCCCCATCAGAGCCCTCCCACAGCAGATGTCCCCAATCAGAGCCCCCCACAGCAGATGTCCCCCATCAGAGTCCCCCCACAGCAGATGTCCCCAATCAGAGCCCCCCACAGCAGATGTCCCCCATCAGAGCCCCCCACAGCAGATGTCCCCCATCAGAGCCCCCCACAGCAGATGTCCCCCATCAGAGCCCTCCCACAGCAGATATCCCCCATCAGAGCCCTCCCACAGCAGATGTCCCCCATCAGAGCCCCCCACAGCAGATGTCCCCAATCAGAGCCCTCCCACAGCAGATGTCCCCCATCAGAGCCCCCCCACAGCAGATGTCCCCCATCAGAGCCCTCCCACAGCAGATGTCCCCCATCAGAGCCCCCCACAGCAGATGTCCCCAGTCAGAGCCCCCCACAGCAGATGTCCCCCATCAGAGCCCCCCACAGCAGATGTCCCCCATCAGAGCCCCCCACAGCAGATGTCCCCCATCAGAGCCCCCCACAGCAGATGTCCCCATGGATCAGTACATGTCCAATAGATCCCTGTAGCTCGGGCGCGCTGTGAGCAGAAGCACGTTGCAGGGAGGCGGGGCATACGTGACATCTTAGGTTACTAGGAGGGCAGCACTCGGAGAGCATGGAGTGCACTGGATGATTGGCAGCAGCTCTGACCAACCCATAAGCCTCTCATCACACCGCCTATGGGAGAAGAATCGACACACGCAGAGGAGGCGGGGCAGACAGGAGACTGCTCCACGCGCGCCGGACAGAGAGATTAGTGGAGTCTAGTACCGGAACGTGTTCCAGTACTAGGCTCCACTAAGGTACCCAGCACGAACCCCGGGGACAGTGGGAGCGGTATGCGCTCTTCTCAGTTACCGCGAGAGCAAGAGAGAGCAAGTGAGATGGGTAACCGCAGCACCCGCTACATGCGCTCCGCCAGTGGACACAGACAAGGAGGAGGGAGGGGAACACTCTGGAGCTTCGGCGCCCCCACCTCTGCGGAGCCCAGGTGCGGAGCACCCCGCGCACCCGCCTAGGATCGGCCCTGCCTTCAGTGCCGCCCATCATTTCCAACCATCAGTGCCCATCAGTGCCACCCATCAGTGCTCTTCAGTGCAGCCTCATCAGCGCACATCAATGAAGGAGAAAAATTACCTTTAAATATTAAAAAATTAACCTTTTATAACAAATTATTTTTTCAAAATTTTCTGTCTTTTTTCGTTTTTTTTAGCAAAAAACTAAAAACCCAGCAGTGATTAAATACCACGAAATGAAAGCTCTATTTGTGGGAAAAAAAAAAAAATGATAAAAATTTCATATGTGTACAGTGTAGCATGACTGCTCAATTGTCATTCAAAGTGTAACAACGCTGAAAGCTTAAAATTGTCCTGGGCAGGAAGCGGGTGAGAGTGCCCAGTAGGCATATAGTGTCTGGGGGTCCCCTTAGTCTGCCTGCAAATTGGTGCAAAAATGTTTTTAAAAAACTGCATCCCCCCCCCCCAATCCTTATCAGGATTAGGTAAGATTTTTTCTTTTTTTAAATGGCATGGGGTCACCACCAAAATCCATACCACACCGTTATCTGAGCATGCAGCCCAGCAGGTCAGGAAAGGGGGGGGGCGAGCAAGTGCCCCCCCCCCCGAACCATACCGGTAACCCCTGAATGCCTGCTCTGCCATTTGACAGTTCTTAAATAGGTAAGGGGTGGGGCCACCTGGTGACATCACCTGGTGGCACTGCTCCCCCCCCCCCTTGTGACATCACCGACCGAACATCCTGCTGATTGCCCCGCAAATTCTGGTGTTTGCCGAATGGGCGAACAGTCAATGTTCAGGCCAAACTTTTGCTCGGATTGAACTGTTCGCGCAGCTCTGTTTATGTTTAGTCCTAGTCATGATTACTGTGCCTTCAAAAGTTTATGTGATCAGTAAGTCACACCCCAGACCCCAAGTTCTGCAGAAATAGAAACGATCGCCTTTATGAAGCTAAACTCTGTTATTTCAGGGGCCACCTTGTGTCAAACACAGAAATGGTTATTTCAGAGACTCACTGAAACCTACCACTCCTGTCAACTCCGGGAACGGAGAAAAATATCCTTTTAATTATTAATACGGGTGGTAAAAATGTCATAGTGAGTATTACATGGATAAGTCTCCAGTATACACAAACGGGCCCATCAACCATAACTGATTACCTTTGGGTGTCAGAGATTTGAGACAGACTTATGAATTTTTAACCTCACAGCCGGATAGATTTTATTACAGTCTCACGGATAAAAGTCAACATTCTCCAGCAAGACTGTAGCCTGTGGGCCACCAGGTCCGAGAGCTGATTAGGAAGATTGTTCATTGGCATCTTGTACAGACGTCCCGTGTTCCAAGATATGGTAGATCCATCATTAAAATTCACGAGAATCGACAGGGCACTTGTTGGCATTACTTAATAATACTCTTATTATGTCGAGTAAAAAAAAAAAAAAAAAAGTTCCTCTGTCTAGCGATGGATTTGAAAAAAAAATGCTTTGTCCAAGCTCTTTTGTAGAACCTAAAGCCAAGGCAGTCTAGATCACATGGTCTCTGGCTACCATGTGCATGATGGGCTTTTCATGTAATTGGGGACTATAAATAAAATATTGATATTTTAATTGAGCCAGACCCTCTCCGGGAGATAACAGGATCAGCATGGCACAACCATGAAACCTAATTTTGCCGCCCCCCCGGCTCCACCCCTTTTTCCTTGCCCATGTAAACCCCAACTGTTTATGTGCCCATCAAATGTAGCCTCACCAGCGCCCATCAAATTCAGCCTCACCAGCGCCCATCAAATGCAGCCTCACCAGCGCCCATCAAATGCAGCCTCACCAGTGCCCATCAATGCAGCCTCACCAGCGCCCATCAAATGCAGCCTCACCAGCGCCCATAAAATGCAGCCTCACCAGCGCCCATCAAATGCAACCTCACCAGCGCCCATCAAAGGCAGCCTCACCAGCGCCCATCAAAGGCAGCCTCACCAGCGCCCATCAATGGCAACCTCACCAGCGCCCATCAAATGCAGCCTCACCATCGCCCATCAAATGCAACCTCACCAGTGCCCATCAAATGCAGCCTCACCAGCGCCCATCAATACAGCCTCACCAGCGTCCATCAAATGCAGCCTCACCAGCGCTCATCAAAAACAGCCTCACCAGCGCCCATCAAATGCAGCCTCACCAGCGCCCATCAAATACAGCTTTACCAGCACCTGTCAATGCAGCCTCACCAGCGCCCATCAAATGCAGCCTCACCAGAGCCCATCAAATGCAGCCTCACCAGCGCCTGTCAATGCAGCCTCACCAGCGCCTATCAAATGCAGCCTCACCAGAGCCCATCAAATGCAGCCTCACCAGCGCCCATCAAATGCAGCCTCACCAGCGCCCATCAAATGCAGCCTCACCAGTGCCCATCAATGCAGCCTCACCAGCGCCCATCAAATGCAGCCTCACCAGCACCCATAAAATGCAGCCTCACCAGCGCCCATCAAATGCAACCTCACCAGCGCCTATCAAATGCAGCCTCACCAGCGCCCATCAAATGCAGCCTCACCAGCGCCCATCAATGGCAACCTCACCAGCGCCCATCAAATGCAGCCTCACCAGCGCCCATCAAATGCAACCTCACCAGTGCCCATCAAATGCAGCCTCACCAGCGCCCATCAATACAGCCTCACCAGCGCCCATCAAATGCAGCCTCACCAGCGCTCATCAAAAGCAGCCTCACCAGCACCCATCAAATGCAGCCTCACCAGCGCCCATCAAATGCAGCATTACCAGCACCCATTAAATGCAGCCTCACCAGCGCCCATCAAATAAAGCTTTACCAGCAGCTGTCAATGCAGCCTCACCAGCGCCCATCAAATGCAGCCTCACCAGAGCCCATCAAATGCAGCCTCACCAGCGCCTGTCAATGCAGCCTCACCAGCGCCCATCAAATGCAGCCTCACCAGAGCCCATCAAATGCAGCCTCACCAGTGCCCATCAATGCAGCCTCACCAGCGCCCATCAATGCAGCCTCGCCAGCGCCCATCAAATGCAGCCTCACCGGCGCCCATCAAATGCAGCCTCACCAGCGCCCATTAATACAGCCTCACCAGCGCCCATCAAATGCAGCCTCACCAGTGCCTATGAAATGCAGCCTCACCAGTGCCCATCAATGCAGCATTACCAGCACCCATCAAATGCAGCCTCACCAGTGCCCATCAATGCAGCATTACCAGCACCCATCAAATGCAGCCTCACCAGTGCCCATCAATGCAGCATTACCAGCACCTATTAAATGCAGCCTCACCAGCGCCCATCAAATGCAGCTTTACCAGTGCCTGTCAATGCAGCCTCACCAGCACCCATCAAATGCAGCCTCACCAGAGCCCATCAAATGCAGCCTCACCAGTGCCCATCAATGCAGCCTCACCAGCGCCCATCAAATGCAGCATTAGCAGCATCCATTAAATGCACCCTCACCAGCGCCCATCAATTGCAGCCTCACCAGTGCCCATCAATGCAGCCTCACCAACGCCCATCAATGCTGCCGCCACCATTCCTGGTAAGGGAACCCGGTAGTGAAGACTTTTGGCTTCACAATGGGTTCCGTACTGCACATGCACGAAGCGCACTGCGCTTTCTAATTGGCCTGATGGCGGAGGAAGGAGGAGGGGGGCCGAACTTCCAGGAGATCAGGCCGCCGTCCCGTCTCCGGAAGTGGGGAAGGGGACTCCCCCAAATGTGGCACCAGAGGGGGGGCTTATAAGCAAATTTGTATACGGAGAACACTATGGTCTCTATACTTATTATTTACATGTCCTGAACTCATGGAATCTTGAGCCAAGCCGGGAGACGATCCGCTTCTTTGGATATTAATGAGCTGAGTTACCATTAAGAAAAGAGCCATCTGGGATTACCCACCATTGATTGGGAAGAGGACGTGAGAGCGAAGAGCTCGTGGGGAGATCCGCCTATGAGTTTTGACTCATCTGGGAGGTGAGCGCCCATTTTTTTACTGGTGGTGGTGTGCCCTCCTTTTGAGGATGAAGAATCACTGTGGTGGTATTTAAATATGCAGGTTAACACTATGAAGAGTTTCCTCCCTCTTTTCCAATGACACCCGTATACCGAGACCCTGGAACATTAAGAACCGTGATGGGCAGTCTAAGTGATTATGGGCTATTCTGAATCTTACCTCTGGTAAGCATATAACCATAAGTGGTTTGCCACGTGGTGTATTGGTGAAGGTTTTCTATCATCATTGAGGATAAGCACCTAGTTTCATATGAATGAGAAGCTACGTTTTTTTTCACCACACTCATCTGCATGTATGAGACTGGAAACTGTACCTTAAAGTGGAGCTCCACCCACTTTTACAACTCTTCAGCATCCCTCACTAAACTGTGCACTGTAAACGAATTTGGATATTTTTTTATTTTTTTTCTCAGCGCCTCGTGTATATCTGCTGTATTCATTTTTCACTTCCTCCTCCCTGGCCGCGGCCCATCGCATCATTTCCTGTTTGCAATGCCTTCTGGGAAGGGGCGGCAACTTCCTCTGACACTGCCGTTGCCATGGAAACCTGACCTGAAACCTATTACACTGCTTGTGCTGCACTGAGCATGTGCGAGATCTGCAAGGATGAGATCCAGGAAGAAATACAGTCTGGCTTCAGATGCCCACACTTAAGATGGCCACCGCCTGCTGTAAGTTTATAAAATAACAAACTACTGCTATAAACTAACAAAACAGACCTTAGTTTACAGACTAACTTTACTAGAATACATTAAGCTTGTGTATTATAGGGGTATTTTTATTTAAAAAGTATCATTTCGGCCCGGAACACCACTTTAATACCAATCCATTTAAGCCGTATGCACAGGACTCTTTCAGAGAGGATTATCCTCTGATGCAATGTTGGGACACATTCCCTTGAACTTTTTATAAATAGATTTATGTTTACTGTATTCACTGATTAAAGCGGAGTTCCACACAAAAATGGAACTTACGCTTTTTCGGAACCCTCCCCCCCTCCGGTGTCACATTTGGCACCTTTCAGGGGGGAGGGGGGTGCAGATACCTGTCTAAGACAGGTATTTGCACCCACTTCCGGCATAGACTCCCATGGGAGTCTACGCCTCTTCCTGTCCCTCCGCGCTGTCTGCTGGGAACACACAGCTCCCAGGAGAGAGCGGGGACCATTTGGGACGCCGCATGCACAGTAGGGAACCGGGAAGTGAAGCCGCAACGCTTCACTTCCTGATTCCCTCACCTAGGATGGTGGCGGCAGCTGCCGAGAACCGAGCGGGTTCTCGGCGTCCCCTGCCGACATCGCTGGACCCTGGGACAGGTAAGTGGCCATGTATTAAAAGTCAGCAGCTGCAGTATTTGTAGCTGCTGGCTTTTAATATTTTTTTTTTTTTTGGCGGTGTGGGTGAACCCCCGCTTTAATGTCAAGGATTGTGTTTTATTTCTTTTTTATGATTTCCTTTATAATTCATGTTTTATGTTTACCACGAACAAGATTAGCATCATTTTATTGTCCTTTACATCATTAGAATGCTAGTATTGGGGCTATTGTGATTTCCAGTAAATTATGCGTTATCGTCATCATCCATTGGCTGGTCGTAGTAGCATATAGTATTAAGAACTGAAGAAGTGGCTTGGAGAAGCTACGAAAAGTGTTTTCAGAACAAGCTATTGACATATTTTGAGGCCATACTGGTGCCCAGTAGGACTGTGATGGTAAGGATTTTGACAGTCTGAAGGGGTGGCTAGAAGAAGCCATGAGATATGTTCCAGTTGTCCTCTCTGTCCAAAAATGTGCACCTTACCATACTTGAAAGACTTCCTGACACCAAGTATGGGATTCTGTAACTAGAACAAGGCGATTCCACAATGTTCACACCTCGTTGATGAACGGTGATTGGATGAAGGTGTCTGGGCTACCTGTGTGGCTACAAGTTATGGGGTATGTTAGTGATAGTCATTAGAACTGAAGAAGTGGCTTGGAGAAGCTGCGAAAAGTGTTTTCAACGTTACAGAACAAGCTATTGACATATTTTGAGGCCATACTGGTGCCCAGTAGGACTGTGACGATAAGGATCTTGACAGTCTGAAGGGGTGGCTATAAGAAGCCATGAGATGTGTTCCAGTTGTCCTCTCTGTCCAAAAATGTGCACCTCACCATACTTGAATGACTTCCTGACACCAAGTATGGGATTCTGTAACTAGAACAAGGTGATTCCACAATGTTCACACCTCGTTGATGAATGGTGTTTGGATGAAGGTGTCTGGGCTACCTGTGTGGCTACAAGTATTGGGGTATGTTAGTGATAGTCATTAGAACTGAAGAAGTGGCTTGGAGAAGCTGCGAAAAGTGTTTTCAACGTTACAGAACAAGCTATTGACATATTTTGAGGCCATACTGGTGCCCAGTAGGACTGTGACGATAAGGATCTTGACAGTCTGAAGGGGTGGCTAGAAGAAGCCATGAGATGTGTTCCAGTTGTCCTCTCTGTCCAAAAATGTGCACCTCACCGTACTTGAAAGACTTCCTGACACCAAGTATGGGATCCTGTAACTAGAACAAGGCGATTCCACAATGTTCACACCTCGTTGATGAACGGTGATTGGATGAAGGTGTCTGTGCTACCTGTGTGGCTACAAGTATTGGGGTATGTTAGTGATAGTCATTAGAACTGAAGAAGTGGCTTGGAGAAGCTGCGAAAAGTGTTTTCAACGTTACAGAATAAGCTATTGACATATTTTGAAGCCATACTGGTGCCCAGTAGGACTGTGACAACAAGGATCTTGACAGTCTGAAGAGGTGGCTAGAAGAAGCCATGAGATGTGTTCCAGTTGTCCTCTCTGTCCAAAAATGTGCACCTCACTGTACTTGAATGATTTCCTGACACCTAGGATAGGATTATATAACTAGAACAAGGCGATTCCACAATGTTCACACCTCGTTGATGAACGGTGTTTGGATGAAGGTGTCTGTGCTACCTGTGTGGCTACAAGGATTGGGGTATGTTAGTGATAGTCATTAGAACTGAGGAAGTGGCTTGAAGAAGTGTCGAAAATCCTTCAACATTACAGAACAAGGCCAATTGGATGTGACAAACTACTACTAGATATACCATGATCTGGATTAATGAGATCCTCCTTCACAGACACGTGAATAGCTTGCTTTTACTTTACATATTGATAGCTTCGAACAGAACAGCTGAAAGTAAATCATAAGGTTTTTTTTTTTTTTTATCATCTGTATTGCTATAGAAACAGCAAATCACAAATACTGTACACAAGCTAGCTACAACTAATGAGGTTTTTGACGTATTTTTTGTGCAATTAAACCCTGGAAATGAGGTATAGTTACTGACAATGTTACCCGCATGTCATCTGATTCATTAAGGTGATTTCTCTACCTTGATATCAGATTCAGCAATGCATATCAATCCTATATCATTTTTTTTTTTAATTATTCAAAGATCTAGCTCCATACCCCCCCCCCCCTCCCATTGGTTTCCCATGTCCCCAAAATGTATAGATACCCTTTGTAAAGAACCATTGTCCTAGTGTGGGGGTGTCAATTTCAATTTCATTGTGGGCCGCATCAGCATTATGGTTGCCCTCAAGGGGCCAGTAGTATCTGTAAGAATAGATGTCCAAAGCCCCCCCCCCACCATCAGAAGTCAAGAGTACCCCACCATTCCTTACATCACAGTGCACCCCCCTTACCTTGTGCTGCTCCTAGGAAGAAGCTGGGGGCAGAGCTGGGAAACAGAACGTGCAGGGTCTGGAGAAGGACCAGAGGAGAGCTGCAGTCAGCTGCTGAGGCCTGCTGATTGCTGAGATGAAAGGAGGCGGAGATAAGGGTGAGCTGCAGCTGCACAGAGAGGTGCAGGATCTGTAGGAGAAGTTTTGTCCTCCTCTCTGCTGCAACTGCTAAGATGGGGGGGGGGGGGACAGAGACAAGCCTCTCCATGGATGCACGGGGAAAAAAAACAGAATCTGGCAGAGTTTTGTCCTCCTCTCTGCTGCTGACTGCTGAAACAAGGTGGGGCTGGACTTGAGGGGGAGCTGCAGCTGCAGGAGAGGTGCAAGGGCCACATGGAATGGCTTGGCGGGCCTTGTGTTTGACACAACGAGGTTGATTTACTAAAGGCAAATATACTGTGCACTAGAAATGCACTTCAAGTGCACTACAAGGGGAGTTGCCCTTAGATTTAAGGGGAAGCTCTGAAATGTGGGGAAGCTCTGCTGAATTCTATCATCTAATCATGTGCAAGCAAAAATGCAGTTTTTTGTATTTTCCTTGCTTGTTCTCCTCAGATCTAGAGAAACTGCACTTACAGTGCACAGACAATTTACCTTTAGTAAATAAACCCCATTGTCCTACTGCTTGCTTTTCAGGTCTAGGGTCCTCAGTCAACTGTTGTTTTCAATATTTTTTTCAGTGCTATATAAATGAATGTGTTTATCCCCTTCCCGACCGCCGCACGACGATATACGTTGGCAGAATGGCACGAGTGGGCAATAGGGCGTACAGGTACATCGCCTTTAAGATGCGGCATTGTGGGCGTGTGCGCTTATTGGGATTGTATTTTTACCAAAAATATCTAGCAGAACAGATATTGGCCTAAATTTATGAAGACATTTTATATATTTATTTTTTTTTTTTTATTGAGAATGTTTTATAGCAAAATGTAAACAATATAGTTTTTTTTTGTTTTTTTTTCAAAATTGTCACTCTTTTTTTGTTTATAGTGCAAAAAATAAAACCGCAGAGGTGATCAAATACCACCAGAAGAAAGATCTATTTGGGGGGGGGGGGACAAATTTTATTTGGCTACAACATCAATTGTCAGTTAAAGTAACGTAGTGCCGTATCACAAAAAAATGGCCTGGTCATGAGGGGTGGTAAATCCTTTGGAAGTCAAGTGGTTAAGGTAATGGTAGTAGTAGTAGTTATTATTATTATACAGGATTTATATAGAGCCAACAGTTTACGTAGTGCTTTACAACTTGAGGGTAGACAGTACAAATACAATACACTTTAATACAGTAGGAATCAGAGGGCCCTGCTCCTTAGAGCTTACAATCTAAGAGGGAAGGTCAAGAGATACAAGAGGTAATAACTGTGGGGGATGTGCTGATTGAGAAGATAAATGTACAGTTGTTAGGTGGGGGCCAGATAGGCTTCACTGAAGAGATGAGTTTTCAGGGATCGTCTGAAAGTGGATAAAGTAGGAGAAAATCAGACTGGGGTAGAGCAGGGGTCTTCAAACTATGGCCCTCCAGTTGTTCAGGAACTACAATTCCCATCATGCCTAGTCGTGTCTGTGAATGCCAGTGTTTTGCAATGCCTCATGGGATGTGTAGTTCCGTAACAGCTGGAGGGCCGTATTTTGAGGATCTCTGGGGTAGAGCTTTCCAGAGGATGGGAGAGGCCCTGGAGAAGTCCTGAAGACGAGCATGGGATGAGGTGACGAGGGAGTTTTAGAGTAGGAGGTCTTGGGAGGAGCGAAGAGAACGATTAGGTTGGTATTTTGAGACTAGGTTAGAGATGTAGCTGGGGGGCCAGGTTGTGGATGGCTTTGTAAGTAGTAGTAGTAGTAGTGATAGTAGTGGTAGTGGTAGTAGTGGTAGTAGTAGTAGTAGAAGTAGTAGTGATAGTAGTAGTAGTAGAAGTGGTAGTGGTAGTAGGGGTAGTAGTAGTAGTGGTGGTGGTAGTAGTAGAAGTGGTAGTGGTAGTAGTAGTAGTGGTAGTAGTAGTAGTAGTAGTGGTAGTAGTAGTAGTAGTATTAGTATTAGTAGTGGTAGTAGTAGTAGTAGTGATAGTAGTAGTAGTAGAAGTGGTAGTGGTAGTAGTAGTAGTAGTAGGGGTAGTAGTAGTAGTGGTGGTGGTAGTAGTAGAAGTGGTAGTGGTAGTAGTAGTAGTGGTAGTAGTAGTAGTGGTAGTAGTAGTAGTAGTATTAGTAGTGGTATTAGTAGTAGTAGTGATAGTAGTAGTAGTAGAAGTGGTAGTGGTAGTAGTAGTAGGGGTAGTAGAAGTAGTGGTGGTGGTAGTAGTAGAAGTGGTAGTGGTAGTAGTGGTAGTAGTAGTAGTAGTAGTGGTAGTAGTAGTGGTAGTAGTGGTAGTAGTAGTAATGGTGGTGGTAGTAGTTAATTGTAAATCTTTTTCATAAAGCCACAAGAGCAGAGTAAATCTTCCAGAGGTCAAGTGGATAAACTAGACTGACTTTCTTCCAACCATGAACTACTGATAAATCAAATCCAGCACCTCCGAAATGCATGTTCCAGCAAAAAAACTCAACAGAGGTTCTAACCCTTCCACATTACCCAGAACTAAAAAAAATAAAAGTTTGGATGGATCTGGGCTAAAAAAATTGCCCATCAGTTACTGGACTGGATAGACAATATTTTGAATTTTATGTGCATTTGTCCTACTCCTGCTTTATGTCTTTCACTACCTTGCAGCGTTTCCTTTTTCTGGCCAGCGCTCCATCCATTCAACAAAATGGTTAAAACCAGGTTGATTTCATTTCCAAGGTACGTGAGAGCTGGGAAATAAATCATATTTTATCATACACAGGAAACCTTTCAATAAGAGGCAGCGATGAGGCAATGATGCTTATTACGGAGGCACTGACAAATGACACAAATGCATTCTGGTTATTTATCAAGCCGAGAACGTGACTCCCGTAAAGGCAACCAGAAGATGACTGAGTAATGTTTGACAAGGCTGCTTAAATACAATGAGGCAGAATCTGTTTCCTCTGGAAATTAACTTAGAGCTAATTCTTTGGAGTTTTCCACGTATTAATAATGTATTTATTGACTTAAAAATATCTGTCATGGCGAATCGGAGAGCGCAATATCTCAAAGTTTTCAAGCTTATAATTCAGTTGGGTCAAGAGCACTGATCAATTTAGGAAGTTAAAGAGTATCATCTGTTATGGTTTGTCTGAGCATGTAGATATTCTATCAAGCCAGGCCATCAATCATTTGGGGGGGGGGGGGGGCTGCATTATTTAAGACAAACTAAAGAGTTAGTAGAGCTACGAAGGGATAAGACACCATCAGAGGCATTAGAGAGAGGACTCTGGGAACAAAAACTCCATCTTCTGCTGACGTTTGATGGAGAAAACAAATCCTGTATTAACCACCCTGGGAAGATCAAGTATACTAAGGGATTGCGTGAGAAAAAAACTCAACCAAAAGCGTCAAATTATTTAGTGCATGGGCTACTTTAAAGTTAAATGTAAACCCAAAGATTCAAAGAGTCAAATAAGCTTTAACAAGTTCTTTTGAGGTCTTCAAATCTGCAGCTTTCATTAATATAATACCTGGGGTGATCCTACCATGAAGGACCTAGTTCAAGTCGTAGTTGTCCGCCATAAACCTCAGGACCTTCAGGTGCCACTCTAAGCAAAGTCCTATAGTGCACTGGTGACTCCCTTTGATTATAGGTGTCGGCGTTAGATGAGTCCATCCCGGCTCTGTGTGTGAACATGGGAAGAAAGAGGAAAAAACTCTAAGAAAACAGCCCAGGTGTAAAAGGAAGTGCAAGCGGCTTCTGCCCATCTCCTCCCGGACCATGTCTCAACGTGTTTCGCCCCGTCAGACTCTCTTTATGGACCTTGCTTTGTGCACTGGTGGAGGGGGGATTATGGTGTGGGGGTTGTTTTTCAGTCTTTGGGCTTGGCCCCTTAGTTCCAGTGAAGGGAACTCTTAAGGCGTCAGCATACCAAGACATTTTGGGAAATTTCATGCTCCCAACTTTGTGGGAACAGTTTGGGGGGATGGCCCCTTCCTGTTCCAACATGACTGCGCACCAATGCACAAAACAAGGTTCATAAAGACATGGATGAGCGAGTTTGGGATGGAGGAACTTGACTGGCCTGCACAGAGTCCGAGTCTTTGGGATGAATTAGAGTGGAGACTGCAAGCCAGGCCTTGTTGTCCAACATCAGCGCCTGACCTCACAAATGCTCTTCTGGAAGAATGGTCAAACATTCCCATAGACACCCTCCTAAACCTTGTGGACGGCCTTCGCAGAAGCGTTGAAGCTGTTATAGCGGCAAAGGGTGGGCCAACTCAATATTGAACCCTACGGACTAAGACTGGGATGCCATTAAAGTTCATGTGCGTGTAAAGGCCGTCGTCTTTTGGTGGGTGAGCTTCAATGGCGAGAGGCCCCATATATGTGGCCCTATGTGCTGAGAGCCTGCCCCCCAGCACAGCGACGAACGGGTTACCGGAAAGCTCCCGATGCGTACTTGCAAATCGGGAGCTTTCTGATCATGTGACTACTGTGACAGCCAATCACAGGGGTCACTTGATCAGAATTCCCCGCCTCCACTTCCCAGCTTTAGATCCTCTTAAGGGGACGGAAAGGGGTAAAATAGCCTCATCTCTTGTTCTTCGTAGAAAACACTTATTTTTGTGGAATGGTGTCGTGATTTGGCCATTTTAGGAGGCAAATAGAGAAATTTTTTTCATCCTGTATCCTATAACAAGAATTTTATTTTTGACCAGCCTCATACAGGCAAAAAGTCATATCTCTTGTCGGATTCTCTATAAATTCTGTTGTTTCATTTCCTCGAAAAACCGGGTGGATAGCGTTGGGGGTGTTGTGTGACTATCGCAATGTTTTTCTTGACCTTTCATTAGAATTGTTGCTTACGCCAATACAGATCTTCTCACTGACACCCAGAGGGATTATGAAAAATAAGATGTGCTCCCCCCCCACCACCACCACCACCCCCCCACCCCCACCTTTTCGTTGTTTAGCCTGTGTACACTTATTAGGCTCACAAATATAAAGCTATTATAAAAATGAGAAAGTGCTACCGCTGCCAAAAAAAAAAAAAAAAAAAACCTGTCACCGCGCTAAATTATTATATAAATATAAGAGAAGTATGTCTGTAAAATATTCACTCAATGAACATCCCAAGGTGATGATTTGCCCGGGCTGTTTTTATCCCTGGGAGATCCATTATGCATTTCGGTATGCCACATGTCACGGTATGAATCAGACGCTTAATGCATCTGTGTTTTTTAAAAGCAGAGGCCATTTTCCCAATAGAATCCCGCTGTAAGGGATAAAAAAAAAAAAAAAAAAAAGCGTAGACATCCTGGCTTTTGTGGGCATAATTTAATGTCTTTCTTATCATCGCGGTGAATCACGCACCACGCCGCGCGTACTTATGCACAATATATTGCTTAAATCCATGCAAATATTTTTTACCGCGATCGTAGTATTTTACATGGAAGGTCAGTGAAGTTTGAGAGGCATTGAAATATATTCCCTTTGTACTTATATTGTAGTGGTAATATTCAACATATGCACATAGATCTTAATATCCGTGGATTTATGCTTTTCCCGCGGTATATATTGTTTTATGGGCGGTCGTTTGCATGCGGATTCCGACAAGAGCTGCCGATCCGCCTAGAATTATGCCATCCACTCTCTTATTACGAGGAGGGGAGCAAATATTTTTAATGCTTATTTTTTTGGCAATAAATGGTCAGGTCCACTCAATATCACTCATAAATTAAAGGGGTTGTTGAAGAGAAGAGCTCTAGGATTAATGGGATGGTTTATTCATGCAAAATATATATATATTTTTTTTTTTTCTGGGCTGAGGCTAGGCATAGATGGGTGATTGAAATGGATCGGCCACCGTTTTCTCTGGTGTCCAGTCAGGGCCAGCCTGGACCAAACTGTGGTCACTGGAAGAATGGCTTAGAGGTTAATACAATATATTGTCAAAAGTTTTCCAATACCTGTTCATTACTGTGCTGGAAGATGGGGCTGTTTGCCATTGAAGCCCACCCACTGAGAGGCTACATACACTAAATTGTCAACAGTATTGGGATACCTGCCTTAACACGCACATGAACTTTAATGGCATCCCAGTCTTAGTCCGTAGGGTTCAATATTGAGTTGGCAGCTATAACAGCTTCAACTCTTCTGGGAAGGCTGTCCACAAGGTTTAGGAGTGTGTCTAGAGGTTAGTACACTATATTGTCAAAAGCTTTCCAGTACCTGTTCATTACCGTGCTGGAAGATGGGTACGCTTGCCATTGAAGCCCACCCACTGAGAGGCTACATACACTATATTGTCAAAAGTATTGGGATTCTTGCCAAACAAATCCCAATCTTTTGGTACAATCTCTTTTAGATTTTCGTACACCTGTGTAGTACAAGAGCTTACATGGTTGGATATATGCTATATTAAGAAAAGTATTGGGACGCCTTCCTTTACACACGCATGAACTTTAATGGCATCCCAGTCTTAGTCCGTAGTGTTCAATATTGGGTTGGTCCACCCTTTGCAGCTATAACAGCTTCAACTCTCCTGGGAAGGCTGTCCACAAGGTTTAGGAGTGTGTCTATGGGAATGTTTGACCATTCTTCCAGAAGCGCATTGTGAGGTCAGGCCTTCTCATCCAACGATGTTGGACAAGAAGGCTTGGCTTGCAATCTCCGCTCTAATTCATCCCAAAGGCAATCTATCGGGTTGAAGTCAGGCTCCTCCACCCCAAACTCGCTCTTCCATGTCTTTATGGACCTTGCTTTGTGCATTGGTGCGCAGTCATGTTGAAACAGAAAGGGGCCATCCCCAAACTGTCCCCACAAAGTTGGGAGCCTGAAACTGTCCAAAATGTCTTGGTATGCTGACACCTTAAGATTTCCCTTCACTGGAACTAAGGGACCAAGCCCAACCCCTGAAAAACAACCCCACACCATTAAAACCCCTCCACCAAATGATTTGGACCAGTGCACAAAGCAAGGTTCATAAAGACATGGATGAGTGAGTTTGGGGTGGAGAAACATGACTGGCATGCAGCTTACCTAAACCCAACAGACCTCTTTTGGGATGAATTAGAGCAGAGACTGCGAGCCAAGCCTTCTCATCCAAGATCAGTACCTGACCTCACAAATGCGCTTCTGGAAGAATGGTCAAACATTCCCATAGACACACTCCTAAACTTTGTGGACAGCCTTCCCAGAAGAGTTAAAACTGTTATAGCTGCAAAGGGTGGGCCAACTCAATATTGAACCCTACGGACTAAGACTGGGATGCCATTAAAGTTCATGTGTGTGTTAAGGCAGGCATCCCAAAACTTTTGCCAATATAGTGTATGTCTGGCTGAACTGGGGTTCCCAGTTCAAATCCCAGTCAGGACATTATCTGCTTGGAGTCTGCATGTTCTCTCAGGGCTTGAATTTCCTCCCACATTAGAACAACATGCTGGTAGGTATTGAGCTCAGGTGTCATCCAACCTCATCTCTAGCCAAACTCTAAAACACAATTTTATAGAACACTCCAAACACTATTTTTTTGCTGCTCGCCAAGTCATTCACACCTGCAGCCGATCTCTTTGTTTCCATGAGCTGGAGTTTGGCTAGGGATGAGTTTG
The DNA here is from genome assembly GCA_037952925.1 of Lithobates clamitans. NCBI lineage: Eukaryota > Metazoa > Chordata > Amphibia > Anura > Ranidae > Lithobates > Lithobates clamitans. The sequence continues at coordinate 454,714 of JBBGZY010002349.1, read as the reverse complement.
GAAAAATTGATTGGGAATTTATAAATGTATACTGGTCCACTTTTAACAATTGCGCCATGGGGTTAATCCTCACATTGGTCCTATGTCCCTCCCACAAGGCCGTAACACAGCTGTAACTCTTGCTTATCAGGTATCACTGTTTATTTGAACCCACCAGTAAAATGGGTTAAACCAGGGGGTCTCCATACTTTCTAAGCAAAGGGCCAGTTTACTGTCCTTTAGGATTTAGGGGGGCCGGGCTGTGGCCAGTGGCATATGAAAATGCTTCGGCATCAGTGCCCCACCGTTGGTGTCAATGGGAGGAATAGTGCCCCATTGATGGTGTCAGTAAGGGGAATGGTGCTCCATCATTAGTGTCAGTTGGCGGAATAGTGCCCCAAGGGCCTGATAAAGGCAAGCAAAGGGCCACATCTGGCCCCCGGCCCTCAGTTTGGAGACCACTGGGTTAAACCATTAGCTGGTTCAAGACAGTTATATGACGATTGAGTGTATTTAGACCTCCTGATTATTTAGAGGCCTCGCAGGTTTTGGTGTGTGGTGTTTTATTTCACAAAGGTGGAGGAATGGACACGGACCCAACGATTTGGAGAATATTTTACTCACAGTTCTTTTATATTACATTTGCATGTAGCGCTACCTCAAAGGGCCGCTGGTATTTAACTGGTTCTTCCTCAACAAGCACAGAGGCTGCCTGTCCACACAAGCTACAGTCCTTTCACACTGGCTTCAATGAACAGTCTAGGACAGGGGTGTCAAACTCAATTTGATCGTGGACCGAATCAGCATTATGGTGGCCCCAAAGGGCCAATTGTTTCTGTAAGACTATATACAGTTATCCAGGGCTTTTTATCCTCAGAGATTAGGTGCAGAAACACAACCGCAGCACCCCATCCCCACCCCTGCAGCTGAATTAACTGTAGGAAATGGTCCTGGCGCTTGCTGGACTTTCTTGGGCGCCTTGAAGCCTTCTTCACAACAATTAAACCTCTCTCCTTGAAATTCTTGATGATCCGATAAATGGTTGATTTTATGTGCAATCTTAGTAGCTGCAATATCTCTGCCTGTGAATCCCTTTTTGTGCAAAGCAATGATAACTGCATGTTTCCTTGCATGGTTAACAGAGGAAGAACAATGATTTCAAGCACCACCTTCCTTTTAAAGCTTCCAGTCTGTTATTCTAACTCAATCATCATTACAGAGTGATTTCCAGCCTTGTCCTCATCAACACTGAGACCTGGGTAAATGAGAGAATCGCTGGCATGATGTCAGCTGGTCTTTTTGTGGCAGGGCTGAAATGCTGTGGAAAGGTTTTTTTTTCGGTGGATCAAGTTAATTTTTGTGCCAAAAAGGGACTTTGAATTCAATTGCAATTCGTCTGATCACTCTTCATAACATTCTGGAGTATATGCAACTTGCCATCATATAAACTGAGGCAGCAGACTTTGTGAAAATTAATATTTGTGTCATTCTCAAAACTGTTGGCCAGGGCTGTATATACCCCAGATGATGCCTTATGAAGCGAAACGCGTTGGGTGGCCATGCTGATTGCACTGTTACTGTCCTCTGACAAGCGTTTGTTTTACCATGGAAATGCGAGTGTATTTTTTTTGTTTACATATTAAATATCCATTATTCCTTACAGAATTACGCTATGTGCCCTCCTTCCTCTCTTTTATTCAAATGGTTGGGCTGATTCGCCCATTTTTATATAACCTGCTGATACCCACCGTCCCGAACATCCCTGTGGAGGTTGTGTCAATACAGTGAGCCTGAATCATCCCAGGTACTTTGCAAAGCTTGATTGACTCATTAGATGTAGACCTATATGAGTTCAACCCCTCTGGTAAGCGACTGGTGCTTCTGGTGGTGGATCTTCAATCGATTCACATTATTATTCTTTGATGCACATTTATGATCCAACTGATTATCACTTATCCCATTGGACTACATATTTGTAATTTTTTTCCTTTTTTCGGTCCCCAAGTTTCACCTTTGGACACTGTTTTGTATTTTTGTTTAATTGAGTATATGTCACTAGTACACTTAATAACTTTTTTTCACCTATTGATTTTAGTTAAGTTCTAAAATCGTTCATTTGTTAGCGCTGCACTTTCCCAACTTTTTTGCATATTATAATTGACTCACTGCTGTGCTGGTTGCTATTGTGCGTTTTAGACAGCGCGGTATATATGTTTGTATAGTTCACAGGGCTGTATATCTGCAGTGTGAGATCATTTAAAAGGGTTGAAAAGTTAGAAGGTTTTTTAACCTAAAGCGGAGTTCCACGCGTTTTTTCATTTATTAAAAGTCAGCAGCTACAAAAAGTGTAGCTGCTTACTATTAATAAACAGACACTTACCTGTCCCACGGTCCAGCGATGAGGGCGCCCGGAGCTTCGCTCCTCTCCTCCCTCTCCTCTCCGCCGGAGCCGTCATAGCAACTGTGGGCACCCGGCTGTGACAGCTTTCGGCTTCACGGACGGGCGCGCACTTCGCATGCACGAGTCGCCTTGCGCTCTGCTAGTGGCCAGGCAATCTTCTGGGACCTGTGACGTGTCCCAGAAGATTGCAGAGAGGGAGGGGCCGCCTAGGGGGAGAGGAGGAGTCGCCTAGGCGGCCAAGAGCAGGAAGGAGGAAGTGGGACAGGAAGTCCCACTCTAAACTAGGTACACACTCCCCCCCCCCCCCAAAAAATGACATGCCAAAATTGGCATGTCAGGGGGTGAGGAGTACTTAAAGAGGAGTTCCACCCGAGGCCCATTAAAAAAAAAAAAAAAATTAAAAGTCAGCAGCTACAAATTCTGCAGCTGCTGACTTTTAATTGGACACTTACCTGTCCCAGGGTCCAGCGATGCGGGGGATCGAAGCCCCGCTCATCTCCCCCTCCGTTCAGCAGCGCCGGCATTGCAACTGTGGGCGCCGGGCTGTGGCTTCACAGCCTGGCGCCCACTGCGCATGCGCGAGCGGCGCCGCACGCCGCGATTGGCCACTCAGTCACATGGGACCTGTAATGGGTCCCAGATGATTGACAGGAGGGAGGGAGCAGAGCGGAGCCCTTCCTGTGCCAAGGGGGAAGTGATGTCACCAGCCCAGGCACTGGAAGAGGCAGACTACGAGGGACCACCTAGCAACAGGCATTTAGAGGTAAGCAAAAAAAAAAAATATCCAGATGTTGTTTTGTATTGTTTTTTAAAATTTTTCATGTAGTTTTTTTTTTTTTGGGTGGAACTCCGCTTTAATGCATTCTATGCATTAGGATTAAAAGCCTTCAGCGTGCAGCAGCCCAGGGACGTGCAGTCTGGGGAGGCAGGTGAGGCAGAGTCATTAACATGAGTGAGTGGGGTGAACTACTCCCATCAGCATAGGGTCAGCCAACAAGTGAAGGAGTACAACCAATGGTTTCCTGTCCGATAAAGACAGAGAAAGGATGGTAAGTATTAGTGATGGCAAATCGGGGTCAGAGAATTTGGTAATGGTAATGCCATATAGGAGTAGTCAGAGTGTGAGCTTACCAAGGTAGGAGTACATGCAGGTCGATGGGGTTCCAGCAGCAAGCAAGCACCAGCAATGTGGATGCTGCTGCTGGACAGAGCCTTTAAATAGCCAGTATGGCCATCAGAAACGGCTGAGCATGTGCGGCTCCTTCGTCAGACCTCACGTCTCAGGGTCTGACGAAGGAGCCGCACATGCTCCGAAACGCGTTACCGCCCGCTTCTCCCCACTGAAACCATCAGCCTCGTGTGTCCCGCAGTGAATACAGGCTGCCCTGCTGCCTCCTCTCTCCAACACGTATGAGAACGCTTTACAGCTGCTGGACGGCTCTACACTGCTCTCTACCACCATGCTGAGGATGGACACATGCCACAGATGAGGACTCCTGATTTTACCCTGTTTCCCCGAAAATAAGACCTAGCGTGATTGTCAGTGATGGCTGCAATATAAGCCCTACCCCCCCAAATAAGCCCTACCCTGTTTCCCCGAAAATAAGCCCTACCATGAAAATAAGACCTACAAGGACTTTAAGTAGGGCTTATTTGGGGGGTAGGGTTTATATTGCAGCCATCACCGACAATCACGCTAAGTCTTATTTTTGAGGAAACAGGGTATCATGTCTTTTAACACTCAACGATCTTGTCAGTGCTTTTAACCCTTTGTGCACTTGTGTATTAAATTTTGCATACGGCACTTAGAGGCGCCTTTCTTTTCCTTTTTTATAACCTCAACACAGTACCAGTGCGAACAAGGCATGGTTAGTCAGTAATGGGGGAAAGATCAGCTGCAGGGAGACCGCAGGCTATACTGGGGACTAGGCCTTTGCCCTTAGCTTGCTTTTGTGGGCACAGCACCCATAGTTCAGATCTTCTCCGTCATGCCAGCAAAGGGTGCAAAGATGCAGTTTGGGTGGAGTTCGCCTTGAGACTCATAAATAAGCATCGCGTATTGGAGACATGAACATCCTAGTTTGCAGTTGGAACAGACGGCTAAATGAAGGTAACATTTACATACAACAGACATACATTAGCAGCAAACGCTCATAAATCTAATGGCTGTTAATCCGTTTATCTGCCTATTTAATTATTTGCCCTTCTATAAATCTTCCTGTTTGTCCATCTCCTCATCTATCTCTCCTAATAAAGTTAGTGCGCCATACTACAGCACATCTCGAACATCCAGATTCTTCGTTAATGGAATTATTAATTTGCTGTGATGTCGCCCTGTCTCATTCCGAAGACACCCCCCACCCCCACCCCCACCCTCAACCTTGCACCACCTACCCCCCTCACCCCAACCGTTTTCCCCATATCTCCAACATTAAAGCCTTCGTTTTCAAACTTTTCCTAGTTAACATTACAAAAGGCGCCCGAGTCCCAGGGTTCGAAGTCTGTTCCCAGAAGTACTTAACTAATAGCCTAAAATCTGAAGAATCACTTTAATACTTCAATAGAAATAACCCAATTCAAAACATTTCCAAAGAAACAGGACTCCTTGCTCTAGGCTACCAAATAATGGCTGAAAGAAAGTATATCGCCTGTCACTTCTGATTAGAGGCTTGTGCCTCTGTGCCTTCAATGAGCGCCGAGCCCGGTAATAGGAACTGCAGATATTGAGTTGCTGAAATAATGTACAGTAGGATATATATATGTATATAAATTTCATAAGCACGCAGTTAAATGGAAACTACGGCGTGCCTTTAGTGAGTTATTGTTGTAGCGGTTACTTGTGAGTAGTTTTACGACGTGACTTTCACATTTTTACCTTGATTGCCGTGCCCGTATTTACAAGACGTTGGTGCGTTATCTATCGACTTCCGAAAATTGGCATGTTTGTATTTGTCGTGGGAGTCTTGGTGCTAAATTTTTCATCGCCCATGTGTCTGGGCTCAGAACAACAGTACATGAATGAATTATCACCCATATGTATTGGTACAGATGCCACTTGAACAATATTTTGTTGCACATTTATTGAAGAAATACATTTGTCACATCTGAAACATAAATAACAAGTTACTTGGCGCTAAACTTCAACCTAAACTTTAACCCTGATACTATGGGATTGATTTACTAAGGGCAAATAGACCAGTGCAGTTGCCAGTGGCGGCCGCTTATAAGGGGCGCAAGGGCATCGCGCCCCCCCCTAATCCATGCCCCCCGGCCTCTAATCTCCATGCAGGGCGCCTGATGCATGTATTTCAATGGAGGGGGAGGGGTTGTTTGAAGCACATGATTAGAGCCCGAGGCCCTAATTGGCTTCAAAAAGGGTGGGCTAGGGACGCAGAGCACTGCGCTCCGAGCCCACCCACTTGTGTGACGTTAGCGAATTAATATTCTCCTCCCGGCCAATCAGGAAGCGAGACATGAGACCCGATCGGCCGTGAGTCCTAAGACCCCGATTGGCCGGGAGGTGGAGAAGTGACCGCCGGGACTCAGAAGGAGATGCAGGGAGGAAGCCGTGACCTGGATGGTGTTGTTGCGGGGCTGGCGATCGATCGAGCGACAGCGGGTGGGGGGAGTGAAGGGGCCCCCCCCCATAAAAATTGAGCACCAGACACCACTGGCAGTTGCTCCAGAGCTTAGTAAATGAGGTAAAGTTTCACTTTGCATTTATGGGCAAGGAAAATTTTTTATAAAAAATGCATTTTTGCATGTACGTGATTGGATAATGGAAATCAGCAGAGCTTCTGCTCATTTACTAAGCTCTGGCGCAACTGCACTTTGCAAAGTGCACAGTCTATTTGGCTTTAGTAAATCAATCACTGTGGATCATCCTACCCCCTAAACCCAAAACACTAATACCAAGTTATTTGGTTTAAACTTCAATCCAACCCTTAACCCTAATGCTATATCTCATTCTACACCCTAAACCTAACACTAATAGTCAGCCTGACCCAGGGGTGTCAAGTTCATCGCGGGCCACATCAGCAATATGGTTGCCCTCAAAGGGCCAGTTGTATCTGCAAGACTATATAGATTTATCCAGGGGCTTTTTTCTCAGAGAATAGGAGCAGGAACTCAAACGCCCCCCTTCCCTGCTGAACTGCATTGAATGGTGGGTGGCCAAGTTGCAACAGTGAAAGGATCTTACAGAGGCAATAAATACTAATGCCCCGTACACACAGTCGGATTTTCCGACGGAAAATGTGTGATAGGAAATTCCGACCGTGTGTAGGCTCCATCACACATTTTCAATCAAAATTTCAGAAACACAAAGTTTGAGAGCAGGCTATAAAATTTTCCCACAACAAAATCCGTTGTTGGAAATTCAGATCGTGTGTACACAAATCCGACGCACAAAGTACCACACATGCTCAGAATAAATTAGGAGACAAAAGCTATTGGTTATTGCCCCGTTTATAGTCCCGACGTACGTGTTTTACGTCACCGCGTTTAGAACGATCGGATTTTTCGTCAACTTTGTGTGACCGTGTGTATGCAAGACAAGTTTGAGCCAACATCTGTCGGAAAAAATCCATGGATTTTGTTGTCGGAATGTCCGATCGTGTGTACAGGGCATAGGAGTGTGTTATGTGCAGAGTTCAGAGATGCGCTATGTACAGAGTGCAGAGTTTAGGGGTGCGCTATGTACAGAGTGCAGAGTTCAGAGGTGCACTAAGTACATAGTGCTGGGTTCAGTGGTGCGCTATGTACAAAGTGCAGTTTCAGGGATGCCATAAGCACACAATGCAGGATTCAAGGGTGTGCTTTGTACAGAGTGCAGAGTTCAGGGGTGCCCTTTGCACAGAATGCAGAGTTCAGGGGTGCGCTGTGTACAAAGTGCAGGGTTGAGGAGCGCGCTACATACAGAGTGCAAGATTTAGGGGTGTGCTATGCACAGTGTGCAGGGTTCAGCTCTTTCACAGGCTGTCCACATCTCATTCTCCACCCCTCCTCGGTTTGACTTCTGTACCACTCTCCTCCATCCCTTACCTCTGCACACATCTCCCCCTATAGCCCTAATCTCCGCCCCCCACCCCCTTGCATCTCACCTACCTAGCCCAGCTTTAGTACCTCTGGACAGTGTAGGAGGCTCCAGCTCTCTCACTTTCAGGGATATCATTGGTCGGCATTTGTGTACCCGGGCCCAGATGGGGATAACAGTGCAGCCACGTGATGCCCCATCCCACCCTGCACCTGCATCTCTCTTGTCTCTGCCGTGAGTGCGGGGCAGGCAGGGATCTGTGAGAGCCACGGAAAGGAAAGCTGTGCTTGTAAACAAGGCTTCTGTGATTACAAGTGATAATGGTGAGCGGAGATCTTAGGGCAAGAGCCGGAGGTGGCGGAACAGATTTCTGCCTAAAAAAAAGCCCTGGGTGCGAGGACCACAGGAAATGGCATGGCGTGCCGCATTCAGCCTGCGGTTGTTGTGTTTGACACATGTGACCTAACCACTAACACGAAAACCTCAACCTAATCCATACATTAATCCTTAACCCACCCCTAAACCTGACAATAAGATTCAACCTAGCCCTTAAACTGCAATTTAACCCTAACACTAATCCTCAGCCTTACCCATTAAGACCAACACTAAACCTCAAGCCATCTCCAAACCCTAATCCACAAACAAACCCTTAACTTTAACAATGGACCTGAACCTAACCCCCAACATTATAACTCAACCTCACCCCTAGGTTGAGGTCAGGACTCTGTGAAGGTCAGTCAAGTTCCTTCGCCCCATCTACACTATATTGTCAAAAGTATTGGGCCACCCCTCCAAATCATTATTGTTTAGGTTGGATCGCATAGTAGCCCGTTATGTGTCACTTACCTGAAACCGAAGCCTGCGATGTCTCCATTGTCCCCACTAGCAGGGAGCGTCCATCTTCAACCCTCTTCCTTCCGGGGCCAGGAACTCTGGCTCTTTGACTGGCTAGAGTCGCATGACGTCACTCCCGTGCATGTGACGGCATGACCCCTATTAGAAATGGCACGATGTGCTCTTTCTAAAGGAGCACATGCGCCGTAGTAAAACGTCATGCAGCGTCAAAAACGTGCAGTGTGCATGAGACCTTAAAGCAGAGTTCCACACAAAAATGGAACTTCGGAACCCTCCCCCCCTCTGGTGTCACATTTGGCACCTTTCAGGGGGGAGGGGGGGTGCAGATACCTGTCTAAGACAGGTATTTGCACCCACTTCCGGCATAGACTCCCATGGGAGTCTATGCCTCTTCCTGTCCCTCCGCGCTGTCTCCTGGGAAACATGCATGCGCAGTAGGGAACCGGGAAGTGAAGCCGCAGCGCTTCACTTCCTAAATCCCTCACCTAGGATGGCGGCGGCAGCTGCCGAGAGTCGAGCAATTTATCTGCGTCGGCTGCCGACATCGCTGGACCCTGGGACAGGTGAGTGGCCATGTATTAAAAGTCAGCAGCTGCAGTATTTGTAGCTGCTGGCTTTCAATATTTTTTTTTTGGGTGGACTCCCTCTTTAAAGTCACGTTTCTCTGTGTGATCCTTTTCTATTTTATCCCCCCCCCCCCCCCGAATATTAGCCGCCTAGTTAATGAAAGCAGCACAACGCCCGTCCTCGCAGAACAGCATTCTGTCTCCCCGACGCGGCGCTCTTAAGGGATTAAAGCGCAAAAAAAAAAAAAAAAAGAAATTTTCAATGAGCTAAAACTGCAAATCCCAAAATTGAACTTCTCCTTCCTATATTTCACTTTCAAAATATTTAGAACTTTGACAAATCTGACATTATGTTTTCATTAAAACAGCTGATTTCGAAATGCTGCTCTGTGCAAAAACACCATAAAGACTTTATGATGAACTGCCCCGCGCTTAATGAAAGCAGTAAATCTGCCCGACAATATTTGTACAGTCTCTGGTTTGACCTTTGCCTCTCTCTATCCACCAGCATCGCCGCTGCCTTGTTCACAACGCACCAGCTGCGGAAAAAAAGGGGTGGGGTGGGGGGGGATTTAAAACACGATCCGAGAGCCACTAAAGATAAAATAAGTAGAAATCTGCCATTACTCTCTCGCATTTTATGATTAATTTAGTTCATATTTTACAATCTGGTTACAGAGTAAAACTGCAGCTTGTACATCAAGCATTTTCCATCTAGGCGTAATGTCGAAAAAATGCTTGATACTGTCAAAACGCAAAAAAAAAAAAGAAAATCTTTTTTTTGTGGACTTGTAGCGGTAAGACAGTTAATTAAAAAAAAATCTAAATAACAATAAAAAAAAAAAAGACAGACAGCAATTAGCAATCCATCTGAAATAATGAACCAATCATAAGGCCTTGATAGGCGGCTGTTTGCATTAGATCTATCGGTAAAAAAAAAAAATAGTTGGCACACAGCTTTTTCTTTCATGACTGCTAATAGAGTTCGGCTTAGGCTACCCTATTAAATCTATCGGTCCTGCCCTGTGAGCTCCGGGTATTAATTACACCACTTTAATGAAAGCAATGTCACTTTTTTTTTTTAGCCTGCAGACACAAGGGAGAGTGAGTTACGTTCCGGGGGGGGGGGAAACAAGAATAGATGGAGGTATTGAAGACTGACCATAGGAACTTAAAGCACCGGGTTGTAGATTTTGGGTCCGTTCAAGCTTGGACATCACAGCTGTTAATTCTAGAGGCAGCAAGTATGAATAAGGAAGGATATATTGTTGCCTTTTATCAAAAGGCACTAATGGAGGCCGATGTTGAAACAAAATTGGTGGTGGTTTATGTTTTGCCAGCTCAGCTCCGGAACGTATTGCTCCAGCTTCACTCTGAAGTAGCTCAGCTCTGCCCGTAGGAAGTACAAAAAGGACTCCCTAGCGGCAGTTAATAAGTCAGCTCCCACACTAGGGGTCCAATGGGGGGGGGGGGGGGGGGGTCAGAAACCTGCCATGATCTCTGACTCTCATTTCACAAAAACCCTATGGCAAGGGGACTGCACAACTATTCTACGACAGAGTTGTCTGGAACCCCAGTACCAAGGTTCTAGGCCAGGTCCATCAGAGGCTGTGCCAATTACCCAGCCCAAATGCAACGGGGTTATGGGTTTGTCTGGCACGAGGTCCACACAGAAAACCTGTCACCACCACAGGTGGCCCAACACTCCTTATGTCACTAGGGCCACGTACCTGAGGTGAGGCCTCCCTTTTACCTCGGGTCCTTAAAGCCTCTGGAGATGGAGACAGATACTTGGTGGACACCAAGTGGCAGGGGTTCCAGGGGTGCAGAGCACCGTGCAAGCCTTAGTCCAGGATCCGAGCCAAGGTCAAGTCCAGTTGGGCAACGAAGCATAAAAAGCCCATGTGAGAAAGTCTACGTTATTAAAGATGCAGGCCCTGGAACTCACACAGGAGCTTAGACACAATCTACCTGAGGTTTTTGCTCCCTTCCTGTACTACCACTGACTACAACTTCTCAGGGCTCCACCCTCCCCCCATTTATACCTAGCACTAGGAAGGAGATGGAGACCCCAAGAGGGGAAAAACTAAATGGCACCCTAGACCCAACATGGGCACCAGTGGGTTTTACGCATCATCACAGAGGCAGGGCTGATTGCACTCCAGGACTGAACAACATTCATATATCATTACATGAGCATTGCTCCATCCAAGGGAAGGTCCACCCATAGCCATCCCCTGAGGAAAAAGGAGAAAGTACCCTTGACATCACCGAACTGGCTAGAAGGCTGCAGGGCAAAGGTATGAATAGGGGGGTTTTGTTAAAAAAAAAAAAAAACCTGGGGGGCCCTTGGGGGTAAGGGCGGGGAGGGATGGCAAGGTGGTTCTGCATCCAACATTTGCAAGTAGGTAGACATTAAGGCATTATTTTATGTTAGGTGCTGTAAAAGTGAAGCTTCACCCAAAAGGGGAAGCTCTGCTTGTCTGCCTCCCCCCCTCCGGTGCCACATTTTGAACCTTGTGGGAGGGAGGGGGAAACGGGTACCTGGTTTTGACAGGCACCTGCTCCCACTTCCTGCTGAGTTCGCCGCGGCAAACTCAGCCAGAAGTTTGGCCCCCGCCGCAGCCAGGCCAATTGAGCAAGCACAGCACGATTAGAGTATCTGCAGAAGGAATCCAACTGTGAAGCCGCAAGGCTTCACTGCCAGTTTCCCTTACCCAAGATGGCGACGCCAGCACCGGAGAGCCGATTCAAGAATCAGCTTGGGTGAGAACACCGCTGGACAGATTAGTGCCCTGATAGTAAAAGTCAGCAGCTACAGTATTTGTAGCTGCTGACTTTAAATTTTTGGGTGGGGGGGGGCTGGAGCTCCGCTTTAAGAAATAAATCACGCCTCTGCTTCTCATACAGCTTTATGTTTAATAACTCTGATGTCGTAATCAGTGAAACACCTACACCATTCACCTCTTCTGTCATTGAAGAATATTCCTATATTTAAGGTAGCCATATTTGCAGACAGCCAGACCCGTCCAGCATTTTTAGATATGGTCCTCAATGTGCCAGTATCTAATTTGCTAATTGCTACCGAAGCTAGGACAGTGATTAAATAATTTGCAGCAGCATTAAGTCTCTGAATTGAAACGCTTGTAAAACCGAAGAACTTGTGAACCCTTAGATATTTTCTGTACCTGCTTGTGAATGGCTCTTAAAATTATGAATAATTTAGGACGGTCTTATAGTATATTCAGTGATGTCAACTCACCCTAAAATCCAGGGAGTCACCTACCACCCGTTATCCTTGCATGATCCCCCTGGATTACACTCGTTCTGAAAAAGCTATAGCCGAGAAAGCCTATTGACTTCTATGCAGAACGCTAATGCTGCGTACACACGATCGGAATATCGGCCCGCAAAAGACCGATGATAGCTTTTCTTCGGAAAATGCGACCGTGTGTATGCTCCATCGGACTTTTGCTGGCCGAATTCCAGCCAGTAAAAGATTGAGAGCAGGTTCTCAATTTTTCGGTCGGAAAAGGTTCCTGTATGGTGAATGGTAGAAACTACCAACTCGCGCAAATGGAAGCTGATAAAACTACTGTGAAATTAATTCATTTGAGGAGCAGCACGTTATATCAATAGTAGAAAAAACAATAATTAACGGATTAATTACAAACCACGGTCAGCGCGGTTTGTAATTAATCCGGAAAAGGTTCCTATATGAAAATGCGATCGTCTGTGGCAATTCCGACGCGCAAAAATTCCTACGCATGCTCGGAAACAATTCAACGCATGCTCGGAAGCACTGAACTTCATTTTCTCGGCTCGTCGTAGTGTTGTACGTCACCGCATTCTTGACGGTCGTAAGTTCAGCGAACTTTTGCACGACCGTGTGTATGCAAGGCAAACTTGAGCGGAATCCCGTCGGAAAAGCCGTCATATCTTTTTCTGAAGAGAAGTTCGTGCGTGTGTATGCAGCATAAGAGTCATGGGAGTTGTGGTCCAAAAGTTGTACACCTTCACCACACCTTTACTGCACCTATACTGCATGTTGGCTTATTAACACTGTCAGTAAGTGCACCAATGCTTCTTAAAGGGCCCCGATGATAGCCGGCAGAAGAATAACATAAAGGACTGCCCCTCCTGTAAAACCGGCCTGCAAGTCCCTTTTGTTCCCTTCTTCTCTTTCTTTCATGGACAGTGTGCATCCAGTCAGTCTAGGCCTAGCATAGTTGCCATCAATGCAATTTGGCAGTATAGTTTCTGTATTTGGTAAATCAAGCTTTATTACTGCCTACTGCTGCACTTTAGGTGACCTTGCTACTGTTAATGATGATCTGGATGGCAAGTGTCATTTTATGCCTAATCTGTACACTAAATTGTGTTATTACCCACTTCAGGACCGTTCACCGCACTTATACTGCAGCAGGGCAGCCCCACTGTGCCACATCACGTACATGTACATAGATTCCGCAGTGGTATCCACGACCCCTTTTTAAGTATGTTACATTGATCAAATACCACTCTATTTGTGTTTAAAAAATCATACAAAGTTGCATGACCGCACAATTACCAGTTAAAGTAGAGCAGTGCTCAATAGCAAAAAAAAATGGCCTGGTCATGAAGGGGGTAAAATCTTCCGAAGCTAAAGTGGTTACCATTGTTGATCCATTTCTATGCATGCTTCGATATCAACCCTATCGGCTGACAATAGATTAAGTTTGCCTTTACTTACTGGTTCAGTACCTGTTTTCTTTGATATAGTACTATTAATGGATACCAGGTATTATTTTTGTGATTGGTGGGTAGCGGTGTGAATGACACTATATTACCAAAAGTATTGGGACGCCTGCCTTTACATGCACAGTAAAAAATGCACAAGGCTCAACACGGCAAAAAGCTACATGAGCTACATTTGTCCCATTGACCTAAATGGGCTGCCCTATGCGTGTCACGTAAAAAACACACACAAAAAGCACAAATAAACACACGTTTAGAAGAAGCTAGGTGTGAATGGGACCTAAATGGGAGCGAGCATAAAAAAGTATTTTACATAGCTATATTTCCAGCATTCAGTTGATGCCATGTCTTGTATAAAAGATATACATCAAGCTTAGTGTGTCACATCTGGCCCGTCCGATGAATCACAGGAAAATATGAGAAGATGGAGCTGCATCCATCATCCCTTCACCGCTACAATGTTGCGAGATTATTTTACATTAAGGGTGCAGACACAAAATGCTTTGGAGCAAGTTTAATGCCAACACATCTAAAATGAGATTATATTCTTTAGGAAACCCACAAGACTATTTCCATGTTACTAAAAAAACAACTCCGGGGCGAGCCAAATTGAAATAAAAATGTATCTTTTGCTATTTAGATCTATAGAAAAAAATGACTTGGTAACCACACTCAGGGGTCAGCTTTAAGGCTATTGGGTAATCTTCAGGACACATCAGTACTGACATATGAGTTTCATGAAAGCAGAGTTTCCTTCTTTGGAGATGCCGGAGAGATCAACTACAAGGCAATCACTTTCACCTCTCAAAGACTCTATTGGTGAGATCTCTGTGTTGAGTTCCTGGGTCTGTACAGCTGCTGTGCCCATTATGAGGGCCTCCCACTATCCCTACACTAAGTTCCTGGGTCTGTACACCTGCTGTGCCCACTATGAGGGTCTCCCACCATCCCTACACTAAGTTCCTGGGTCTGTACACCTGCTGTGCCCATTATGAGGGCCTCCCACTATCCCTACACTAAGTTCCTGGATCTGTACACCTGCTGTGCCCATTATGAGGGCCTCCCACCATCCCTACACTAAGTTCCTGGGTCTGTACACCTGCTGTGCCCACTATGAGGGTCTCCCACCATCCCTACACTAAGTTCCTGGGTCTGTACACCTGCTGTGCCCATTATGAGGGCCTCCCACTATCCCTACACTAAGTTCCTGGATCTGTACACCTACTGTGCCCACTATGAGGGGCTCCCACCATCCCTACACTAAGTTCCTGGGTCTGTACACCTGCTGTGCCCATTATGAGGGCCTCCCACTATCCCTACACTAAGTTCCTGGATCTGTACACCTACTGTGCCCACTATGAGGGGCTCCCACCATCCCTACACTAAGTTCCTGGATCTGTACACCTGCTGTGCCCACTATGAGGGTCTTCCACCATCACTGCACTGAGTTCCTGGGTCTGTACACCTGCTGTGCCCACTATGAGGGTCTTCCACCATCACTGCACTGAGTTCCTAGGTCTGCACACATGCTGTGCCCATTATGAGGAGCTCCAGTCATCCCTGGATTGGGTTCCTGGGTCTCCACACCTGCTGTGCTCATTATGAGGGGCTCCCATCGTTCCTACATTGAGTTCCCAGGTTTGTATATCTGTTGTGCCCATTATGAGGGGCTTTCTACATTGCTGGACTTAAGCCTCGTACACCTGGTTTGATTGTTGTAGGACCGAGCGTCTGATTTTTGTCAAAAGCACGTGTGCAGGGTTTTGTCAAGCATACTAACTAGCCGCAAATTGTCGTTTGACAAACACAAACGTAGTGACGTGCTATGAGACTATAAGGAGGAAGTTCATTTCTCAAGCGCCACCCTTTGGGCCCCTTCTACGAATTTCATGTTAGTAGAAGTTTGGTGAGCGTTGATTTGCGATTTTCAGATCGTACAAAACAAAAGCCTTAAAAATAGCCTTAAAATACGTTTGGCATAACTACATCAGTATCACCAGAAAAGCAGCTTCATTATTATCCCATTAAAGAAGATGAGAATGTGCGCTGCATTTCGACGTTTCATCAATTACCACGCCCCGAATGTTAATCCTGGATTACGAACAAGAGTTTACAAGACCGAACTCTTCCCAGTTGTTACCTGATTCCGAGCATGCGTGTTTGTACTTTCGACTTTTGTGTGACGATTTCTGTACTGACCAACCGAAAATCAGACGTGGAGTTCACATCCGAAAGAAAATTTTATAGCCCGCACATCCAGCTTTTATCTGACGACAAACTCAAATAGGCTGTCGAAAGCACCGTACTAATGATCCGAAAATCCACAGACAGCTCGTCTTACGAATTTTCCCTTCTGATTTTCGTATCGTGTGCACAAGGCCTTAGTTTCTGGGTCTGTAAGGGAGTGTTGATGTACTTCCCAATTTGGCCACTTGGTGTTGCCCTACCTTAGACTATACTGTATACTGTGAGTGAGTTGCAGGGCCAGGGGAAGTTGGGTTGAGAGTACCAGGAGATAGAAGCTCAGCTCCATAGTTGGCCCCTTGGGACTTAGTGGGGCCTTTTCTGCAAACAGCTGGAACTTCCAGTGTCTGGTATTCCCTGATTGGGAAATACCTGCTGAGGTCCTAAAACCCCAAGTAGGACTGAAATTGGGGGGGCAGGGACCATTGTGCCTGACTGGGAAAAGTGCCAACTGCAGTCAACCCATAGGGTGAGAAGCAAAGTACAAAACATTCTGTGCTCTGAAGTGATATTTGACCTGTTTTTTTTTTCTGGAATTGGATGCCCTGAAATCATATGAGCTATAATTGTGTGCCCTGAAACTGTCCGCATTGAAGCTAGAAAGTAAAACTTTGAAAGCATATTGGACTCACCTCTATTATTACTTGTGGCCTATCCCAGGAACCAGACCCTGGCTCATCCAGGAGAAGTTTGGGATGAGGTGCGGGACATAGTACAATACGTGCTGGGGAATGGGCACTTTATTTGCTCCCTTTGGGAGTGGAGACACACACTAATGCTAAGAAGGGCAAGAGGCCTGTTAGTGGTACCCGGGAAGGAAACGTTATGCCCACGTTCTATTGGCCCTGCCTACATGTACACCTTCTGAGCTCATTATGAGGGGCTCCCAATATTAAGTTACCTGGTCTGTACACCTGCTGTGTTGACTATGAGGAGCTCCCAACATTCTGGCATTGAGTTCCCTGGTCTGTATATCTGCTGAGCTCATTATGGGGGGCTCCCAACATTCCTGGACTGAGTTCCCTGGTCTAAACACCTGCTGAGCTCATTATGAGGGGCTCTCAAAATTCCTGCATTGAGTTTCCTGGTCTGTACACCCGCTAAGCTCATTATGAGGGGCTCCCAACATTCTTGGACTGAGTTCCCAGATCCGCACACCTGCCGTGCTCTTTATGAGGACCTCCCAACATCCCTGCATTGATCTCCTTGGTCTGCACACCTGAGGGGCTCCCAACATTCTTGGAGTGAGTTCCCTGGTCTGTACACTTGCTAAACTCATTATGATGAGCTCCCAACATTCCCGCATTAAGTTCCCTGGTCTCTACACCGCTGAGCTCATTATGAGGGGCTCCCAACATTCTTGGACTGAGCTTCCAGATTTGCTCACCTGCTGAGCTCATTATGAGGGGCTCCACAACATTCTTGGACTGAGTTCCCAGATCCACTCACCTGCTGTGCTCATTATGAGGAGCTCCCAACATCCCTGCATTGAGTTCCTTGGTCTGCACACCTGAGGGGCTCCCAATATTCTTGGAGTGAGTTCCCTGGTCTGTACACCTGCTAAACTCACTATGATGAGCTCCCAACATTCCTGGACTGAGTTCCCAGATCTGCTCACCTCATTATGAGGAGCTCAGGGGCGGACTGACCATTCAGGCACTCGGGCACTGCCCGAGGGCCCCATGCCACTAAGGGGCCCCATCAGGGTTGCCAGCCTCAATAAAACCAGGGACAGTATGTAAAAATCTGTGTTTTTTAAAAAATCCCAAGATTATAGCTGCCCCGCCTCTCCAATACCTTTTCAGTGTGTGTATGTGTATTCTGTGTGTATACTGTGTGTGTATATTGTGTGTCTGTGTGTGTATACTGTATGTGTGTGTGTGTGTGTGTGTGTGTGTGTGTGTGTGTGTGTGTGTGTGTGTGTGTGTGTGGTTATACTGTGTGGCCCCATAATCTATTGCCTGGGGGCCCCATAATCTCCTATTGCCTGGGGGCCCCATAATCTCCTATTGCCTGGGGGCCCAATAATCTCCTATTGCCCGGGGGCCCCATAATCTCCTATTGCCCGGGGGCCCCATGAGTTGTCAGTCCGCCCCTGGAGGAGCTCCCAACATTCCCGCATTAAGTTCCCTGGTCTGTACACCACTGAGCTCATTATGAGAGGCTCCCAACATTCTTGGACTGAGCTTCCAGATCTTCTCACCTGCTGAGCTCATTATGAGGGGCTCCACAACATTCTTGGACTGAGTTCCCAGATCCACACACCTGCTGTGCTCATTATGAGGAGCTCCCAACATCCCTGCATTGAGTTCCTTGGTCTGTACACCTGAGGGACTCCCAACATTCTTGGAGTAGGTTCCCTGGTCTGTACACCTGCTAAACTCATTATGATGAGCTCCTAACATTCCTGGACTGAGATCCCAGATCTGCTCACCTCATGATGAGGGGCTCCCAACATTCCCGCATTAAGTTCCTTGGTCTGTACACCTGTTGAGCTCATTATGAGGGTCTTCCAACATTTCTGCATTGAGTTCCCAGATCTGCTCACCTGCTATCCCCATTATGAGGGTCTCCTACATTCCTTATTTGTTTTATTTTATGGACAATCTAACAGGAGAATCTGGCAACACACGAGGGGCAGGGGCACCCAATTCTCCCAGGTGGATAGGAACAGAGTCAGTAATTATGGCAGGAAGATCTCACTGTTGGAGTATCAGAGGGGTTGGCTTGGTCAACAAGGCTTTACCTAAAGAGGACTAATCCTTGAAGTGAACCCGTTATACGTTAAGACCCTCTAACTACGCTCATCTACGACCTGACTTTTGCCTTCCTCTTTAAAAGCTCTATGTTATCACACCAAGCATAAAAAACTAGCCTTAACCCAGAGCACAGGAAAAAAAATTCTTATGCAAGTCAGCTTAATAAAGTAGTCCTTCAACTTAGGAACAATTACTGTCATTTATCAGCCTGAACGGCAATAAGGCAAGAATCGACAGCTCTCAAGAGCCGCAGCGCTTGCTGGGTATAATGATATGCAAAGCCACAGCACTCCACAGCACACCTGTCTCCGGCTCATCAATACATCTTGCTGTACCTACAATTTATCAATAGAAATGTGGTAACCTATGAAGGCATGGCAAAGAAGATAAATATGACCCGGGGACTGATTAAAAAAAAAAAAAACGGATTGGGAACATTTGAATTTTAAGTGATAAAGTGGCAGCTGCTTCTAATTCTCATGCGGAAATGGGATCCTCGCAGCCTTTGTTGAACAGGAGTAAGATGGCGTGGAACACAGCGAGCGCAACAGCTAAAAAATAAATACGATTTATGTTTGCCGAGCTGTTAAAGGGACATGTCCGTCAATTATTAAAACTTTTATATTTAAAGTGTAACTCCACAAAATACCTCTTAATTTGGGCCCAAATGGACGACTTACCTTCACTATGCTCTGGCAATTCCCTCTACATCCTCCCTTGCAGCCAGCCACCAGTCCTCTTCTCAGTTGAAAGGTGGCCCGAGTGTAGGCAGGTGCAGTCTACTTTCTCCACTGCAGGTGGCGCTCAACTGCAGTGGCATAGCAGGCAGAGAGGAAATCAAGAGGAATGTGGTTTCTCTATGGTTTCCAGGGTCAATAGGGACACTATCCGATTGGATGCTGTCACCCTATGTGACTCTAGCAGCCACCTTGGTTCAGGCAGAGCCTATTTAAGGTCCTGGCTCCCAGGCTTGGTGCTCATTTTGCATGATGGTAGTGTAGGGACAGGTCACCCGTCTGACAAGGACAGTGATTAGCAGCAGGGAGAGGTTCTAGACGAGTAGGGAAAGAATAGGAACACACCATCCTTCTGGAGACCTCCCTATTTGGGCTTGGATCAGCCAGGCTGCTTTCCATGCCTCAAGACATATGCGGTCGGCAACATTTGTGTCTTTTATATCCACCCAAAACTGAACTGTCTTGAACTAGACTCCCCCACTCTGTGCCGCTGAAGGACAAAAATCCTGAAGACGGGTGATGACGTCATCCAGATTTTAAAAAAAACTTTCGACCAACAGGATTTAGGGAAGGGTAAGGGCTAAAAACGAGGTTTGCCCGGAGATGGGCTTATACTGACTTAACATCATGAGATCATCATCATGACTTCATCATCATGGGTCCTTCCTCTTCTCCTCCAGAGGCAGTGGACAGTCCTTTTTCCCTGGACTGAACGGCGCTCATGTAATAGATGTGCCGACAGCATCTATCTTGAGCAATGGAAAGCAGCCTGGCTAATCCGTGCCCAAATCAGGAGGTCTCCAGAAGGATGGTGTGTCCCTATTCTTTCCCTACTCGTCTGGAACCTCTCCCTGCCACTAAACACTGTTCCTGTCAGACGGGGGATCTGTCACTACACTACCCACACGCGAAATGCGCACCAAGCCTGGGAGCCAGGACCTTAAATAGGCTCTGCCTGAACCAAGATGGCTGCTAGAGCCAGATAGGGTGACAGCATCCAATCAGATAGCTTCCCCATTGACCCTGGAAATCATAGTGGAACTTGATTTTCTCTCCCCCTGCTATGCCGCTGCGTTTGAGCGCCACCTGCAGTGGAGAAAGTAGACTGCACCTGCCTACACTCTGGCCACCTTTCAACTGAGAAGAGGACTGGTGGCTGGCTGCGAGGGAGGAAGCAGAGGGAATAGCCAGAGCATAGTGAAGGTAAGTCGTCCGTTTGGACTGTTTTTTTTAAAAACAGAAGAAGGTTGAGAGGTATTTTGTGGAGTTACACTTTAAATATAAGAGTTTAATAATTGACGGACATGTCCCTTTGCTCCGGGGATCCCATTTCCACATGAGAATTAGAAGCAGCTGCCACTTTATCACTTAAAAATCAAATGTTCCCGGTCCTTTTTTTTTTATATGAGCAAAACACCACCCTGTCTTGGTCTCACTGTATGTAGGAATGTAGCCACCCTGTCTTGATCCCACCGTATGTAGGAATGTAGCCACCCTGTCTTGGTCCCACTATATGTAGGAATGTAGCCACCCTGTCTTCGTCCCACCGTATGTAGGAACGTAGCCACCCAATCTTGGTGCCACTGTATGTAGGAACGTAGCCACCCTGTCTTGGTCACACTGTATGTAGGAACGTAGCCGCCCTGTCTTGGTCACACTGTATGTAGGAATGTGGCCACCCTGTCTTGGTCCCACCGTATGTAGGAACGTAGCCACCCAATCTTGGTGCCACTGTATGTAGGAACGTAGCCACCCTGTCTTGGTCACACTGTATGTAGGAACGTAGCCACCCTGTCTTGGTCACACTGTATGTAGGAATGTGGCCACCCTGTCTTGGTCCCACCGTATGTAGGAACGTAGCCACCCTGTCTTGGTCACACTGTATGTAGGAAAGTAGCCACCCTGTCTTGGTCCCGCTGCATGTAGGAACGTAGCCACCCTGTCTTGGTCCCACTGTATGTAGGAACGTAGCCACCCTGACTGGGTCACACTGTATGTAGGAACGTAGCCACCCTGTCTTGGTGCCACTGTATGTAGGAACGTTGACACCCTGTCTTGGTGCCACTGTATGTAGGAACGTAGCCACCCTGTCTTGGTCACACTGCATGTAGGAATGTAGCCACCCTGTCTTGGTGCCACTGTATGTAGGAACGTAGCCACCCTGTCTTGGTCACACTGTATGTAGGAACGTAGCCACCCTGTCTTGGTCACACTGTATGTAGGAATGTGGCCACCCTGTCTTGGTCCCACTGTATGTAGGAACGTAGCCACCCAATCTTGGTGCCACTGTATGTAGGAACGTAGCCACCCTGTCTTGGTCACACTGTATGTAGGAAAGTAGCCACCCTGTCTTGGTCCCACTGTATGTAGGAATGTAGCCACCCTGTCTTGGTCCCACCGTATGTAGGAACGTAGCCACCCTGTCTAGGTGCCACTGTATGTAGGAATGTAGCCACCCTGTCTTGGTCACTCTGTATGTAGGAACGTAGTCACCCTGTCTTGGTCCCATCGTATGTAGGTACGTAGCCACCCTATCTTGGTGCCACTGTATGTAGGAATGTAGCCACCCTGTCTTGGTCACTCTGTATGTAGGAACGTAGCCACCCTGTCTTGGTGCCACTGTATGTAGGAACGTAGCCACCCTGTCTTGGTTCCACTGTATGTAGGAACGTAGCCACCCTGTCTTGGTTCCACTGTATGTAGGAACGTAGCCACCCTGTCTTGGTCACATTGTATGTAGGAATGTAGCCACCCTGTGTTGGATACACTGTGTGTAGGAATGTAGCCACCTTGTCTTGCTTCCTCCCAAGATGGACTATGGACGATGGGATATGTAGTATGCACAGAGCAGTGCACATGACCATAACTAACATGCACTGCTTCTTCCAAACAAGTGAGGGGGAACAGACGAGGTTCAGGAAGATGTTACAAGGAAGCAGAAAAAAACAATTTAATGAAAAATAAATGACAGGGCCACTAAGTAGTGGATGTGTGGGGATTATTTTTTGAAGAATAAGGAGATCTTTTAGGGTCACTTTTGCAGCAATGTAGGAATCCCCATGATGGCGGCCCGTGAGCGGTGGGTTCTCCTGCACCAGTAAAAGTTGGCGATTTGCCGATCGCCCCCCTTTTTTCCTCGCAGTGTTTAGCTAAACATCGCTGTGATTAGGAACAATAACTCGGGCCATAAATATTCTGGTATTTTGCAGAGTTCATGACACGATATAAAAGATTTATCTGTTGGCGAGGATCTTCCCTCAAATGTCCTGAAATAACAGAGGCTCCTGCAGTTGCTGTAACTCAGTGCTAATGACCAAGTGGAAGAGTATACAGCACCTCCGAGGAAATACGGCCTGCTGCCTCCCCGCAATAACACAATAACTCTTTCCCAAATATTTTATTCCAATATATTTATTTTCAATGTGCTCGGCATCCATAACCACCGGAAGAGCCATGCATGGGGTTCAAAGGCATTAAAGTGATGTCTTTTACGGATTATTTATTTCTCCTCATCGTAGACTCTTGACATCGTTTTCACACTCCTGTATATAGAGCCAATTATCTCAGTCTCTGGCCCAGAGGAGCTTACAATTAAACAATCGTACCCCAGGCACAGTACATACACAACCTAAGGCCAGTTCACTGACCATTATGCTTTTGGGAGGAAACTGGAGCAGCCAGGTCTACAGCACATAATCAATGAAGAATATACTTTATTAGGTCCACCTTGATGGACCCCCCCCCTTGCCTTTATTCTTGGTGGCATCGATTTAACAAGGTGTTAGAAACGTTCCTCAGAGATTTTGCTCCATAGCGACATGATAGCATCACGCAGTTGCTGAGGATTTGTCGGCTGCACATCCATGATGCCAATTTCCTGTTCCTTCTCATCCCAAAGCTGCTCTATTGGATGAGATCTGGTGAGTGTGGTGCTCTATTGGATTGAGATCTGGTGAGTGTGGAGGACATTGGAGTACAGGGACCTCATTGTCCAGTGGTGAGATGATTGGAGCTTTGTGACATGGTGCATTATCCTGCTGGAAGGAGCCATCAGAAGATGGGGACACTGTAGTCATAAAGGGATGGACATGGTCAGCAACAATACTCAGGAAGGTTGTGGTGTTTAATCGATGCTCAATTGGTACTAAGGGGCCCAAAGTGTGCCAAGAAAATATCCCCAACACCATTACACCCCCACCACCAGCCTGAACCGGTGATACAAGGCAGGATGTTTCCATGCTTTCATGTTGTTTATGCCAAATTCTAACCAAACCATCTGAATGTGGAAAATTTTGACGCTACCAACCAGTGTCGGGACAAGGTCATCTAGAGCCCAGGGAGAACATGCCAAATTGCGCCCCCCCCCAAGATACAGTATCTCACAGAAGTAAGTACACCCCTCACATTTTTGTAAATATTTTATTCTATCTTTTCATGTGACAACACTGAAGAAATGACACTTTGCTACAATGTAAAGTAGTGAGTGTACAGCTTGTATAACAGTGTAAATTTGCTGTCCCCTCAAAATAACTCAACACACAGCCATTAATGTCTAAACCGCTGGCAATAAAAGTGAGTACACCCCTAAGTGAAAATGTCCAAATTGGGCCCAATTAGCCATTTTCCCTCCCCTGTGTCATGTGACTCGTTAGTGTTACAAGATCTCAGGTGTGAATGGGGAGCAAGTGTGTTAAATTTGGTGTTATCGCTCTCACTCTCTCATACTGGTCACTGGAAGTTCAACATGGCACCTCATGGTAAAGAACTCTCTGAGGATCTGAAAAAAAGAATTGTTGCTCTACATAAAAAAGGTCTAGGCTATAAGAAGATTGCCAAGATCCTCAAACTGAGCTGCAGCACGGTGGCCAAGACCATACAGCGGTATAACAGGACAGGTTCCACTCAGAACAGGCCTCGCCATGGTCCACCAAAGAAGTTGAGGTCACGTGCTCAGCGTCATATCCAGAGGTTGTCTTTGGGAAATAGACGTATGAGTGCTGCCAGCATTGCTGCAGAGGTTGAAGGGGTGGGCGGAGGGTCAGCCTGTCAGTGCTCAGACCATACGCCGCACACTGCATCAAATTGGTCTGCATGGCTGTCGTCCCAGAAGGAAGCCTCTTCTAAAGATGATGCACAAGAAAGACCGCAAACAGTTTACTGAAGACAAGCAGACTAAGGACATGGATTACCGGAACCATGTCCTGTGGTCTGATGAGATCAAGATAAACTTATTTGGTTCAGATGGTGACAAGCGTGTGTGGCGGCAACCAGGTGAGGAGGACAAAGACAAGTGTGTCTTGTCTACAGTCAAGCATGGTGGTGGGAGTGTCATGGTCTGGGGCTGCATGAGTGCTACCGGCACTGGGGAGCTACAGATCATTGAGGGAACCATGAATGCCAACATGTACTGTGACATACTGAAGCAGAGCATGATCCCCTCCCTTCAGAGACTGGGCCGCAGGGAAGTATTCCAACATGATAACGACCCCAAACACACCTCCAACACCACCACTGCCTTGCTAAAGAAGCTGAGGGTAAAGGTGATGGACTGGCCAAGCATGTCTCCAGACCTAAACCTTATTGAGTATCTGTGGGGCATCCTCAAAATGGAAGGTGGAGGAGTGCAAGGTCTCCAACATCCACCAGCTCCGTGATGTCATCATGAAGGAGTGGATGGAAAATTGAGGACAGAAATCTACCAAACAAATATATACAACCTCCCACCTGGCCAGCAGGTCTGTTGTTTTTCAAAAGAACAAGCTCTCCTGCAGATGCAGCAGTTCAGAGGGATGAGACAAACCATTTATCACTGACAGGGGTGCTTAAGAATGATCCGTTTTTATTTATTCATGTAAAACCTTTATCCCAAAAAGGAAAAAAAAAACTGTTTGCTGTAACTGATTATAAAGTGTGAGCTGGAGTTTGTTATCCGCTAGTCCATCTAAAACTCCCCCTCCCCCAGACTGACAATGCTGCTGTCTGTTGTGCCCCCTGTGCTCCTTCATCCAGAGTGTGGGGGGGGGGCTCTAATACAGGAGGTGTGTTACTGGCCAGCCAGATCACCAGGTGAAAACAGAGGAGGAAAAAGCCTAAAAAAAAAAAAAAGAAAAAAAGAAAACAAATGCAGCCGCCATATTTATTGATTGGTAAGCTGGTAATATATGAAATTTTTGATTTTGGATTTAATGCTGCTTTAAACTATAAAGAAGATAAGTTGCATGTATGAGTGCATGAGAAACATCAGTGAGATATTTTTAAAGAGTAACTCCACTTTTGTTGATTAAAAACCCCTCCCCCCTCTGGGTGATCTATGGACTTGGCAGAGATTATAACAAACTTTGTTGCAGATCCTTACCTTTTGTTATTCTGAAGAAATAGCCGTTTGTTTGTCTGTGTTCATGTGCACGGTGAATGTGAACGGGAGCGATTTTATCGTTATCAATCAGCTGCTGTACCTGCAGGGTTCTAATGAGGAAAGTGGCAGGGTCTGCATCCCTTTAGATGTGATTTTGCTTTGGAAGTATCCCATCAAAAATTGAATTTTTGTTATTATTATTATACAGAATTTATACAGTGCCAACAGTTTGCGCAGCGCTCTGTTGCAGGGGATGCCCAAAATCTGACTTGTATCTCAGTGCAGACTTCTGGGAAAATCAGTGAGCCAATCACACAAGCAGGAAATGACATTTCTAGGGGGGGGCGTTCTGTATACCAATTGTGTACAGAGCGCCTCCAGGTGGCCAGATTGCATTTTACAGAAAATTACAGCGGCTGCAGATTGGAAAGAAAAGATCATTTTTAATAACATTCAATTACAATATAACCTGTGTAGCAATTGTATAGGCTAGATTTATTTTATTTATTTTTGTTATTTGATTTTTTTTTTTCCCCGGGAAAGTAGAGTAACCTTTTGAATATATTTTTAGAGCTGAAAAGGTGCAGCTTCACTTGATGAAAGGGGTGCACAATTGTAACAAAAAAACATGCAATTTCCTATTTTCGAGACTCTCTTGTTTGAGGCAAAAACAATTTTTTTAAAGAATAAATAAAGGAAACAATGGATGTGAGATCCAGAGAGGCGTAGGGGGTGAATGAATCCATCTAATGGACACGGAGGGTTAACAGCTGAGGACAGGAGGGCAGAATGAGCACAGGGGAAGGTTTGTGACAATGGAGTGGCAGAGATCAAAAGATTGAATTGTACAAAATAATTGCAACAGTCTTAATTGACCACTAGATGGCAAACTCAATCCTGTCATCTGAACAGAACACTGAACTGTGCTAACTATAGGATTTTACTGTGATGTTTATATATATATATATATATAAATATAAATATCTATATCGATAGATAGATAGATAGATAGATAGATAGATAGATAGATAGATAGATAGATAGATAGATAGATAGATAGATAGATAGATAGATAGATAGATAGATAGAGAGATAAAAAATTAAAAAAATAATATATATCTCTATCATAGCTCCCAACTGTCCCTGATTTGGAGCAATGTCCCTCATTCCTCCTCATTTGTTCCTCGTTTTGGTCTGATCTATATAGTTGTATATAAAATGCACTTTTTATCTTTTCTGCATTTGTAAATTTTAAAAGCCAATATAAAGGAATAGTAGTGGTAAACAAAAAAAAGCACTTGTGGATTTAATTAACCTTTTTTTGGGGTTAATTCTCCTTTAAGGGGGTGTGGCAGGGGGCGTGTCCTATGCCTACATACGTTTGCTAGTAGGTGTCCCTCATTCCCATTCTCAAAATGTTGGGAGGTATGATATAGATATATATATATATGTGTGTGTGTGTGTGTGTGTGTGTGTGTGTGTGTGTGTGTGTGTGTGTGTGTGTGTGTGTGTGTGTGTGTATGTGTATATATATATATATATATATATATATATATATATACAGTGCCTTGAAAAAGTACTTGAAATTCTCCACATTTAGTCATGTTACAACCGAAAACATAAATGTGTTTGGCTTTTATGTGATAGACCAGGGGTCTGCAAACTTTCTAAACAAAAGAGCCAGTTTACTGTCCATCAGGCTTTAAGGGGGCCAGACTGTGACCAGTAGAAGTAGAAAATGCCTCAACATTAGTGCCCCTTTGTTGGTATCAGTAGGAGGAATAGTGCCCCATCATTGGTATCAGTGGGAGGAATAGTGCCCCATCATTGGTATCAGTGGGAGGAATAGTGCCGCACCATTGGTATCATTGGAAGGAATAGTGCCCCATCATTGGTATCAGTGGGAGGAATAGTGCCCAATCATTGGTATCAGTGGGAGGAATAGTGCCCCATCATTGGTATCAGTGGGAGGAATAGTGCCGCACCATTGGTATCATTGGAAGGAATAGTGCCCCATCATTGGTATCAGTGGGAGGAATAGTGCCCAATCATTGGTATCAGTGGGAGGAATAGTGCCCCATCATTGGTATCAGTAAGAGGAATAGTGTCCCATCATTGGTGTCAGTGGGAGGAATAGTGCCCCATCATTGGTGTCAGTGGGAGGAATAGTGTCCCATCATTGGTGTCAGTGGGAGGAATAGTGCCCCATCATTGGTATCAGTGGGAGGAATAGTGCCGCACCATTGGTATCATTGGGAGGAATAGTGTCCCATCATTGGTATCAGTGGGAGGAATAGTGTCCCATCATTGGTGTCGGTGGGAGGAATAGTGCCCCATCATTGGTGTCAGTGGGAGGAATAGTGCCCAATCATTGGTATCAGTGGGAGGAATAGTGCCCAATCATTGGTATCAGTGGGAGGAATAGTGCCCCATCATTGGTATCAGTGGGAGGAATAGTGCCCCATCATTGGTGTCTGTGGGAGGATTAGTGCCCCATCATTGGTATCAGTGGGAGGAATAGTGCCCCATCATTGGTATCAGTGGGAGGAATAGTGCCCCATCATTGGTGTCTGTGGGAGGAATAGTACCCCACTGTTGAGTCAGTGGAAGGGATGGTGCCCCATCATTGGTTTTAATGGGAGGAATAGTGCCCCATTGTTAATATCAATAATAAGAATAGTGCCCCATTGATGGTGTCAGTAGAGGCAATGGTGCTCCATCATTAATGTCAGTTTAGTGCAATAGTGCCTCGAGGGCCAGATAAAGGCAGGCAAAGGGCCACATCCGGCCTCCGGGCCGCAGTTTGGAGACCACTTTGCTAGATCAACACAAAGTGGTACATAATTGTGAAGTGGAAGGAAAATGATACATGGTTTTCAACATTTTTTACAAATAAATATGTGAAAAGTGTGGGGTACATTTGTATGGCGCCCCCCGGAGTCAATACTTTGTAGAACCCCCTTTCTCTGCAATTACAGCTGCAAGTCTTTTTGGGGATGTCTCTACCAGCTTTGCACATCTAGAGAGGGACATTTCTGCCAATTCTTCTTTGCAAAATATCTCAAGCTCTGTCAGATTGGATGGAGAGCGTCTGTGAACAGCAATTTTCAAGTCTTGCCACAGATTCTCAATGTGATTTAGGTCTGGACTGTGACTGGGATATTCTAACACATGAAAACTGTCACATATCTGACAGATGAGCCTGATGTGCAGTGGGAAGGTTTTCTCGTACAACCCCCGGCTCAAGGGCCACCGATGTTACAACAGTGGCCGCAAGAGCCTGGTGGTGTATGGGTGCCTGGATCATCTTTAGTGTTGCCACCTTTTCTTCAAGCCAAACCCGAACACTTTAGTGGCCTGGGACACCTTTGGGTGCCCCAAGTACAGTAATAATGTGGTGCGCATAGCGTGCCGTAGCGAACAGTGGGTATGGCCAAATCATCATCCTGCCCCCCCAGTGATGCCGAACCTGCCCCCAGACAGCCGCCCGCAGTGTGACGATCTCAGTTACAGCTCGACGCGTTTCGTGGCTACATTGCCACTCTTCAGGAGAAGATGTGGTATAGACCTCTATAAAAGTATTAAAGGTAAATATTAGGTAGGATAATGATTTATATCAGCGGTCTTCACGAGGTGCATGTGCTGGCTTGCAAGTGTTCCCACTGCTCGGTAGCTGCAGCCGTGCCTCCCTCTTGACTGCTGCGTGACGTTGGTGGTCAGCCCCAGCCACATTGGAGTAACTGTACTCCATATACCCTACGAGACATTCCCTGGGTTCACGTTTTTTGGACACTGGGCATTACTGGACTGGGTCATCTACACAGGAAATTTTGGGTACTATTTGGCAATTTAATTATATTTATTTTTATATAATTATTCTCACCTCATGCAGGTTTTTCGGTGTCCCCCTTTTTTTTGTCATATCCCAATTTTCCTTGGTGATTGTTTCCATTTCCCACACTATCCATTTCCCTTGATTGGGACACATTAATCCCTCCTTATCTCCCATCAATATGTTTCCCGTCCAATTTTTTGCTACTTATTTACCTATTGGTCACATGTGAGTATACTTTGCACTAAGTAATAGCCACCTTTATATATACATTCCTATGTTTCATTATACAATTTATATATTTTTTATAGCTTTTTACACCTGTGGCTCTCACTACCCTTCACCATCATTGGGGAATCTATTCCCAGGTTATGCCTTCCTTGTTGGTTTTTCCATCTATGTCATGGGAATCACTGTCTCAGCTCCCGGGGCTAATGATCCACCTGGCCAGCCCTTGCCCTCCATTGCCTGTGCCCAGACTCATGACTGGTCTGTAAAACTTTTTCGCAGAAGAGAGTTTTAATAAGACTCGTGGCCACTCATTACAATTAGAAGAAAAGAGGTTTAACCTCAAACTACGTAGAGGGTTCTTTACTTTAAGAGCGGCAAGGATGTGGAATTCCCTTCCACAGGCGGTGGTCTCAGCGGGGAGCATTGATAGCTTCAAGAAACTATTAGATAATCACCTGAATGACCGCAACATACAGGGATATGTAATGAAATATTGACACATAATCACACACATAGGTTGGACTTGATGGACTTGTGTCTTTTTTCAACCTCACCTACTATGTAACTATGTAAGTATGAGTGGGGGATCTACCGTTGTACTATTTTTCTTTCTAATCATTATCCTACCTAATACTTACCCTTAATACTTTTATAGACATCTATACCGCATCTGCTCCTAAAGAGTGGAAATGTAGCAACAAAACGCGTCGAGCTGTTTGATGCTTTCTATGTTACCGTCATATATTACCTATTATATGTTCTTTTGGATTCTACCAACCTAAATACACAATATACCTATTACTGTGGAGACACGTATCAATGAGTCTGGCGATTGTATGATTGTCACGAGGGCCACGTACCTGAGGTGAGACCGAAGTAGTGGGGAGGCCTCCCTTGCACCTTGAGTCCTTAAAGCCTCTGGAGATGGAAACAGAGACTTGGTGGACACCGAGTGGGAGGGTTGCCAGGGGTGCGGAGCACTGTGCAAGCCTTAGTCCGAGATTCAAGCCGAGGTGAAGTCCAGTTGGGCAACGAAGCATATAAGGGTTAATCCAAAGAAGAATGGTCGAGATCCAAGCCGGGGTCAGTTCCAATCTGGCAGCTGAGTACAAAAGCAGCAAAGAAGTAGAATGGTTAAGGTACAAATCCGAGGTCAATGGCAAGCAGCAATCAAGAATAGTCAAATAGGTTTCCAGGTCACAACAGGTTCAGACAGATCACACACTAGAACAGAAACAAGGGGGGACTGAAGATAATCCAGCAATTTGGCAGTGTCTGGGCTGGGCTTATATAGGGAAGTTTGAGGTCACTTCCTGTGCGCCTCCTGGGGATTTTCCCGCCTTTTTCCATCAGGTTGATGTCATTTCCTGTGCACCACCTGGGCATTTTCCTGCCTTTTTCCATCAGGTTGATGTCATTTCCTGTGCGCCTCCTGGGGATTTTCCCGCCTTTTTCCATCAGGTTGTTGTCATTTCCTGTGCACCTCCTGGGTATTTTCCCGCCTTTTTCCATCAGGTTGATGTCATTTCTGTGCGCCTCCTGGGTATTTTCCCGCTTTTTTCCATCAGGTTGATGTCATTTCTTGTGCGCCTCCTGGGTATTTTCCAACCTTTTTCCATCAGGTTGATGTCATTTCCTGTGCAGCTCCAGGGGATTTTCCCGCCTTTTTCCATCAGGTTGATGTCATTTCCTGTGCGCCTCCTGGGTATTTTCCCGCCTTTTTCCATCAGGTTGATGTCATTTCCTGTGCGCCTCCTGGGTATTTTCCCGCCTTTTTCCATCAGGTTGTTGTCATTTCCTGTGCACCTCCTGGGTATTTTCCCGCCTTTTTCCATCAAGTTGAGGTCACTTCCTGTACATGTCCTGGGCATTTTCCTGCCCTTTTCCATCAAGTCTTCTGCACAAGTGCGGGTTGGCGCCCTGAGGGGTCTTTGGCGTATGCTCAGTTGGCACGGATTTCCTCTTGCGGCAACGCGCCATTGGTGCATGCGTAGTAAGCCCTGGACTCTTACAATGATGTTACTATTGTGATACCAAATATGTTGCTGTGTCAATATGCTAACATGTATTACGTTATGGAATTAAAGTTTCCTTATTTTTACTGTATTATATTGTATGTATTATGTCACGATGCAATATAGAGGGTCACAATCATGGTTTATCCACCAGACATCATTGTGCTGTGCTACCTCCCTGGCTGAATGATTCAAAGAAAGTCCCAAACCTTGCTCTCAATTACCTAAATGTCGGAGATGGAGGTACAACCAAATGTCCTCATATAAAGTCCCAAATCCTTTTTCTTTTTTCCAATTTAGACCAGGAGCCAATTAACCCACCAACATGTCTTTGGAGTGTGGAAGAAAACCCATGCAAGCTCCTTGGAGATAGTTCTCTGGTTGGGACTCAAACCAAGGATTCCTAGTGCTGCAAGTGCAAACCACTGGGATGCCCTAAGCTGCTGTTAGCATTTTTTATTAGGGGAGCGAGGGGGGGGGGGGAGTTCTAGGAAATACACGGACCTTGCATTATTCATGTAAGGTCCACTTTAAGTCCTGCCGGCCACGTATTTTGGGATGGTCACGCACAACACAATAAAACCTATAAACCACTGAAGGAATATTACACTCAGCAAACAAATTGCATCCATAATTCTTTAACATTGCTACAGAGAAAAGCGACTATAACAGGAAAGGGAGACAAGTGAAGTTGCCAGGGAGTGGACAAGGAGATGATACAATCACCTAATCATAATGTTCAAACAGCATGAAGTCATAAAAAGTAGGTGAAGCATGTTCCTCCCTGGCATCTCCTGACTATAACCCCCTTCCGCTGTGGAGGAGAGCCGGCACTACCCAATCATTCTAAATCTAATTTTAAAGCATGTCTACGTACAGTATCTCACCAAAGTCAGTACACCCCTCACATTTTTTGTGAATATTTTCTTCTATCTTTTCATGTGACAACACTGAAGAAATGACACTTTGCTACAATGTAAAGTAGTGAGTGTACAGCTTGTATAACAGTGTAAATTTTCTGTCCCCTCAAAATAACTCAACACACAGCCATTAATGTCTAAACCGCTGGCAACAAAAGTCAGTACACCCCTAAGTGAAAATGTCCAAATTGGGCCCAAAGCAGTGGCGGCTGGTGCTTAAAATTTTTTGGGGGGGCGCAAACAAACTGAAAAATACTGAACCCCCTCCCCCATCAATTGCAGCCTCACTGTGCTCATCAAATGCAGCCATTGTGCCCCATCATATGCAGCCAAATGTTCCCATCCTATGCAGCCACTTGTGCCCATCATATGCAGCCACTTGTGCCAATCAAATGCAGCCACTTGTGCCCATCATATGCAGCCACTTGTGCCCATCATATGCAGCCACTTGTGCCAATCAAATGCAGCCACTTGTGCCCATCATATGCAGCCACTTGTGCCAATCAAATGCAGCCACTTGTGCCCATCATATGCAGCCACTTGTGCCCATAAAATGCAGCCAATGTGCCCATCATATGCAGCCACTTGTGCCCCATCATATGCAGCCACTTGTGCCTATCATATGCAGCCACTTTGCCCCATCGTATGCAGCCACCGTGCCCCATCATATGCAGCCAATTGTGCCCATCATATGCAGCCACTTGTGCCCATCATATGCAGCCATTTGTGCCCATCATATGCAGCCATTTGTGCCCATCAAATGCGGCCACTTGTGCCTATCATATGCAGCCATTTGTGCCCATCAAATGCGGCCACTTGTGCCCATCATATGCAGCCATTTGTGCCCATCATATGCAGCCATTTGTGCCCATCAAATGCGGCCACTTGTGCCAATCAAATGCTGCCACTTACCCTGACAATAAAAAAATTTGAGAGAAAAAGCACTAAATGCTAAATGTCTTGCGCCCCCCCCCCCCCCCGCGCGTGCTCGGGGCACACAGCTGCAGGCACTTGCATACACCCCCTTGAGACTTGCAGCTCTAGACCCCCCACGCCCGCGTGAGGTCCGGCACTTACCTGAGGAGCATCCTCTGTGTCTCCACTCCTCATGCTTGTCCGCTTCTCTCATGCTTCCTCCACTTGCCAAAGCGCCTAGGTTTGCCTGGCGCTTTGGCCAATCAGGAAACAGGTCTCACCAACCTGTCTCCTGATTGGCGGGGAGGCACTATAGTGTTATAGTGTGAAGATTCATTCGCTATGGTCACACAATTGGGTGGGATATTGCAGCGAACATTCTGATACCAACTGACACTTTTTGGGGACTGATACTAATACAGTGATCAGTGCTAAAAAAAAAAAATGCACTGTCACTGTACTGACACTGGCTGGGAAGGGGTTAATCATCAGGGGCGATCAAAGGGTTAAATGTGTGCCTAACCAGTGTTTTACTCCCACTGTGGGAGGAGCTTTTACTAGGGGAAGACATGGATGCTTTGCAGGGATGGAAATTGAATCTCTTCCCTCCTGTCAGAATGGTGATCTGCCTTGTTTACATAGGCAGATCTCCGTTCTGCCTCTTTGCTGGATGACGTTGTTTAATAATAGCCCAGGAAATGGACACAGCACTGGGACACCATATGCAATGTCATAGGCCAGGCAAGCCTTAGTATTAGTGCACTCGGGTCTAACAGCAGCAAAAGTCACCCAGATCCTGCACTCAGGTTGTTACTCACGATGTCCCTGAATACTTGGATTCCTCCCTACAGTATGAGACAGACACTTCCTTGGTGAACTCTCCAGACCGGGGATCCTTGGTGAAATCTTGTTTAGTTTCATAGATTTTTAGCAAAGTACAACCCCCAATTCTACAGCATTAAACAAGGTCCATAAAGCCATGGATGAGCGAGTTTAGGGTGGAGGAACTTGACTGGCCTGAGTCCTGACCTCAACCCGATAGAACACCTTTGGGATGAATTAGAGTGGAGACTGCAAACCTGGCCTTCTCGTCCAACATCAGTGCCTGACCTCACAAATGCGCTCTTGGAAGAATGGTCAAACATTCCCATAGACACACTCCTAAACCTTGTGGACGGCCTTCCCAGAAGAGTTGAAGCTGTTATAGCTGCAAAGGTTGGGCCAACTCAATATTGAACCCTACGGACTAAGACTGGGATGCCATTAAAGTTCATGTATGTAAAGTAAAGTTCATGTGTAAAGGCAGGCGTCCCAATACTTTTGGTAATATTGTGTATTTGCAAATGTGTGCAAACTTCTGTTTTCAACGTGAATTGTTAGATCAGGTCAATTTGTTGTTGTTTTTTTTTTGTTTTTTGCAGGCTAGCTGGTAAGGGTGCAGGTAAATGTTTTCTTTGTGATTGGCAGTAAGCCCTTGTATACATAGGAGTACTACAGTGTACACCCGCCTGACTGCTGTGTTTGCCCACATGGGGATGCACAGGTGTTCTGTACATCACCGTGCAGGCAGTCCCATTCATGTCAATTGGGACACAGCTGCTGCTCCCAGTGAATGGATGTGCAGGTGCGGGTGCACAGCCCTGAACGCACATGGTCTGCATTTAGGGCCATGCAACTGCATGGCTGTCAAATTGGGAGCAGGGTCTGTCTCCATGCAGGCACTGTGTCCCAATTTACATAAACTGGACTTCCTGCATGGGGATTAACTAAACACCTGTGCATCCCTGAGTGGGCAAACACGGCCCTCGGACGGGTGTACGCTGTAGTGCGCCCTGTGTGAATGAGGGTGTCACGGCCAGGGATCAGGCTTGGATACCAATAGCTATAGCAGTAGAGAGGATCCCACTGTCCAGCAGGATGAGTACACAAGCAGGTCACCCTGGCAGGTGACACAAGCTGTGGTGTCTAAGCACTAACTGATGTTTAGCAGATCTCCTGATGGTGGAGATGGGTTTTGCTGCGTGTTAGTACCAGGTTGTGGTCCTCAGAATCACCCGACCAGGAGGTGAGCAAGCCGGGGTCCAGGAGCAGGTGGAAATCAAGCAGAAGCGTAGTCAAGTCAAAGGTCAGTAACAAGAGGTTGTAGTTTGGGATCGAGCGGACATGTAGTCCAGGAACAAGCCAAAGGTCGGTAACAAGAGGCTGTAGTTTGGGATCAAGCGGAAGCGTAGTTGAGGAACAAGCCAAAGGTCAGTAACAAGGGGTTGTAGGTTGGGATCAAGCAGAAGTGTAGTCAAGGAACAAGCCAAAGGTCAGTAACAATAGGTTGTAGGTTGGGATAGAGCAGAAGTGTAGTCAGTAACAGGCCAAAGGTCACTAACAAGAGGTTGTGGGTTGGGATCAAGCAGAAGCGTAGTCAGTAACAAGCTAGAGGTTGGCAACAAGAGGATGGGTTGGGATCAAGCAGAAGCGTAGTCGAGGAACAAGTCAAAGATTGATAACAAGAGGTTGTAGGTTGGGATCAAGCAGAAGCATAGTCAGTAACAAGCTAGAGGTGGGTAACAAGAGGATGGGTTGGGATCAAGCGGAAGCGTAGTCGAGGAACAAGCCAAAGATCGATAACAAGGGGTTGTAGGTTAGGATCAAGCAGAAGCATAGTCAGTAACAAGCTAAAGGTTGGTAACAAGAGGT
This sequence comes from Lithobates clamitans, assembly GCA_037952925.1. Classification (NCBI taxonomy): domain Eukaryota; kingdom Metazoa; phylum Chordata; class Amphibia; order Anura; family Ranidae; genus Lithobates; species Lithobates clamitans. Next base: position 418,442 of record JBBGZY010002349.1, on the reverse strand, counting down.
TGTGGGTTGGGATCAAGCGGAAGCATAGCCAAGGAACAAGTCAAAGGTCAGTGACAAGGGGTTGTAGGTTGGGATCAAGCGGAAGCATAGTAAGTAACAAGCCAAAGGTTGGTAACAAGAGGTTGTGGGTTGGGATCAAGTGGAAGCGTAGTCAAGGAACAAGCCAGAGATCGCTAACAAGAGGTTACAGGTTGGGATCAAGCAGAAGCATAGTCAGTAACAAGCCATAGGTTGGTAACAAGAGGTTGTGGGTTGGGATCAAGCGTAAGCATAGTCAAGGAACAAGTCAAGGGTCAGTGATAAGGGGTTGTAGGTTGGGATCAAGGGGAAGCATAGTAAGTAATAAGCCAAAGGTTGGTAACAAGAAGTTGTGGGTTGGGATCAAGTGGAAGCATAGTCGAGGAACAAGCCAAAGGTCAGTAACAAGGGGTTGTAGGTTGGGATCAAGCAGAAGTGTAGTCGAGGAACAAGCCAAAGGTAAGTAACAATAGGTTATAGGTTGGGATAGAGCAGAAGCGTAGTCAGTAACAGGCCAAAGGTCGCTAAAAAGAGGTTGTGGGTTGGGATCAAGCAGAAGCGTAGTCGAGGAACAAGCCAAAGATCGATAACAAGAGGTTGTAGGTTGGGATCAAGCAGAAGCATAGTAAGTAACAAGCCAAAGGTTGGTAACAAGAGGTTGCGGGTTGGGATCAAGCAGAAGCATAGTAAGTAACAAGCCAAAGGTTGGTAACAAGAGGTTGCGGGTTGGGATCAAGTGGAAGCGTAGTTGAGGAACAAGCCAAAGATCGCTAACAAGAGGTTGCAGGTTGGGATCAAGCGTAAGCATAGTCAAGGAACAAGTCAAAGGTCAGTGAGAAGGGGTCGTAGGTTGGAAGTAACAAGCCATAGGTTGGTAACAAGAGGTTGTGGGTTGGGAACAAGCGTAAGCATAGTCAAGGACCAAGTCAAAGGTCAGTGACAAGGGGTTGTAGGTTGGGATCAAGCGGAAGCATAGTAAGTAATAAGCCAAAGGTTGGTAACAAGAAGTTGTGGGTTGGGATCAAGCGGAAGCGTAGTCGAGGAACAAGCCAAAGATTGCTAACAAGAGCTTGCAGGTTGGGATCAAGCAGAAGCGTAGTCGAGAACATGTCAAGTTTGAGTGGTAGTGAAGACATGGACGGCAGCAGGAGAGAAAAGAGCGAGATATTGGCTGGACAAGGACACAATAATCTGCCAAACAGGAAGTGCAAAAAGATGAATTAAATACAGTAGGAAGTTCACGGGAAGAGCAGAGAGCACAAGGTTCACAAGAAACAAAGTACAAGGCAAGATTGTCCAGCATCTCAGGTGGCTCAGCAAGAAGAGTCACTGCTGGACACAGAAGAGGTTGTGGTTTCAGAAGAGGTTGTGGTTTCAGGTTTCAGATCCTGGTTCTGACAAAAATGTAAGCTGTGCCTTATTAGTAAGCAATACCACTTTTTGGCAGTTGCTCAGTTTCAACTTGTGACAGCAGGTGGAGCCACTGAGCTCGGCATCTTCATATTGTTTAATGCTTGCTGGAAGAGATACGTCTGTTTCTCACTTTTTTTTTTTTTCTCCCCCTTCATCTTCTGCTGAAATGATATATGTCCCTGCATGATCTCAAAGCCAGGGCAATTTAAAATAGGAATTTATGGGCTCCCTTAATGTATAAGAGGGCATAATTTTGTCAAAGTTTAGCACGGATTGTAGGCATTTTATGACAATAATTTACTTCCTCGCTCTATAAGTAATATGACTTGCAGATAAAAAACTTAGGTCAAGCATCTCAAAAATTAGATGAATCCCTTCAAATGGGACATAAAATGTAAATAAATAAAAAAAGAAAAAAAAAAAACTGGAAGTTCTGGTTTACTTTGTGTGATGGAATTATTCCTCGGGATAAATCATAAAAAGAAATGTTTCAGTAAAACAGAAGAACATCATACAATTTTGACCTCTCCCAGCTGACATGATTATTACGGCGGCGGCGTAGCGAAGAGTCTTCAAATAGAATTGTCTTTTTTTTTTATTGCCGTGAGTACGCGTTTCGTTAAGGGTGGTAAAAAAGAAAAAAAAAATTGAAAGAAGTTCTGTAAAACAAACTAAGCATTACAAATGTGTTTATGGATTTTGTTAGGAAGAACATAAAATAAATATGAGGCGTTTTATAGACCTGGCCACATTGGCGTAACAGCCTCCATTTTTAAAGCTGAACTCTGGGCAAATATAAAAGACTGAAATTAATGCAGTAATAATAATCATTAATACATCAGCACAAGTATTTTTTATTTTTTTTGCACGAAAGCAGAATGAGTACCTGAATTTTACCCGGTATCAGCCTCCTGCAGTCCTTGTATAGCAGAGCTATCTGGGAAAGGGAAAAGCAGAATAAGGAGTGCCGACAAGGAACGCGCTGATAGGAGGAGAGAGCAGAGTGACAGAGAGATTAGCTGATCACTGTGCTGCTTCTCCTATCACTGTCCAGTCATAGGCTGGGGTGGGTCCAGAAGGACCTGGGCTCAGAAGAAGCAGTACAAAGAGCCAATAAGCTCATGTGTTGCCAAGGAGCAGGCTGATAGGAGGAGAGAGAGCAGAGTGACAGAGAGATTAGCTAATCACTGTGCTGCTTCCCTTTTCACTGTCCAGTCATAGGTTGAGGTGGTTCCAAAAGGACCTAGGCTCCGAAGAAGCTGTACAAAGAGCCAATAAACTTATGCGCTGCCAAGCAGCAGGTTGATAGGAGGAGGGGGCAGAGTGACAGAGAGAGGAGCTCATAACTGTGCTGTTTCTCTTTTCAATGTGCTGTCTAGGTTGATAGGAAGTGAACTGAGTGATGTTAATTATCATTTAACCTGGCAGACCGAGGACATCTAGTGGCTGAAGATATGTACTGTGGGAGGCATCTCCAGATTGAGGCAAAAGACTCGGTAAGAACTACTTCAATTCCAGGCCGACTCTGACATTCCTCTCTTACATGTAAAAATCAGCATTATTTAGCTAGAAAACTACTTAGAACCCAAAAACATTTACATATATTTATATATATATAGTATCTCACAAAAGTGAGTACACCCCTCACATTTGTGTAGATATTTTCTTCTATCTTTTCATGTGACAACACTGAAGAAATGACACTTTGCTACAATGTAAAGTAGTGAGTGTACAGCTTGTAAAACAGTGTAAATTTGCTGTCCCCTCAAAATAACTCAACACACAGCCATTAATGTCTAAACCGCTGGCAACAAAAGTGAGTACACCCCTGTGAAAATGTCCAAATTGGCCCCAATTGGCCATTTTCCCTCCCTGGTTTCATGTGACTCGTTAGTGTTACAAGGTGCCAGGTGTGAATGGGGAGCAGGTGTGTTAAATTTGGTGTTATCGCTCTCACTCTCTTATACTGGTCACTAGAAGTTCAACATGGCACCTCATGGCAAAGAACTCTCTGAGGATCTGAAAAAAAGAATTGTTGCTCTACATAAAGATGGCCTAGGCTATAAGAAGATTGCCAAGACCCTGAAACTGAGCTGCAGCACGGTGGCCAATACCATAGAGCGGTTTAACAAAACAGGTTCCGCTCAGAACAGGCCTTACCATGGTCGACCACAGAAGTTGAGTGCACGTGCTCAGCGTCATATCCAGAGGTTGTCTTTGGTAAATAGACATATGAGTGCTGCCAGCATTGCTGCAGAGGTTGAAGGGTTGGGGGCCTGTCAGTGCTCAGACCATACGCCGCACACTGCATCAAATTGGTCTGCATGGCTGTCATCCCAGAAGGAAGCCTCTTCTAAAGATGATGCACAAGAAAGCCCGTAAACAGTTTGCTGAAGACAAGCAGACTAAGGACATGGATTACTGGAACCATGTCCTGTGGTCTGATGAGACCAAGATAAACTTATTTGGTTTCAGATGGTGACAAGCGTGTGTGGGGGCAACCAGGTGAGGAGGACAAAGACAAGTGTGTCTTACCTACAGTCAAGCATGGTGGTGGGAGTGTCATGGTCTGGGGCTGCATGAGTGCTGCCGGCACTGGGGAGCTACAGTTCATTGAGGGAACCATGAATGCCAACATGTACTGTGATATACTGAAGCAGAGCATGATCCCCTCCCTTCAGAGACTGGACCGCAGGGCAGTATTCCAACATGATAACGACCCCAAACACACCTCCAAGACCACCACTGCCTTGCTAAAGAAGCTGAGGGTAAAGGTGATGGACTGGCCAAGCATGTCTCCAGACATAAACCCTTTTGATCATCTGTGGGACATCCTCAAACAGAAGGTGGAGGAGCGCAAGGTCTCCAACATCCATCAGCTCTGTGATGTCATCATGGCAACCTGTGAAGCTCTGGTGAACTCCACACCTAATGCTGCGTACACATGAGTGGAATGTCCGACAGAAAAAGTCAGACGGGAGCTTTTCATCGTATATGCCGATCGTGTGTGGGCCTCATCGGACTTTTTACATCGAAAATTCTGACGGACCTAGAAATTTAACATGTTCTAAATTTTTCCAATGGAACCAATTCCTATTGGGAAAACCGCTCGTCTGTATGCTGTTCCAACGTACCAAAAACGACGCATGCTCTGAAGCAAGTACGAGTCGGAAGCTATTGGCTACCGGCTATTGAACTTCAGTTTTCTAGTCTTGTCGTACGTGTTGTACATCACCGCGTTCTGGAGGGTCGGAATTTGGTGTGACCGTGTGTATGCAAGACAGCTTGAGCGGAATTCCATCGGAACTCCGTTGGAAAAAGCTTCAGAGTTTATTCCGATGGGAAAACCGGTCGTGTGTACGCGGCATAAGAGGGTTAAGGCAGTGCTGGAAAATAATGGTGGCCACACAAAATATTGACACTTTGGGCCCAATTTGGACATTTTCACTTAGGGGTGTACTCACTTTTGTTGCCAGCGGTTTAGACATTAATGGCTGTGTGTTGAGTTATTTTGAGGGGACAGCAAATTTACACTGTTATACAAGCTGTACACTCACTACTTTACATTGTAGCAAAGTGTCATTTCTTCAGTGTTGTCACATGAAAAGATAGAAGAAAATATATACAAAAAAATGTGAGGGGTGTACTTACTTTTCTTATTTTTGTGAGATACTGTATATAAATTTATATATATATATATATATATATATATATATATATATATATATATATATATATATTTTTTTTAGGAAGAGGCCCTAGAGAGTAAAATGTGGTTGTTACATATTTTTATGTCACATGATATTTGTGCAGCGTTTTTTCAAATGCAGATTTCGTTTTTTTTTTTTTTTTTCATGTAATGACTTAAAAAAGATCTTTCTATTATTAAAGAATCTTCAGTGAAATGGTGAACGTTCTCTTCCATGCTGAATGTAGATGGGCGGACACGCGGCACAATGAGGCTCTCGCTGGTCTCCGCTGACAATATTCAAAGTGAGAATCTAATCAGGACTTCTCGCCGCACTTTCTCTACTTCCTTTTAGAAGCCGCGTTTACATGCAATTTGTTTCCTGTAACATTTAAATCTTACCTCGGATGATGTGCCCTTGTCTAACCTTCCAGTGTCATTCTCATTTCTCTTTTTTTTTTTTTTTTTTCCTTGCTGGTTTCCCAAATGTTTTGCCATAAATACTCTGTGAAAGTTGCATTTACGATGATTAAAAAAAACGGAGCCATTGCCTGGAATTCCCAGTAATGTAGAAGCAGGTTAAAAAAAAAAAAAGTTATATAAAAATATACACTTTTTTGTTTATTTTTAATTACATTTAATTTTTTTTAGCAGGGCTTAAAGGGGTTGTAAATCCTTGTGAAAAACCACCTGTGCTGCAGCCCCCCCCCCCCCCAGAGCCCCCCTTTTACTTACCTGAACCCGTTTATTCCAGCCACGGGGGACGCGCACTGTGCACACCAGCTCCAGCCAGTGTCTTGGTTCCTCATTGGATAGATTGATAGCAGCGCAGCCATTGTCTGCTGTCAATCCAATCCAATGACGCGGGAGCTGGGGGGTGGGGCCGAGTCTTGCTGTCTGTGTCAATGGACTCAGCAGCAGGACTCGGGAGCGCGCCCGAACGGGTGACCCCCCCGGGAAAGCACTTCTTCGTCTGGGCACTCGAGAAGAGGAGGAGCCAGGAGCGCCGCCGAGGGACCCCAGAAGAGGAGGAGCCAGGAGCACCGCCGAGGGACCCCAGAAGAGGAGGAGCCAGGAGCGCCGCCGAGGGACCCCAGAAGAGGAGGAGCCAGGAGCACCGCCGAGGGACCCCAGAAGAGGAAGATCGGTGCCACTCTGTGCAAAACCCTTACACAGAGGAGGTAAGTATAACATGTTTGTTATTTTAATTTTTTTTTTTTTAATGAGACTTTACAACCACTTTTTAAAGTAGAACTATAGTAAAAAAATAAATGTTCATTTTGGATAGAGTAAGGGAGGGTTATGACCCCTGTCAGCTTTTTTTTTTTTGGCATTGGTGCCCCATCGGGGAGATTTCCTTTTACTTTCTCTTCTACAGCCTGTAGCCCCCTCCTAGATACATAGTTACATAGTTACATAGTTGGTGAGGTTGAAAAAAGACACAAGTCCATCAAGTCTAACCTACATGCTAGGTTTAGATCGGGGGTCGGCAGTCGACCGCGGAGAGCCGACAGTTGGATCGTGACCCCGGCTCTGATTCCCCCCATTCCCGTATCCTGGCCTAGGCTGACAAGGCCCAGGCCTAGGGCAGCACTTTGCGGGGGGTGCAGCACGGAAATAATCCCCGCCGGCTTGCACTGTTTATTTTTTTTAACCATCCCTGTCCCCATTGCAGAGATTTCCCTTCACTTCCTGCCCCATAGCCAAACAGGAAGTGAGAGGAAGGGGTGGGGGTGAAGTGAAGGGGGTCAGAGGACACTGCTTTTGGGGGGGACAAGACGCTACTGTAGGGGGAGGGGGGCAGAGGACACTATAGTAGGGGAGGGAATGATGTGAAGGGGGCAGAGGACACAGCATTGGGGGGTACAAGGCACTACTGTAGGGGGAGGGGGGCAGAGGACACTTTGGACGGGGGGTGATATGAATAGGGTTGCCACCTTTTCTTCAAGCCAAACCCGAACACTTTATCAGCCTGGGACCCCTTTGAGCGCCCCAAGGAGAGTAGTAATGCGTTATTATTACTATTATTTTTTTTTTTTTCTTTAGCAGGGATTAAAAATATTGTAATTTACTTGTATTATTCAATGCAAACTCCCTCATCGATCCATGTCTCCGTGCTTTTTTTTTTTGTGTGAAATCACTTTGAAAAATACCCTTCTAGCATTTCTAGTTGCGGCCATCTTAAGTAAGGGCAGATGATTCACGTAGCATTTACTGCCTGGAATCCATCTGCCCTTAGTTCAGGCATGCAGGCAGGAGGGTGTGCTTAGCTGAAAAAGCCCCTCCTCCCCTTCTCCGGATGAAAGAGAAGAAATGCCCATGAAGACTCCTGAAAGTAACTAAAGAAATGTAAAAAAAAAAAAAAAAGGTTAAAGTAATATATATATAATATATTAATATACATAGCCTCATATTTATATAATAAGGCTAACAGAGTAAGGATTAAAAATAGTTCATGTTGATTGAAGGAGCTTAGTTCCACTTTAACTGATTGACGACCGTATACTGTATATATATATATATATACAGCGGCAAAGCAGCTCCTCTGTGCAGGATCACGTACCTGTACGTGATCCTGCACTTCCGGGTCTGGGGCGCGCACGTGCACCGCCAGCGGGCCCACTCCTGCTGTGATTGGACACAGCGGGAGCCAACCAGCAAGCCCGGCGGAGGCGATGCCCACGGGGACCTGCCGATCGTTCCCGAGCGAGGCAGAACAATGGTCTGCCTATGTAAACCAAGGCAGACCGCCGTCCTGTGAGAAGGGAAGGCATGGATCCTGTGTTTCTGCTAAGCGGGAACACGGATCTCTGTCTTCCCCCAGAACAAGCCCCTCCCCCCACACAGTTAGCAAGCACTCCCTTAAACCTTTGATCACCCCCTGAAGTTAACCCTATCCCTGCTGGTGTCCTTAGTACGGTGATAGTACATACTTTTAGCACCGATCACTGTGTTATTGTCAACGGTCTCCAAAAAGTCTCACTTGGTGTCTGATTTGTCCGCGGCAGCTGTTGCGGTCCCGCTATAAAATCGCTGATCTCCACCATTGCTAGTAAAAAAAAAATATATAAAAATTATAAAAATTCAGGTATATATCCCATAGCTTGTAGACAGTATAATTTCTGTGCAAACCACTCAACATACGCTTATTATGATTTTTTTGACCAACAATATGTATTCTGCTAATAAATTGATGAAGAAATTTTTTTTTTTTTTTAATCGGATATGTATTATAGCAGAAAGTAAAAAATATTTTTTTTTTTTTTTTTTTCAAAATTGTCGCTCTTTTTTTGATCTATAGCGCAAAAAATAAAAACCGCAGAGGTGATCAAATGCCACCGAAAGAAAGCTCTCTATTTGTGGGGGGGGGGGAAGGACATCAATTTTATCTGGGTACAACGTGGCACGACCGCGCAATTGCAGTGCCTTATTACCAAAAAAATGATCTGGTTGGGAAGGGGGGGGGGGATCTTCCGGGCCTGAAGTGGTTAGGAGGTTCTATAGCAGTAATAAAAAATGACACAATCAAAATTGTGTCCAATATTCATGCTGGTAGGGTTACTGTGAGTCAGGGGACCTTTGATTGTAAGCTCCTCGAGGGCGGGGACTGATGTGAATGTACAATATATATGTAAATGAATAAATAAATAAGCAAATGAATAAATAAATAAATAATCAAACACATTAATAAAAAAATAAACAAACAAATAAATAAATAAATAAATATTCTCCATAAGACACAAAAAAAACAAAAAAAAAACACTGAGAGGTCTATCTAGAAACCTGTTTTGTTCAGCTGGGCTCATATTGTGCCTGGAATACCACCAAGCCTCCCCCCCCCCTCACAAGGAGAACATCGAATGTGACATTCACCAAACATTGGCTGCCAGATAATCAAGAAGCGCTGCAATTTAAAAGACATGCACCAGGAAGATAAACAGCGAATGCTTCATGATTTTACTGCTCTAAAAATATACCCTAATATTTATACTACCCCTTTCATTCACAGTCATTGTATTGCTGTTACCTAAATGCAGCAAAAAAAAAAAAAAATTCCAACTAAAAAAATTTTTTTGTGTCTTTTTTACATCTCTGTTTTTTTCCTCATTTAGGTCTTGCTTGACAAAATATTAGCAGCTTTATTTTTTTATTTATTTATTTTTTTTTTTAACGAGTTATCTTTATTCATTTGAGAAATTATTACAACTATAAAAAAAAAGTACCAATTTCTTTTTTTTTCAAAGGGGTGTGCGTGTGTGCGTGTGTGCGTGTGTGGGGGGGGGGGGCGGGGGGGTTGTGAGCATATTAGAAAAATTACACTATATTTAAGTAGGGTTATTTTATTTTACATCTTTGGTTTTTTTCCTTATTTAGGTCTTGTTTGACAAAATATTGGCAGCTTTATTTACCTTATTTTGTTTTAACGAGTTATCTTTATTCATTTGAGAAATTATTACAACTATAAAAAAAAAAAAAAAAGGTACCAATTTTTCTTTTTCCGAAGGGGTCCGGGGGGGGGGGGGGGGCTGTGGGTATATTAGAAAAATTACATCTCGGGATTTTTCCTTGTTTAGGTCTCGTTTGACAGAATATTGGCAGCTTTATTTTTTTTTATTTTTTTTTTTAAATAGGAGTTATCTTTATCCACTTTATAAATGATTATGTCTATGGAAAAAGTACCAACAATTTTAGTTTTGTTGGAGGTGAAAGAAAAGGTATATCTCTGGATTTTTCCTTATTTAGGTCTTGTTTGACAGAATAATGGTAGCTTTATTTTTTTATTTATTTTAACGAGTTATCTTTACTCATTTGAGAAATGATTATGTCTATAAAAAAAAAGTTACCAATTATTTTTTTTTCGAAGGGGGGGGGCGTGTGTGTGTGTGGGGGGGGGGGCTTTGGACGTATTAGAAAAATTACTATTTTTCCTTATTTAGGTCTTGTTTGACAGAATATTGGCAGCTCAATTTTTATGTCTATGAAAAAAAAATGTATCAATTTTTTTTTTTTTTTTCAGAAGGGGTGTGGGGGTGATTGTGGGCGTAATAGTAAAGTTATAATGAAGCATCCTGAGAAATCATTTCATGTCAGTGTCTTATCCGTTACCCATCTAGAGATGTCGTGTTCATGTTATGCCCATTAAAGTGCAGAAATTTGTCTATGACATCTCCACAATTAAAAACGGCACATACTGTCCACATATCAATAAATATACTTAATATTTACACAAATAATTGTAAAATTGGACAAAAATTCTTTGTCAAACATCTATTGCACTTACGATGGCGCTCTGACTTAAAATACACACATTGCATTGGAAATACAAAATATACATGCTGAATTAAAGAATATTTGCTGTTTGCTTCCCAGAAGGCAGAAATATAAAATAATAAGATTTTTTTTTTTTTTATTGTTTTGCAGAACAGTACAATTAAATTTCTTAGGACTGAAGGCACTCTAAAAAGTACACCCTAAAAGTTGCATTTTTAAAATGAGAATTAGAAAAATTACTCTAAATATTTGCTATAGGCCAAAAAGAATTGCTGGCAGTAGGACAGTTCATTTTAAACATTATTCATTTTATTGATAGAGCGATATTTGTGCTCACAAAAAAGACCTTCTCTCTCTCTCTCTCTCTCCCTTTATATACACTATATAGATATAGTTTTGTCTTTTTGTTTTGTTTTTTTACACTACATTTATTTTATACCATCTTTTTTGGTTTATATGCACTAGTCTTTGCTGTGCACCTGGGCCTATTTTTTTATTTTTATCCCTGATTTGTGACAACCATTGGATATATATATATTATATATATATTTTATATATATTTTATATATATTATATATATTTTTTATTTATATATATATATATATATATATATATATATATATATATATATATATAGTTTCGTTTTTTTTACATTACATTTATTTTATATATATTTTTTGGTTTATATGCACTTTTTTTTTTTTTTTACATTACATTTATTTTATATATATATATATATATATATATCTATATATATATATATCTATATATATATATATATATATATATATATATATATATATATATATATATATATATATATGTATATATATATATCCAATGGTTGTCACCACACACATATTAGGGATAAAAAATAGGCCCAGGTGCACAGCAAAGACTAGTGCATATAAACCAAAAAAGATGGCGGCACTCACAGGTCTTGAAAGGTGAACACACGACCCGTGAGTGCCGCCATATTTTTTGGTTTATATTTATCTATATATATATACATTTTTTTTTACATTATATTTATTTTATAAATATTAAAGCAAGAACACTGTATTTTAGAATAAATAGTGTATATATATTTATTTTATTTTTTAACATTATATTTATTTTATGAATATTTAAAGCAAGAACACTGTATTTTAGAATAAATAGTGTATATATATATATATATATATATATATATATATATATATATATATATTTTTTTTTTTTTTTTTTTTTTTAACATTATATTTATTTTATGAATATTAAAGCAAGAGCACTGTATTTTAGAATAAATAGTGTATATATATATATATATATATATATTTATTTATTTTTTTTAACATTATATTTATTTTATGAATATTAAAGCAAGAACACTGTATTTTAGAATAAATCGTTTATATATATTTATTTTTTTATTTTTTTTAAATTATATTTATTTTATGATAATTAAAGTAAGATAACACATGCAAGTTTATAATAAACAGTATAAATATAGTATCAATGTACTGCAAATCCTTATTATGGATTTATACTACTATTTATCAGCAGCATTATATTGAAGGCAAAATGCTTTGCATTTTCTGTGTCAAACAATTTTGGTTCAGCAATACTAATATATAATATACATATATTTGCACCTTATTAATGCCTATGTGCCCTTCTGAGGGGATAGAATGGGTTACAGGGTGTTATTGCCATAGAGTGTTATTTTTTTTTGTGCATTAAATTTTCCACCCAAGTGTGAATTCCAAATGTACTTAATAAACTTACGTATGGCGCCAATGTCATTTCAGATGCATTTTATTGACTCTATAGCCCAGTAATACAATTATAACATTATTTCTTTTGTTTTATCTATGGCACAAATTATTCATCTGTGTATGTGGACAGAACAGAAACATTTTGCTGTTATTGTGCTGCCATCTCAAGGTCAGAGTTGGTCTATTCTATTTTTGTCTGTGCTTTTCTTCTTTTTTTTTTTTCTTTTTTTTTTTTGCACACCAAGAACAATGCTGAGAGCTTGTAAGAAAAAAATAATGTTTGACTCACCATTTTTTTATTTTCTAGTCAAGAAGGGTCTCGTGAAGATGTATCAAAATATTTTATTCACGTGGTTAATTATGTTTTTGCTTATTTATTTATTTTTTTAATCAATTTTTGCTTGTTCACTTATGTAGGTGTATGTGTGGTGTGGGTGATAGTTTTACGAGGCTGATGAAATACTAAAATTATTTTTTATTTTTTTTTATAAGTTTCTTCTGTATGAGGACTTTTTTTTTCTAAAGAAATTATTTAAAAACGCATTTTGTAAAAAAAAAAAAAAAAAGAAAGAAAATGAATGTGAATTTTCTTACAAGATGAGATGTATTGTGAAGTATTTTCTATTTTTTATTTTTTTTTTGTTAGGCTGAAAATACAAATAAAAATAGGTATACACGACAGATTTAAAGACAACTGGTGAAAATATGAAAGCTGTTACCATCATCACGGGGTAAGTTGCCGTATTTAGTTGGTAGCAGCAGTTTTGTATGTCTTACCTATAAATGGATTTTTCTCCTAGCACAACGCAAAATCCTCCAACCAAATTTTCTCTAGAGTGTGTATGACTGCGGTAAAGACGTAAGCTGTAAACACTTTGTGACGTCAATGACTCAAGTTCTTAGTATAACACTGCAGAATATGTTGGTGCTAGGAAAAAAAAATTATAGAAAAAAAATAAGGGAATAAATAATATAATAATAATAATAAATAATAAAAAACAACTGGTAAAAATATGAAAGCTGTTTCCATCTTCAGACAGTTGCTGTATTTAGTCAATGACTCAAGTTCTTAGTATAACACTGCAGAATATGTTGGAGATAGGAAAAAAAAAATTATAGAAAAAAATAAGGGAATAATTAATATAATAATAATAAATAATAATAACAAATAATAAATAAAAGAATAAATAATAGTAACAGTTTTATTTTTCATTTTTTTTAGTTTTCATAAATCATTCTCAGTATACCTATTTTTCTTGTAATTATTCAGGGTCCCCATGCCAAAAACTTAAGCTCTGGAAAATGAACCCCCCCCCCCCCCCCCCTTCATGACCAGGCCATTTTTTGCGATACGGTGCTGCGTTACTTTAACTGACAATTGCACTGTACCCAAACAAAATTGACGTCCTTTTTTTCCCACAAATAGAGCTTTCTTTTGATGGTATTTGATCACCTCTGCGGTTTTTATTTTTTGCGCTATAAACAAAAAAAAGAGCGACAATTTTGAAAAAAAAAACAACATTTTTTACATTTTGCTATAATAAATATCCAAAAAAATAACTAAACTAAATAACTCAGTTTAGGCCGATATGTATTCTTCTACATATTTTTTGTAAAAAAAAAATAAAAAATTGCAATAAGTGTATATTGATTGGCCTGCGCAAAAGTTATAGCGTCTACAAAATAAGGGATATATTTATGACATTTTTATTATGAATTTTTTTTTTTTACCGTGGCGGTGATCATCGATTTTTAGCAGGACTGCGACATGCGACACTGCGGCAGACAGATCGGACACTTTTGACACTTTTGTGGCACCATTGACATTTCTACAGCGATCAGAGCTAAAAATAGCCACTGATTACTGTATAAATGTCACTGGCAGTGAAGGGGTTAACACTAGGGGGTGATCAAGGGGTTAAATGTGTTCCCTGGGAGGTGTTTCTAACTGTGGGGGGCAGTGTAGTGACTAGTGGAGGAGAGAGATCCCTGTTCCTGATCACTAGGAACAGCAGATCTCTCTCCTCCCCTGTCAGAGCGGGGATCTGTCTGTTTGTCGTCGTCCCCCCCCCCCTGCAATGCGTACCAGGCCCTTCGGGTCTGGTACAGATTTTAAGTGGAACCCCATGCCAAAATTTAAAAAAAGGCGTGCCCCCCCCCAAAATCCATACCAGACCCTTATCTGAGCATGCAGGCCCCCCCCTCCCCCCGAACCATAACAGGCAACATGCCCTCAACATGGGAGGGGTGCTTTTGGGGGGCAAAGCACCTTCTCTCCATGTGACGGGAACAAGGGCCTCTTCCCCACAACCCTGGCCGGTGGTTGTGGGGGTCTGCGGGACGTTGGCTTATCGGAATCTGGAAGCCCCCTTTTAACAAGGGGAGGTGGCAGATGGGCGGCGTGCTTGACGAGGGTTCTACATCGGGGGACATTGTTTTTTTATTTTTTTAATAAACGGATTGTTAAAAGCTCATGTTGTGTTACTCCCTTTTTTGGTGAATGGGTAGGGGTACTATGTACCTCATATTCATTCACATGGGGGGGAGGCTGGGATCTGGGGGCTTCCAGATTCCAATAAGCCCCCCTCCTGGAGACCCCCACAACCACCGGCTAGGGTTGTGGGTAGACATGTGCACTGCTGAAAAATTTGTTCGTACTCGATTTTTATTTTTTTTTCGTTTTTCGGGTCATTCGTTATTTTAAATAAATTTGTAACTTCGGAAAAATTTGTATTCGTTATGTTCCATCTGTTTAGATGCGGTATTCGTAGATTTGTAAATGTGAAAATCTGAAAATCCGGAATAATAACTAACTAATAATAACTAACTATTAATTTATAGGTATTGGAATTTCCTTTCAAATTTGGTTGTTTATGAATGTAGTGAATACTAATTTGTTCGAAGTTACGAATTATCTGAAATAACGAATGCCGCATCTAAATGAATTGAAAGTAACAAAATAATAATAAATAAAGTATACTAATAATAATAATAAAACATTTTTATTATTATTATTATTATTTATTATTATTAACCACTTGCCGCCCGCCATATAGCAGAATGACTGCGGCAAAGTGATTTAAACACCCTGACTGGGCGTCATATGACGTCCTCAGGATATTGAGCCGCTGCGTGCCCCCGGGGGGCGCATCGCGGCGATCGTTGTTGCGGGGTGCCAGTCTGACACCCCGCAACAACGATCTGGATAAAGAGTCTCTGACAGAGACTCTTTACCACGTGATCAGCCGTGTCCAATCACGGCTGATCATGATGTAAGAAGGAAGAGCCGGTGATCGGCTTTTCCTCACTCGCGTCTGACAGACGCGAGTAGAGGCGTGCCGATCGGCTGCTCTCCTGACATGGGCGGCCTGTGCTGATTGTTTATCAGCAAAGCCCCCCCTCGGATCCTACCCAGGACCACCAGGGAAGCCACCCAGGACCACCAGGGAAGCCATCCACACTGGACCACCAGGTATGCCCCCTAGACCCCCAGGGAAATACTAATCTGTGCCCAGGCAGCTGCCAATCAATGCCCAGGCAGCTGCCAATCAGTGCCCACTCACAATGCCTACCACTGCCAGTGCCACCAGGGATGCCTATCAGTGCCCATCAGTGCCACGTATCAGTGCCCAACAGTGCCGCCTATCAGTGCCCATCAGTGCCACCCATAAGAACCCATCTTTGCAGCCTTTCAGTGCCCATCAGTGCCCACCAGTGCCACCCAGTGCCACCCATGAGTGCCCTTCAGTGCCGCCTATCAATGCCCATCAGTGCTGCATATCAGTGCCACCCATCAGTGCTGCCTACCAGTGCCCATCAGTGCCACATATCAGTGCCCATCGTCAGCGCTCATCAGTAGCTGCTCATTGGTGCCACCTCATCGGTGCTGCCTTATCAGTGCCTGTCAGTGCCGCCTTATCAGTGCCCATCAGTGAAAGAGACAACTTACTTATTTACAAAAAAAAGCAAAACTTTTATTTTTTTCAAAATTTTCGGTCTTTTTTTATTTGTTTAGCAAAAAATAAAAACCGCAGAGGTGATCAAATACCACCAAAAGAAAGCTCTATTTGTGGGAACAAAATGATAAAAACTTAGTTTGGGTACAGCATTGTATGACCGCGTAATTGTCATTCAAACTGCGACAGCGCTGAAAGCTGAAAATTGGTCTGGGCAGGAAGGTGTCTAAGTGCCCGGTATTGAAGTGGTTAATTTGTTACGTTCCATTCGTTTAGATGCGGCATTCGTTATTTCGGATAATTTGTAACTTCGGATAAATTCATATTCGTTACGTTCACTAACAGCCAAATTTGAAAGGAAATTCCAATACCTATAATTTAATAGTTAGTAATAGTTATTATTTTTGGTTAGTTAGTTATTATTTCGGGTTTTCGAATCTCATTTTTGGATTTTCGTTCTTTTGAATTTTCGGATTTTTGAATTTTAGGATTTTTCGAATTTTCAAATTTACGAATTTTGGTTTTCGGAAAAATTTGTTAAACGGGTCTTTGTTCATTAGAATATTTCCGAATTAACGAATTTGTTGAATTTAGTCGAAAAACGAACTCGGAACAAAATGAATTGCGCATGTCTAGTTGTGGGGAAGAGTCGCTTGTTCCCATCAATGTGGGGACAAGGGCCTCCTCCCCTTAATGCAATAGGCTGCGCACACCTATGGCGTGTTCGAGGTTTCAAATCATTTTAAACATTCATAGGGTTGTTTGAATTATTACATTGCCTTTAGCAGGAACTCTTGTTTCCCTTTTTCTAACTTTATTTTCAGCTTTTGTTCACAAAAATATCATTTTAAAAAACGTACTCAAGTCTCACAAGCTGGTTTAACCCGCACAGAATCTAAATGCAAAACTTCATTGGAAATTAAAATACTTTTGTAAGTGGCAATAAAATTTGAAGGCCACATTCCACACAAATCACACATTCCTCCTGTTACGGTGTAGACCGGCCTTCCTCAACCTTTTTAACATGGAGGAGCCCTTGAACTGTCATTCATGTTTCAAAGAACCCCTGAATACAGCAGGTATAGAAAAGAATCCCCCCCCCCCTTTTAAAAGAATCCCATTTTGTTGCTTTGCAGCCTGAAATTAAGACAGAGACAGTTTTCGTTTTACCCTGCTGTATTTACTCAGTGCAACTTGTAACCTTCAAGTGAAAAATATAACACCAACATATCAGAAAAAAAATTAAATAATCAAAATCAGACTCACTGAGTTGGAAAAAGGACACCCCCTCCCCCTTGTAAACTCACTCAGGTGTAGCTACTCACCTTCTCAATGGCACACAAAGGCATTTGACTTTCAACTGTGATCAGTTGTGGTCATTTTGATTTGCTCGGCATGAAAAGAGCTTTCCTGGAGCACTTCAGTCCCCGGTAGTGCAACTGAAGCAAACCATCAACTATGGGTGGCAAAGAGCTGTCACCGGGATCCCCAGGATAAAGTTGTGGACAGGCGCAAGTCAGGAGATGGATACCAAAAAAAAAAAATCTCAAAGGCTTTATCAAGAAGCAAAGTGAAGTCTGCTATTAAGAAGTGGAAGGTATTTGGTACAACACAGACCCTCCCTGGATCAGGACGTTGCTCCAAACTGGATCAGTGTTCCCAACAACCCCCCCCCACCCCCACCCCCAGTAAATTTTACTGGCAAGATGCCAAAATTTACAAACGGCACCAATTTTTGTAAAACAAAAGTACCCGAAATGGCCGTTTTTGGTGCTAAACTGAGCAACTATTAGTATTTAAACTACAAACATGTAGCTAGTGCTATTAGAAATGTGTTTAAGTCAAACAGAAGTCAAAAACCATATTTCTCTATTTACATGAAGGTCAGGTTAATATAACCCAGCCAG
Source organism: Lithobates clamitans (assembly GCA_037952925.1). Classification (NCBI taxonomy): domain Eukaryota; kingdom Metazoa; phylum Chordata; class Amphibia; order Anura; family Ranidae; genus Lithobates; species Lithobates clamitans. The sequence goes on along the minus strand of JBBGZY010002349.1, from coordinate 400,432 downwards.
CACAGAGTTCCCCCTTACAGTGCAAGGGAGAACTCTGCGGACCCCGATGTGAAGGACAATTCCACAGATCATGATCTAAGGGGGACCTCTGATGTAAGGGGGGGGCTCTGTGCTCCCCTTTACATCAGAGTTCCCACTTACATCAGGGTCTGCAGCATTGTCCTTTACACCAGGGTCCGCAGAGTTCTCCCTTGCACTATAAGAGGAAGTCCTGCAGACTCTGATGTAAAGAGGAACATTGGGAACTCTAATGAGGGGGGGACTCTGGTGACCAGAGATTACCTTCTGCAGAGTGAATACACTAAGGTAAGAGGGGGTTACTGATATGAGGGGGAACATTTATTTCAGTGCCCCTTACATTCACTCCCACCCCCTTACATCAGGGACCCCTCCTCAGACTGACCTTCTGTCAGGTGCACCGTGCAGGACTTAGTCAGGCAAGTCCAGCTTGGCGGCTCTGGTTTTATCCTATAGTCTCCTCTCCACAGTCCACACACATCTGACTTCTCTCGTGATCCCCAATCTGGCGGCGCTCCCACTCTTGACTCCTCTCCAGGCTCCCCCTCAGAGACTGCAGACATGATAAAAGACAAGAGAGGGTCAGAGATTGCAGAGATGGTACAGGGGATGGTCAGAGGATATGGACAGGGCACAGGTGGTCAGAGGATATGTACATGGCAGGATACAGGAGATGGTTAGAGGCTGCAAACAGGATACAAGAGATGGTTAGAGGATGCGGACATGATACAAGAGATGGTTAGAGGATGCGGACAGGATACAGGAGATGGTTAGAGGCTGCAAACAGGATACAAGAGATGGTTAGAGGATGCGGACATGATACAAGAGATGGTTAGAGGATGCGGACAGGATACAAGAGATGGTTAGAGGATGCGGACAGGATACAGGAGATGGTTAGAGGCTGCGGACAGGATAAAGGAGATGGTCATGCAGGAAGGATACAGGAGATGGTCATGCGGGAAGGATACAGGAGATGATCATACGGGAAGGATACAGGAGATGGTCATGTGGGAAGTATACAGGAGATGGTCATGTGGACAGGATACAGGAGATGATCATACGGGAAGGATACAGGAGATGGTCATGTGGACAGGATACAGGAGATGGTTAGAGGCTGTGGACAGGATACAGGAGATGGTCATGTGGACAGGATACAGGAGATGATCATACGGGAAGGATACAGGAGATGGTCATGTGGGAAGTATACAGGAGATGGTCATGTGGACAGGATACAGGAGATGGCAGAAAGACAGCAGACAGAGATTGTATACAATGATTTTGTACAATCTCACCGCTGCCATTTTTGTCTGGAAACTGCTGCCTGTGCCTGTCTGTGGCAGCCAGTCAAACAATGGATGGATGTTGCAGGCCAGGGGTCCAGTGGTGGCACTCAGTTCAAAACAAGTTGACTTGTATGCATGCACAGCTGCACACCACTCATTTACCAGGGCGCTGCAGGCAGGGTAGGGTGTGCTCAGTGCTGGCCAGTGGCACTGGTCAGGAGGCCTTATGTGACCATCCAGGGGGTCGGCCAGGCTGGGTCCGCAGCGCCCTGCACTGTCCATCTCTCGCCGTGCTGCTGGTGCTACCACCGCCAGTCCTCCAACTCCGTTGCACTGTCCGTGTCCACTCTGTCTGCCCGCTCGGCTCCTGGCATTTTAGGCCGGCAGTGACTTGCGGCATGACATCATCAGCGGGCGTGGGCTCAGGATCGAATTGTCTCGGGGATTTCCGGAGCTGGCGCTGTGTATGCGCAGTTCTCACCTGAGCCTAACGCAGCCATTTTTACTGGCACCGTTTGGCTCCTACGGGCATTTACAGGCACCAGAAAAGTGCCCTGTTTTTACGGGCTGCCCATAAATCTACGGGCGGTTGGCAACACTGAACTGGATGAAAGAGCCAGGAGGAAACTGGTAAGTGAGGCTACCAAGAGGCCTACAGCAACTCTGAAGCAGTTGCAGGAATTTATCACAAAGAGTGGGCATTGATTGTTTCTCAAATGTATAATAATGGTCCTCAATAGTGAAGTTGCTGTCTTTTCCACCCCAGGCTCTCCCAGCAGATTCCCTCTCTCCACCCCCCTCCTTCCCTCCTTCTCTCCCAATCTTTTCTTATCCTATCCTTCTTTTTCCTTTCTTTCTCCCCCCCCCCCCCCCCCGGTTACTCATTGCTTGATATAATGTGTATTCATCTATGTTTATGATGATTAAAGGTGCAAGCACCGCTGTAGGCGATAGCCACTTGGCCCGCTCGCTGCCACTTTACTTTATTTGATGTATCAATTGTATCTCTGTCATGCTGTTTATACTACCAATAAAAACATTTTCAACCCCCCCCCCCCTAAAAAAAATTTAGAAAATCAAATTTCTTCATCACTTTAGAATTTAGGCCAATATGTAATCTGCTACATATTTTTGGTTAAAAAAAAATCCCAATAAGCGTATATTGATTGGTTTGCGCAAAAGTTATAGTGTCTACAAACTATGGGATAGATTTATGCCATTTTTATTTTTTTTTTATTTTTTTTACTAGTAATAGGGGCGATCAGTAACTTAAAGTGGGGCTGCGACATTGCGGCAGACAAACCGGACACTTTTGACACTTTTTTGACACTAATGACTCCAATACAGTGATCAGTGCTTAACAAAAATGCACTGTCACTGTACTAATGACACTGGCTGGGAAAGGGTTAACATCAGGGGCGATAAAAGGGTTAAATGTGTGCCTAAAATGTGCTTGGTTACTGTGTGGGAGGTGCTTGTACTGTGGGAAGGCAGAGCTTCGTGTTCCTGCTTTGCAGAAACACAGGATCACTACCTTCCCTACTGACAGCATGGCAGCCTGCCTTGTTTACATAGGAAGACCGCTGTTCTGGTTCTGTCCCGAACGATTGCCAGGTCCCGGCAGACATCGAGTCCACCGCGCCCGCTGATTGGGAGCGGGCTGCCGGTGGCGCGTGTGCGCGCCGCCAGACCAGGAGGTGCAGGATCATGTACAGGCACTTGATCCTGCACAGGACAGCCGCCTTGCCGCTGTATATGTACAGTATACAGTTGGCAAGCGGTTAAAATGCAATGATGAGATCTGCCTGGGGGATGGTGTTTGTAGTATCTTGATCGGCTAATTATTAAATGACATGGAATTCATAAATTGCTATTGCGGTCAAGGATCTGGGCATACTGTAGCACCCCCTCTATGGATGGTAGGATTGAACTCCAGATTCTTGATTTCGATTCTTGCATGAATATTTTGCTCCCTACCTTTGAAGGTCTTTGCTTTTGATGTAAAAAAAATGTTGGAGATTTATTACACCTTTTGGACCACTCTCTTCATGTTCACTTCTGGATTTGACAGGTTCCACTCCAGTAAACTGTATAGGAACTTTTGATTTTACACTACTGGGTTTTCCTATAGGAATACTGTTCACATGTTCTCCTGATGAAGATATTTGAAGCACTCGAAATGCGTTGAGTTAACATGTGGATGTTGAATTGAAATAAGATTTGTGAACTTCACTGTGCAAACACTGGATATGGTGCTATATATATATATATATATATATATATATATATATATATATAGCACCATATCCAGTGTTTGCACAGTGAAGTTCACAAATCTTATTTTAATTCCACATCCACATGTTATCTCAACGCATTTCGAGTGCTTCAAATATCTTCATCAGGAGAACATGTATATATATATACATGTATATATATATATATATATATATATATATATACATGTATATATATATATATATATATATATATATATATATATATATACAGTGCCTTGAAAAAGTATTCATACCCCTTGAAATTTTCCACATTTTGTCATGTTACAACCAAAAAAACGTAAATGTATTTTATTGGGATTTTAGATGATAGACCAACACAAAGTGGCACATAATTTTGAAGTGGAAGGAAAATGATAAATGGTTTTCAACATTTTTTACAAATAAATTTGTGAAACGTGTAGCGTGCATTTGTATTCAGCCCCCTTTACTCTGATACCCCTAACTAACATCTAGTGGAATCAATTGCCTTCAGAAGTCACCTAATTAGTAAATAGAGGCCATCTGTGTGTAATTTAATCTCAGTATAAATACAGCTGTTCTGTGAAGCCCTCAGAGGTTTGTTAGAGAACCTTAGTGAAGTCAACAAACAGCATCATGAAGGACAAGAAACACACCAGGCAGGTCGGGGATAAAGTTGTGGAGAGGTATAAAGCAGGGTTAGGTTATAAAAAATCTCCCAAGCTTTGAACATCTCACGGAGCTCTGTTCAATCCATCATCCGAAAATGGAAAGAGTATGGCACAACTGCAAACCTACCAAGACATGGCCGTCCAATTAAACTGACCAGCCGGGCAAGGAGAGCATTCATCAGAGAAGAGCCAAGAGGTCCATGGTAACTCTGGAGGAGCTGCAGAGATCCACAGCTCAGGTGGGAGAATCTGTCCACAGGACAACTATTAGTCGTGTTCTCCACAAATCTGCCCTTTATGGAAGAGTGACAAGAAGAAAGACATTGGTGAAAGAAAGCCCAAAAAAAAACACGATATTTTGTAATTTTTGCTCTAAAACATATCCAATAAAAAAATGTAAAAAATCTAATTTCTTCATTAATATGTGTTCTGCTACATATTTTTTGATAAAAGAAAAATCTCAATAAGCTTATATTGAAAGTTATAACATCTACAAACTATGGGATATATTTATGGTATTTTCGTTTATTTATTATAAAGTGGGACTGCGATATTGCGGCGGACAGTCAGACACTAACTGCCACTTTTGACAATTTTTGGGGACCAATGACACTAATGCAATGATCAGTGCTAAAAATATGCACTGTCACTGTACTAATGACACTGGCTGGGAAGGGGTTAACATCAGGGGCAATGAAAGGGTTAACTGTGTGCCTAGCTAGTGATTCAGTGTAGTGGGGGAGGCGCTTTTACTAGTGGAGAGCATGAATCTGTGTTTCTGCCTTACAGGAACACAGGATCCCTGCCTTCCCTACTGACAGAACGGCAATCTGCCATGTTTACAAAGGCAAACTGCTGTTCTGCCTGTGTACGGAACGATCAGCGGGTGCCGGCGCACATTGGGTCCGTAGGACCCGCTGTGTTAAATTACAGTGGGGGCAAGCCGCCGGGGTGCACCCTCGCGCCCGATAGATACCTGGAAGTGCTATGGGGCGGTTAGCAAGTGGTTAAAGCCGAGTTCCAGCCTGGGTGAAAAAAAAATTAAAAGTCAGCAGCTACAAATACTGTAGCTGCTGACTTTTAATATGAGGACACTTAAAGTGTAAACCCACTCTCATCCTTTCTAAATTACTGCCATAGTGGTTATCTATAAGGATAATCACGCCTCCTGCATGTATCTTTACCTGTCAAATGTCTCCCCTCTGTCTGTTATGAGACCCGAAAAACTGCAGATTCTGTGGGTGGGTCTGTTGTCTGGAGCTCGGTGGGCGGAGTCGTGATGTCAGTAGACTCCCCGCCCACCTCTACACTCCCCTTGTCAATATGCATTTTCTCCTGTGTATTTCTTACACTGAACTTCTGCTATGATCTCTAACATCCAGTCAAAACCCAGAAAGGTCACCACATGACTTCAGAATACCCAATCATGCTGAGGTGTGGAGCGGCCAATCCTGGGAGAGCTGGAGTAGAAAGGAGGAGGGGATGTGAAGAACACAGAATGTCTCTCTTAGGCCCGTGCATGAGATATGTAAATCACCTGTCACTCACAGCAAGGGGGGAAGAACAGACTCCTATTTCTCTGTCTGTCCATTTTATCTCACAGAAAAAAGATAAAAGAATTGCTCAGAGTTGGATTAACTCTTCATGGCAAGACTGGGCAAAGATGATATGAAATCCTATACTGTACAAGTTACAGGCCTAAATTAAAAAAAAAAAAAAGTTTTCGGGTTTACATCCACTTTAAGGCCAGTACACACGATCAGAAAATCGGAAGTAAAATTTTGTCCGATGAACGATCTGCCGATTTTCGGGTCGTTCGAACGGTGCTTTTGAAAGCCGATTCTGAATTTTTGGTAGGCAAAACTGGATGTGCAGGCGATGAAAATGTTGTCGTATGTGAACACAACGTCTGATTTTCATTTAATTAGTACGGTTTTCGTTCGAAAAAAATTGTAAGAGCAAGACTAGGCATGCTCAGAAACGAAAGAATACATACAAAACAATTTAACACATTACATCACTTCTGAAGTTGAATTTGGCCGTACGAGAATTGTCGTATGTTGAGTAACCTCTTCACTTTCGATATGAGACTAGCATGCAACAAAAAACTGATGAAAATGTGTCCAATAATCTGATCGTGTGTACCAGGCATTACCTTGCCAAGGAGCCTGCGATTTCAGCACCCAAAGCCGTCCCGCCCATCGGCATCCTTACTAAGGGAAACAGGAAGTTAAGCCTTGTTTCCTACTCCGCATGTGCGAGACGCATGGCACTTTCTGAATGGTCCGTCATCTTCTGGAACACACATGGGTCCCAGAAGGCAACGGGGAAGGGGGAGGAGGAGGGCACGAAAAAGTGGAAGTGACATACCTCGCCGTGGCGACATGGGATGGAAGTTCAGAAGAAAACATACCAAAAAGGTATGAAAAAATAAATATATATATACAGTATCTCACATGTACTGTGACATACTGAATCATAGCTTGATCCCCTCCCTTTGGAGACTGGGCCACATAACGACCCCAAACACACCTCCAAGATGACCACTGCCTTGCTAAAGAAGCTGAGGGTAAAGGTGATGGACTGGCCAAGCACGTCTCCAGACCTAAACCCTATTGAGCATCTGTGGGACATCCTCAAAAGGAAGGTGGAGGAGTGCAAGGTCTCTAACATCCACCAGCTCTGTGATGTCATCATGGAGGAGTGGAAAAGGACTCCACTGAAGCTCTGGTGAACTCCATGCCCAAGAGGGTTAAGGCAGTGCTGGAAAATAATGGTGGCCACACAAAATATTGACACTTTTGGCCCAATTTGGACATTTTCACTTAGGGTTGTACTCACTTTTGTTGCCACTTTTGTGAGATACTGTATATCCAAAAACAGGGGAGGGGGGTGTTCTTTTGTTTTAAACTGAGTAAAATTTTTGCCTGGAACTCTGCATCAAAAATATCACATTAATTGCCTCCATACCACCTGTATTGTATGACTTTTCCTTGTTTTTTGTATTGTAAAATGTTAAAAAAAAAAAAAACTTGCCAAAATTTTTTATCTGATTTAAAAATAATTTGAAGTTATATTATGGAAAGATAATAAGTATTAAACCAAGACAAGAGAAGTACAGGGACAATGAAATGTATACCTTAGTGTAACTTTTCATACATCGGTACGGTGCAATTTTGTATTTGGGAAAAAAATACGAGCTCACCGCTTACTAAAATTCAAACTCAACAATTTTTTTTTAAACGTACAAGAGCGACGATTTCCTGCTGCCTGCAGTATGACGTTTTTGCATGTTTTTTGATGATACAAAGGTCTTCTGCTCTTCGTATTCCCTGTTATGTATGTGTCAAGACTAAGGGACAAGCCGGACAAAACCACAGAGCACTATAGAGGGCTCTAGTCATATAAGCATTGATGTATCAGATGTACCCACCAGGCTGGAATAAAATGGTCACAGAGGAGCTCCAGGAAAAGGAGCAGGAAAAAGAGGCAGCATTACGACCATTTTTTGGAGGGTATGTTCTGTTTTGTTTTTTGTCACCTTACCTACAGTTCCATCTTTAGCACACACTGCAGATTTATATCCTGTTGTTGTTCTGCCTTCCATTTTGCTCAGACCACTCCAGTTTTTTGACAATAAGTCCACAGGAGAGAGACAGGGCGAGAGAAGCCCATGTAAAACTAACTTTCCTGATGAATGTCTGGTATCTCAACTCAAAGGGCCTACAAACTGAATTCCCAGCTTGTTAGTGTATAAGCTGGTCCAATGGTTCTTCCAAAAAAAAAAAAAGTGTTTTAGGAGTTTACAAGACTCTTCTAAAAAAAAAAAAAGGGTGAGACATTTCCTACACAAAGCTGTCTTGCTGTCCAGTGATCCCACCAAAAATCACTGCAGGTATACTTTGATAAGCCTCAAACCTTATCATTGCAAAAATTGGAAGTGATATTGAGGACCTTACAAATGTTAGGCAATAAATATTTGAAAAAAAATGTTTGACCCCACAAAGTTTAAAAAAAACAAAAAAAAAAACCTGCGGAATACTGGCATAAATTGATGAAGAAATTCGATTTTTTAGATTTTTTAAAGTTTTTTCATTGGATGTGTTTTATAGCAGAAAGTAAAAAATATTGTTTTATTGTGAGGGAGGGGGTAGTAGGGGGGGGGGGGGTAAGTGAGGGAAGGGTAGTGTCATGGTTATGCAATAGAGTTTTCTCTGTCAGCTTACCTGTCTCCATGTTTTCATCTCTAAAGACCAGCTGCCTCTCACCTGACTGGTTTTATAAACCTCTCCTCCAAGCATGGCCCCACCCCAGGCCCTATCAGGGAACCCTATATTAACCTGTGCACTGCAAGCCAGCAGTGCTGATCAACCATTGTGTGTTAGCCTCCGTGTGTACTTGCTGTGTTTCCTACGTCTGATTCCTGTTACCGACTTTGGCCTGTTCTCGACTCTCCCTGTCTGCTTGTTACCCTGACCTTTGGCATGTTATGTTTATCCTTGTCTGCTAGTCACCCTGACCTTTGGCTTACCCCTTACTTCCCTGTCGTTCCAGCCTGCTTCCTCCTTCCTCTTCTCCTGTAGTCTACGGTGAGCGTGAGCTGTGAGACCCTGGGAGCCGCTACCTGGAGCCAGACTGCAGCACAGGCCATCCTCACAACTAGAGGCTCTGGTGAACACCCGCTGGCTCTTAGACTCCGCGCCCTGGGGAATCTATGCTCTAGCTCCCACTGGGATCCATGTTAGTTATCCTGTAGACCTGCTTCCTGCACCTTCCAGGGTTCAATCCGCAGCAGTCAGTCCTAGGGTCCACTACCTTAGCGGTGCAGTTCCGACTCCTACAGAGTGCGGGGTGGGATAGGGGTTGTGGGATGGGAGGGTTGGGATGGAAAAGGCTGTAAGCGCTGTTGGGGGGGGGGTGGATAATTGGGAGATTGCTGGATGGCGGGGTGGTAGAGGGCATTAGGGCTGGGCTATAGTGTAAGGAATGTAATGTTAGCCAGTTATTCATTTGCAGCAGTGGATAACAGCAGGAGGCTTTAGGAGTTGGACAATGTTGTGTGGACAATGTTGGGAGGGAGGGATGGAGGCTGGTGTGGGTTAGGAGTGGCAAGGGTGGAGAAGGGAGCTGGAAAGACATGGGAGCAGAGGTGACAGCTGGCGAAGGGAAGGAGGAGGCAACAGGCAGCATTGACAGCTGGCTGGGGGGAGGAGGGGGCTAGGAGGGCACCTGGCAGAAGTGACAGCTAACCAGAGGAAAGGAGGAGGCAAAGAAGGTGCACGGCAGAAGTGACAGCTAGCCAGAGGGGAGGAGAAGGCGGGAAGGCGCCCGGCAGAGGTAATAGCTGTTCGGAGGGGAGGAGAAGACGGGGAAGGCGCCCGACAAAAGTTACAGCTGGCCAGAGGGGAGCAGGGGGCAGGGAAGATGCCTGGCAGAAGTGAAAGCTGTCCGGAGGGGACCAGGGGGCGGGAAAGATGCCCGGCAGAAGTGACAGCTAGCCGGAGGGGAGGAGGAGGCAAGGAAGGCACCCGGCAGAAGAGACAGCTGGTGGGCGGGGAGAAGGAGGAGGGGAGGAGAAGGGGAACCCCACTGACAGCCCAAATATCATTGGTTGTTAAGGACGTGGAGGCCTCGCCCCTTGAGAGTCGATAATTACTGGCATTCTTTTGTTTACATTTCAGCTGTCAGCGGGGGAATCCCACTGACAGCTAAATAATCGAGCCTAAAGGTATCGGTTTCTAGTATCGGAGCATTTGCAAATTTCTTGGTATCGGTGCAACCCTAGTTTTAATCTTTTGCATTTGATCAACATTTTGTGCAGAGGTTTTAGCTTGCAGTAATAAAAGAAGAACTCCAGAATAGGCAAAAAAATCACCTATTAGTACACCCCCTACACAAAACACTAAACAGTTAATACAATTTTGAAAACTCTTAACATATAGGAGAAAAGACTAATGGAATTTTCATGATCTCATCTCTGTAATTCAAAAGATAACAGCATCTGCTCTGCCAAGGAGGAGGCATAACAGCAGGGATTACATCATATCCTCTCCTCTCACTCCGGAGTAAAAGGAAACTACAGTTCCCATCAACCACAGGGAATTGTTGTGAAGGTGGGTGGGTACACTAGGCATGTACATGTTGAATGTATCTGAGAGTCCCAGTCCGCCCACCACTGCAAGTGGGGCTGAATTACCTCACTGCTTCCTGGAGAAAGAACTACAGAAGGGATGTGCCAAGACCAGGGGCTGGGGGGATAGGAAGCATAGCAGCCACCAGTCTTTCAAACAGGAAACCAAAGAGAATTAACGGTTTGATTTGAAAATTAATAGGCTATTTCAGAGTGACTACTGAGTGAACCAGAACATGGGTGACATATTCAGTGAAGGTAGGAAGTCAGCAACAAGGACACGTAAAGAAGTTTTTGCCTGGAGTTCTGCTTTAACGTTTTTCTAGGAGACTTCAGCTGTTATTCGGCAGGTCAAGAAACCTTTTTCGCATGCCTGAAAATTCCAGTATGTGGGCTGTGAACAAATGAAAAGGAAGAATCTTTGGGATGTGAAACAGGGTTTCGCTACCGCCTTAGCGAGCAAAAGGCCTGCATCATAAAAGCTTCTTGGTTGCCACCAGCTTCACCAGACTTCTGATTTAGAGGATGGACCTTTGCCATACTTTGTCTTACTGTCCAATGATCCAACTTATTGACAGTTCAAGTGGAATTTGATAAACCTCCTTTAGCCTTAAATGGTTTAAAAAGCTAAAAATAATATTGAAATACCGGTATTTGAAAATCCTAAAATACCTGATACTTTATAGAGGACCTTTACATACATATGTGTTTATGGTATTAGAACATCTTTCATAGACAGTTTAGGTGGATTTTGATAAACCTCCTTTAGTCTAAAATGATTTAAAATGCTAAAAATTATAAAACTGAGCTCCCCTCCGGCCCATGCCCCCTCCCCTGACTTCTCCATCAAGATCAATAATACAAATTATCAGTCCCTCCCCTCATGCCAGGGTGCTAGGTGTAACCCAGGACTCTGACCTGCCCTTTCAGCCCCAAATCCAACCGCTGTCCAAATCTTGTGGACTTCATCTCCGTAACACCTGCAATATACACCCATTTCTAACCAGTGAAAGCACTAAGCAAGATTATTGTAACTCCCTCCTCGTTTGCCTACTTCTCCGTAGGCTATCCCCTCTTCAGTCTATAGTGAACGTGGCTGCCATCCCTCTCTGCCAATCCCTATACTGGCTTCCAATTACCCGGTGAATAAAATTCAAACCACTAACAATAACATACAAGCCATTTCCAACTCTGCCCTGAGCTACATCACCAATCTTATTTTGAGTATCACCAAAACTATCCTCTTTGCTTCTCCCAAGACCTCCTACTCTCTAGCTTCTTTGTCTCCTCCTCCCATGCTCATCTCCAAGACCTCTCCAAAGCCTCTCTCGTCTTCTGGAACACTCTACCCCAATTTGTCTTCTATCTCCTAATCTGTCCACTTTTAGGCGATTCCTGAAAACGAATTTCTTCAGGGAAGCCTATTCTGCCTTTGGCTGATAACCAAATCTACAATTTCTCCCTCACAGTTATCACCTTTTGTTCCACCAGCCCCTTCCTATTAGATTGTAAGCTCCCAGTAGCGGGGCCCTCCTAACCCTCTTGTATTGTCTCCCTTTATATTGTAAAGCACTGCAAAAACTGTTAGCGTTATATAAATCCTGTATAATAATAATATTAATATTGAAATATTTGAAAATGTTATATATCTGATGTCCAGTGAGGACCTTTACATACACTATATTACCAAAGATATTGGAACGCCTGCCTTTACACGCACATGAACTTTAATGGCATCCCAGTCTTAGTCTGTAGGGTTCAATATTGAATTGGCCCAGCCTTTGCAGCTATAACAGCTTCAACTCTTCTGGGAAGGCCGTCCACAAGGTTTAGGAGTGTGTCTATGGGAATGTTTGACCATTCTTCCAGAATCGCATTTGTGAGGTTAGGCACTGATGTAGATGAGAAGGCCTGGCTCACAATCTCCACACTAATTCATCCCAAAGGTGTTCTATCAGGTTGAGGCCAAAACTCTGTGTGTCTTGGTATGTGGACGCATAAAGAGTTCCCTTCACTGGAACTAAGGGGCCAAGCCCAACCCCTGAAAAACAACCCCAAGCCATAATCCCCCCCCCCCACCTAATGATTTGGACCAGTGAACAAATCAAGGTCCATAAAGACATGGATGTGCGAGTTTGGTGTGGAGGAACTTGACTGGCCTACACAGAGTTCTGACCTCAACCCGATAGAATGCCTTTGGGATGAATTAGAGTGGAGACGGCGAGCCAGGCCATCTAGTCCAACATCAGTGCCTGACCTCACAAATGCGCTTCTGGAAGAATGGTCAAACATTCCCATAGACACACTCCTAAACCTTGTGGTCAGCCTTCCCAGAAGAGTTGAAGCTGTTATAGCTGCAAAGGGTGGGCCAACGCAATATTGAACAATATGGACTAAGACTGGGATGTCATTAAAGTTCATGTGCGTGTATAGGCAGGCGTCCCAATACATTTGGTAATATAGTGTATTGTACATGTGTGCTTATCGTATTTGAACTCTCTTAGATATAAGCAACTAGTATTTTAGGTTTAAAGGTTTTAGAACGGAGTTCCACCTAAAAGTGGAAGCTCCGCTTATCTGCCTCGTCCCCCCTCTCCGGTGCCACATTTGGCACCTTTCGGGTGGGAGCAGGTACCTGTTTTTGACAGGTACCCGTCCCCACTTCCGAGAGATCTCGCCGTGGCAAGATCACTCGAAAGTTAGGCCCCTCCTCCTCCTTCCCCTGCCACCTGGCCATTTAGAAAGCGCATGCACAGTAGGGATCCAGCTGTTAAGTCGAAAGGCTTTGCTCCCGGTTTCCATCACCATGAATGGCGGCGGCAGCGCCCAAGAGTCGATGGAAACATCTGCTGGGGAGCCGACATTGCTGGATTTCAGGACAAGTGAGTGTCCTAATATTAAAAATCAGCAGTTGCAGTATGTGTAGCTGTTGACTTTTAATTTTTTGCTGGGGGTGAGGGAGGTGGGTGGTGGTGGTGGTGGTGGGGGGGGGGCAGAACTCCGCTTTAATGTAGTTCATACAAGGCATTATTTTTATTTGCTGTGAAATAAAAAAAAGTTTTAACATTTTGAATTTCCTTGAGACTTTCTGCAGAGGTTTTAACCCTTTGCATAAAGTTAAATTTCCTAACAGGCTTTGGAAACCTTTTTCACAAGCCCAAAATTTATGTGGGCCGTGAACGAATGAAAAGGAGGAATCTCTGGGATGTGTATTCCCCACCACCTTGGCGAGCAAATAACCTTCATCACGAAATCTTCTTGTTTGCCTCAAGCTCCACCAAACTTCTGATTTGGGGGACAAATGTTTCCTTCACTATGTTGTTTTAACATCTTGCAATCCTACTTATAGGCTTGTTCAGATCGATTTTGATAAGCCTATTTTAACCTAAAATGGCTAAAAAACATTGAAAATGATATTAAGATATTTTAAATATTACAATCTTAAGATTTTTGAGAACTTAAAATTACATTTTTAAATATCTTATGTTTTATACAGAGGATCTTTACATATGTGTGTGTGCATTTGTTATTGGAACCATAAGGCAACTAGTATTTTAGGCTTCAAGGATGTTTGTATAAAGCATTCAATTTTTTATGCCTTAAACAGCAGAAAAAAAAAACAGTCTTGCTGTTATTCAGCAGGTCGAGAAACCTTTTTTTTTTTTTTTTTTGCAAGCCTGATAATGATGTGGGCTGCAAACAAAAGAAAAGGAGGAATCTCCGGGATGTGTAATGTGCTTTCCACACACCGCCTTAGCAAGCAAAGGGTCTCCATCGTAAATAATTATTTTTTCCACCAGTTTCAAAACTTTAGAACACTTTGCATTTGCTCGACGTTTCCTAAGACGATCCGGCTGTTATTGGGCAGGCCGCGAAATCTTAAAATAATGTGGACCGCAAGCGAATGATGAAGAGGAATCTCTGGGATGTTAAACTTGCTTCCCCCCACTGCCACACCAAGCAAAAGGCCTTCAGCACAAAGGCATCTCGTTTGCCACTGGCCCCACCGTACTTTTGATTTCGGGGATAGATATTTCCTACACTGTGCTGTTTTACTTTCCAGCGGTCCCACTTATAGATAGTTTAGGTGGGTTTTAATAAGCTTCCTTTGGCCTAAAATGACGTAAAACATTAAAATATATTTTAAGTGTGAATCTACATATCTTCAATGTTTATACTTGAAGCGGCTTGCTGTATTCATACCTGTTCAGGTAAAATCAATTTAAAAAAAAATTGACCAAGAAAATATATTTTAAGATATTAAAATTGGAAAAATATATATATATATTTTTTGTTTACTGCAATTTTTATTTATTTTTTATACTAGTAATGGCAGCAATCAGCAACTTATAGTGGGACTCGCTATAAAGCATCTTATTTGCCATTGGCCCCACCATACTTTTTTTATTTTGGGAATAGATATTTCCTACACTATGCTGTCTCATGCCCCGTACACACGATAGGATTTTCCGACAACAAAATCCATGAATTTTTTCCGACGGATGTTGGCTCAAACTTGTCTTGCATACACACGGTCACACAAATCTTGTCGGAAATTCTGAACATCAAGAACGCGGTGACGTACAACACGTACGACTAGCCGAGAAAAATGAAGTCTTACGCTCCAGTGGTCCCACGTATAGTTAGTTCAGGTCGGTTTTGATAAGCCTCCTTGGACCTAAAATGGCTAAAAAAATTAAAAATATATTTTAAATGTGAATCTACATATCTTCCTTTTTTCATACCTGAAGCAGCTTTCTGTATTTATACCCGTTTTATTAAAATCAATAAAAAATATTGAACAAGAAAATATATTTTAAGATATTAAAATTTTATAATATTTACATTATTATTATTTCTACATATCTTCAATGTTTATACTTGAAGCAGCTTGCTGTATTTACACCCGTTTGATTAAAATCAATAAAAAATATAGAGATATTAGCTATTATAAAGAATATAAAGATATTAAAATTGTAAAATATTTTATTTCGTTTTTTTTTTTCAGAGGATCTTTATGTACGTGTACGTAATATGGTGTTAGAACTTCTCTTGGATATCGGTAACTAGTATTTTAGGTTTAAAGGTATTAAGGTAATTCAGATAAAGCATTATTTTTTTATTCAGTACAGTAAAAATAAATACAACTCATTTGCCTTGCACAAAACTTGTAGAAGTTTTACCATTTTGCCTTTCCTTAACACTTTGCATTGATTCAAAATTTTCTAACAGACTCTGTGTATGTTTAACAGTATCAGGGTAGTTCATATAAATCATTATTTTTTTATGCCTTAAAAAATAAAAAAATAAAAAAAATAATCTTGTTTGCTTTGCACCATTTTCTCTTTCCTCGACACTTTATAGATTTTAACACTTTACATTTACTTGACATTTCCTAAGATGCTCCGGCTGTTACTGGGCAAGCCGGGAAGCCTTAAAAATGATGTGCGCTGCAAAAAAAAAGGAGGAATCTCCGGATTTTGAAACTTTCTTCCTCTCACCGTTGCAGCGAGTAAAGGGCCTTTATCACGACAGCTTATTGTTTGCAACTAGCTTCACCAGACTTCTGATTTAGCAGATAGATATTTCCTACACTTACTGTCTTACGGTCCAGCACTCCCACTTATAGACAGTTCAGATAGATTTTGATAAGACTCCTTTGGCCTAAAATGGATCAAAACATAAAAAAATGATAATAAGATGTTTAAAATGTTTAAATAATTAATGTTTTGTAAAGAGGGTTTGGTTTTAGATGGTTTGTACAGTATATGTTTTTTGGATGGTTTGTATATGGTATGGAAGCTCTCTTAGATATCAGCAACTAGTATTTTAGACTTCAAGGTTTTAAGGATGTTCATATAATGCATTATTTTTTATGCAGTAAAGTAAAAAAAGAAATACAACGCAATCACGTCACACAAAACCTGACGTTTTGCATTTCCTTGACATGTTCTCCAGAGGTTTTAACACTTTGCATCGACTCAAAAATTCTCTAACAGATTCCCCGTATTTTAGGTTTCAGGGTATCGGGTTAGTTCATATAAAGCGTTATTTTTTATGCAAAAAAAAAATCTAATTTGCCTTGCACAAAACCTGCAGAAGTTTTACTATTTTTTTCCTTGACACTCCTCGCCTTTCACCACTTTGCATTTAAAAAAAAATAAAAAAATCTCGTTTGCCTTGCACAAATCCTGCAGAAGTTTTATTATTTTGCCTTTTCTCGCCACTCCTCGCCTTTTAACACTTTGCATTAAAAAAAATTAAAACATTAAAAAAAAAAAAAAATCTCATTTGCCTTACACAAATCATGCAGAAGTTTTACCATTTTACCTTTCCTCGACACTCTTTGCATTTTTAAAACTTTGCATTTACTCAACATTTCCCAAGATGCTACGGCTTTTAGTGGGCAGGCGGCGAAGCCTTAAAATGATGTGGGCCACAAGCAAACGAAAAGGAGGAATCTCCGAGGTGTGAAACTTACTTCACCCCACCATGTCTAACAGACATTTTAGGTTTAATGATATTATGGTAGTTCAGGCATTATTTTTTATGCTGTAAAAAAAAAAAAAGAAAAAGAAAAGAAGTTTTAACATTTTGCATTTCCTTGACAATTTCTCCAGAGGTTTTAACACCGCATTAACTCAAAAATTTCTAACATACTCCTAGTATTTTAGGTTTAATGGTATTATGTTAGTTCATATCAGGCGTTGTTGTTTATACCATATAAAACTATATATATATATCTATCTATATAGATATATATATTATCTCGTTCAAGTCACACAAAAGCTGTAGAGATTTTAACACTTTACATTTCCTTGACAATTTCTCCATGTCTAACAGACTCCTAATATTTTAGGCTTAATGGTATTGTAATGGTTCATACCAGGCATTATTTTTTTATGCCACAAAAAAAAAAAAAAAAAAAAAAATACAACTTGTTTGCTTCGCACATATCCTGCAAACGTTTTAACATTTTGCACTTCCTTTATAAGTTTTAACACTTTGCATTGACAAAAAATTTCTAGCACACTCCTCGTATTTTCATATTTTAGGTTTAAGGGAATCAGGTTAGTTCATATTCTGTAAAGCATTATTTTTTTATGCAGCAAAAAAAAAAAAATACACCTTGTTTGCCTTGCACAAAAATTGGAGAAGTTTTAACAATTCGCATTACCTTGACACGTCCTTCATAAGTTTTAACACTTTGCATTGACTCAAAAATTTTCTAGCAGACTCCTCGTATTTTAGGTTTGAGGGAATCAGGCTAGTTCATATATTGTAAAGCATTATTTTTTATGCAGCAAAAAAAAAAAAAAAATACACCTAGTTTGCTTTGCAAAAAAATTTGTAGAAGTTTTTACAATTTGCATTACCTTGACACTTCCTAAGTTTTAACACTTTGCATTAACTCAAACATTTTCTAGCAGACTCCTCGTATTTTAGGTTTAAGGGAATCAGGTTAGTTTATATTGTATACTGTAAAGCGATATTTTGTTATTTTATGCAGCAATAAAAAAACAAACAAACAAAAAAAACACCTTGTTTGCCTTGCACAAAATCTGCAGAAGTCTTAACAATTTGCATTGCCTTGACACTTCCCTCATTCGTTTTAACACTTTGCATTGACTCAAAGATTTTTCTTTGGTTTAAGGGTATCAGGTTAGTTCATATAAAGCGTTATTTTTTTATGCAACAAAAAAAAAATAAAAAATACATCTCATTTGCCTTGCACAAAACCTACTGAAGTTTTACTATTTTACCTTTCCTCGACCCTCCTCACCTTTTATCACTTTGCATTTAAAAAAAAAAAAAAACATCTCATTTGCTTTGGACAAAACCTGCAGAAGTTTTACTATTTTGCCATTTCTCGACACTCCTTGCCTTTTACCACTTTGCACTAAAAAAAAAACAAAAAAACAAAAAACATCTCATTTGCCTTGGACAAAACCTGCAGAAGTTTTACTATTTTGTCTTTCCTCGACACTCCTTGCCTTTTACCACTTTGCACTAAAAAAAAAACAAAAAACATCTCAATTGCCTTGGACAAAACCTGCAGAAGTTTTACTATTTTGTCTTTCCTCGACACTCCTCGCCTTTTACTACTTTGCATTTAAAAAAAACAAAAAACAAAAAAAAAATCTCAATTGCCTTGCACAAATCCTGCAGAAGTTTTACCATTTTGCCTTTTCTCGACACTCCTCGCCTTTTAACACTTTGCATTAAAAAAAAGTAAAAAAGAAAAAAAATAAAACATCTCACTTGCCTTGCACAAAACCTGCAGAAGTTTTTCTATTTTGCCTTTCCTCGACACTTCTCGCCTTTCACTACTTTGCATTAAAAAAAAAAACAAACAGACAAAAAAAAACATCTCAATTGCCTTCCACAAGTCCTGCAGAAGTTTTACCATTTTGCCTTTCCTCGACACTCCTCGCCTTTTACCACTTTGCATTAAAAAAAAAATAAAAAATAAATAAAACATCTCATTTGCCTTGCACAAAACCTGCAGAAGTTTTACTATTTTGCCTTTCCTCGACACTCCTCGCCTTTTACCATTTTGCAATTACTCGACATTTCCCAAGACGCTCCGGCTGTTCTTGGGCAGGCCGCGAAGCCTTGTAAAAAAAAAAAAAAACGATGTGGGCCGCGAGCGAATGAAATGGAGGAATCTCCGGGACGTGAAACTTGCTTCCTCCCCACCAAAGAGGCCTTCGTCGCAAAAAAAAAGCTTTCTCGTTTGCCACCCCGCGTATCCACCTTTTAACGCGCGCGCTCGGCGGCCCGTGCCGCCGCTAATCAAGTGGCAAAGGCAGACACAGCCGCACATGTAGAACATTTTTTTTTTTTTTTTTAACACCGTCTCGAGTTTTAATAGTTAAGGTATTTTAGTCAGAAAGCGGCTTTCGGCCCTTAAAAAATTCTATTCCCTGCCATCGCAAAAACTTGAAAATCATTGGCAAGACATGAATATTACTATGCGGCGCAATTACTTCTTTTTAAAATACGAATGTATGGTGAAATATATTATGCATATTGTCTTGAAGCGCACCTTTAGGCCACATTCACTTTTCGGCTGTCATAGCTGCCAGCGGGTGACATTTAATGAAAAATGTTGGCTCTGGCTGACAGGTGGGTAATAAAGTGCGAGGTAGGCAGCCCTACTTGACTATCCCTCATTGCATGCGAATTTTCACTTACATCTAAATACTATCACTCATGTCCACACCGGGACCCCTATGCATTGTTAGATTGTCACTCATAAATATTATAACCGATTCATTATAGTTCCAGCTTTTGTACGGGAAACCCTTAACGTCAGTCATGTTGGCCAACAAACCATGGCAGGTGTGGATTCGTACGCCTAGCAAGTGTCCATCATTGTCACTGACAAGCATACATTTTTAAAAAATTGTCACTCACGACCGAATAATTATCCCCCTCCGCTCGACTGATGTGTCACTCATAAAAACCGTAATTAAATAGCAATAATTATTCTGAATGTCAGTCAGGTTATCATCCCGCTTTGGGTAGGGTCTTAAACCTCCATCAAAATTTAATCGGGAAGTTGTTGAAATCCCCTCAAATTGGATGTATTTTGCGGTTTATTGTATTTGAAAAGCCTTGGCTGCGGGGGGAAAATAATGAAAGGCTTTCCGTTTCCTTCGGGAAAGTCTCTCGCAAGGGCTGCCAGGGCTAGGTAACGCCGCCGCGCCTAAAAATAAAATAAAATAAAAAAATAAGGATAATAAACCAGGCGACTGGTGAGGGGGGGAACATGACGGGAGGGGGAAAAAAAATTAAATAAATAAAAAAATTAATTAATTAAAAAAAACTTGTGGCCGAAATCTGCACTCCAAAATGAGAAAGATCAAGCAAAAGTGCGGCCATGTTGTTCGCGAACAAACTTTTACCTCACGTCCTCTCCTCGCGTTTACCGAAAGCTAAAACGGGGACAAGCGGCTCATTATTGCGCCGCCTGGAAAGCGAATTTGGTACAAAAACGGCTGGCTGATTACAAAAGAAACCTGGGGGAGCTCTTTTTGTACCAAATTAGCTGGGTAATGAGCCACCTGTCCTGGGTTTTAGCATTCGGGTTGCGCAAGGAGAGGACGTGAGGGAAAAGTTTGTCCACAAAACAACATGGCCGCACTTTTGCTTGACGTTTGCGGCGATATTTCGCTTTTTGGAGTGCGTTTTACCTCAGGTTTAGGTTTAACGGGGTCTGAGAGGTTGGAGAAAAATAAAATACCTCACAGGTATTGAGTTTGGATTGTGAGAGAGGAGGGGTGATAGAACACACAGCAGAGAGCACAGCCATGACAGCACAGCTCAGTGTGAGGAGACAGGCTGCTGCTGCTGCGTGTTCTCTCATGATTTGCACTTTATTTTAATATTATTTTTTTATTATTATTTTTATTATTATTTTTGTTTCCACACAGGGGGACGAGCCAGTCACGTGACGCTGCCCGTCACCTACACGACGCCAGGTAACCCGGGAAGCCGCCGGCCACGCCCCCTCCTCCGCCTTCCACCGCAGCCGAGCCCCCGCAGACGGCCACGCCCCCCTCTCCCAGGCCCACCTGATCTGTCAAGTCGAGTCACGTGACCGAGCCCTGCACGCCGCCATTTTGGAACGCCTGAGAGGAGAGAGAAGTGAGTAGGTGTGCGGGGCGGCTGTGTGCGGTCATGGCGGCTCTGGGGGGTGGGGGACAGGGTGAGGGGGGTCCGGGAAAGGCTGGAGGGGGTTCTGTGTGTGGAATTCTCCCGAGGGGGGGCGCTCATACCTCCCCACAGGCTCCAAAACAAAGGCCCGGCCATGCTGGACTGAGGGGGGGAGGACTACAAGTCCCAGCGGGTCCTGACAGGCTGGCGGGATATATGAGGAGGTGAGGGAGGGGTAAAGGCCGGGAGTGTCCATGGCAACCAGTCAGGGGGGATGGGAAGGTGTGGTTGCTATTGGCAACAGTTGTAGGGTGACCCTGGAGACCAGCCAGCAGCAGAGGGGGTGTGGTCATTAATATTACTGGGCTGGGACTTGTAGTTCACCTGTGAGGGGAGACCATGTCAGGGCACTTTGTTTACAGCATGCTGAGAGTTGTAGTGTCCGGGGGACGGCGAGGGGGGATGGGAGTTGTAGTGTCCGGGGGCAACCAGGCATAATGAAAACTAGCTTTATTGTAAGTTGTGGAACCCATCAATTTAACAGTTTCTAAAAAGTTACATTCCTGGAATAGAACTGTCACATTTGTTTGTGTTCTCAACCAAACTGTCAAACCATAAAATGTCTGGAGTCATAACTGATCACATGTGCAGCACCATGGCAACTAAAGATCAAAGCTAAGATGGCAACTTCCTTGGCTGTAATGGATAGGAAGGTTTAGTTCCACTTTAATGTGGCAGGGCATGCTGGGTTGTAGTGTCCGGGGACGGCGAGGGATGCCGGGAGTTGTAGTGTCCAGGACAGGCGAGGGATGCCGGGAGTTGTAGTGTCCAGGACAGGTGAGGGATGCCGGGAGTTGTAGTGTCCGGGGACGGCGAGGGATGCCGGGAGTTGTAGTGTCCGGGGACGGCGAGGGATGCCGGGAGTCGTAGTGTCCGGGGATGGCGAGGGATGCCGGGAGTTGTAGTGTCCGGGGATGGCGAGGGATGCCGGGAGTTGTAGTGTCCGGGGATGGCGAGGGATGCCGGGAGTTGTAGTGTCTGGGGACAGGCGAGGGATGCCGGGAGTTGTAGTGTCCGGGGACGGCGAGGGATGCCGGGAGTCGTAGTGTCCGGGGATGGCGAGGGATGCCGGGAGTTGTAGTGTCCGAGACAGGCGAGGGATGCCGGGAGTCGTAGTGTCCGGGGATGGCGAGGGATGCCGGGAGTTGTAGTGTCTGGGGACAGGCGAGGGATGGCGGGAGTTGTAGTGTCCGGGGACGGCGAGGGATGCCGGGAGTTGTAGTGTCTGGGGACGGCGAGGAATGCCGGGAGTTGTAGTGTCCGAGACAGGCGAGGGATGCCGGGAGTTGTAGTGTCCGGGGGACGGCGAGGGATGCCGGGAGTTGTAGTGTCTGGGGGACGGCGAGGGATGCCGGGAGTTGTAGTGTCCGGGGGACGGCGAGGGATGCCGGGAGTTGTAGTGTCCGGGGGACGGCGAGGGATGCCGGGAGTTGTAGTGTCCGGGGGACGGCGAGGGATGCCGGGAGTTGTAGTGTCCGGGGGACGGCGAGGGATGCCGGGAGTTGTAGTGTCCGGGGGACGGCGAGGGATGCCGGGAGTTGTAGTGTCCGGGGGACGGCGAGGGATGCCGGGAGTTGTAGTGTCCGGGGCAGGCGAGGGATGCCGGGAGTTGTAGTGTCCGGGGAGGGCGAGGGATGCCGGGAGTTGTGGTGTCCGGGACGGCGAGGGATGCCGGGAGTTGTAGTGTCCGGGACGGCGAGGGATGCCGGGAGTTGTAGTGTCCAGGACAGGCGAGGGATGCCGGGAGTTGTAGTGTCCGGGACAGGCGACGGATGCCGGGAGTTGTAGTGTCCGGGGCAGGCGAGGGATGCCGGGAGTTGTAGTGTCCGGGGAGGGCGAGGGATGCCGGGAGTTGTGGTGTCCGGGACGGCGAGGGATGCCGGGAGTTGTAGTGTCCGGGACGGCGAGGGATGCCGGGAGTTGTAGTGTCCGGGACAGGCGAGGGATGCCGGGAGTTGTAGTGTCCGGGACAGGCGAGGGATGCCGGGAGTTGTAGTGTCCGGGACAGGCGACGGATGCCGGGAGTTGTAGTGTCCGGGACAGGCGACGGATGCCGGGAGTTGTAGTGTCCGGGACAGGCGAGGGATGCCAGGAGTTGTAGTGTCCGGGGAGGGATGCCAGGAGTTGTAGTGTCCGGGGAGGGATGCCGGGAGTTGTAGTGTCCGGAACAGGCGAGGGATGCCGGGAGTTGTAGTGTCCGGAACAGGCGAGGGATGCCGGGAGTTGTAGTGTCCGGGACAGGCGAGGGATGCCGGGAGTTGTAGTGTCCGGGACAGGCGAGGGATGCCGGGAGTTGTAGTGTCCGGGACAGGCGAGGGATGCCGGGAGTGGTGGTGTCCGGGGGACGGCGAGGGGGAGGATGGGAGTTGTAGTGTCCGGGACAGGCGAGGGATGCCGGGAGTGCTGGTGTCCGGGGGATGGCGAGGGGGAGGATGGGAGTTGTAGTATCCGGGGGCAGGGTGGGGGGTGGTAGTCGTAATGTCCGGGGCAGGCGAGGGATGTCGGGAGTCGTAGTATCCGGGGACGGCGAGGGGGGGGGGATGGGAGTTGTAGTGTCCGGGGGGTGGTGGGAGTTGTAGTGTCCGGGGGCAACCAGGCATAATGAAAACTAGCTTTATTGAAAGTTGTGGAACCCATCAGTTTAACAGTTTCTAAAAAGTTACATTCCTGGAATAGAACTGTCACATTTGTTTGTGTTCTCAACCAAACTGTCAAACCATAAAATGTCTGGAGTCATAACTGATCACATGTGCAGCACCATGGCAACTAAAGATCAAAGCTAAGATGGCAACTTCCTTGGCTGTAATGGATAGGAAGGTTTAGTTCCACTTTAATGTGGCAGGGCATGCTGGAACATGTGGTTCATAGATGGGGGGGGTACTGGCACATCTGATGTAGTGCTGGGATGTGTTATTCAGTGTGATGGGGAAGGGCATGCTGGGACATCTGGTTCAGTGGCACACAGGGATGTTCCTCAGTTTGTGGGGGGGGGGGGGGAGGCTGTAAGTTTCTGACTAGTACATTGTAGACAATGACGTCCTCGGCCCTCTGCTTAGTGTGTCGTCTCCTGTAGGAGTTCTCGGTGCCCATATGTGGGGGTGTCACAGCCGGCTAGCAGAACCCAGTTTTTCAAGTTTTGTATTAAAATGTTAAGTTCATTTTTACAAGATTTCTCGTGGTCTGGTACTGCGCTGAGGCGTAGGGTGCCTACAAACCACATCCTGGATCTGCACCGAGATCCACCCAAACTACTAACAAATCAATGGCCGACCCGCTGAGATGACAGAGAATAGCAGAGCTGCCTTCAGTTTTGGAACTTTCAAACTTTTTTGCAAAATGAATGAAAATTCTGCCGATGTGAAGATGGACAGAAGATTTAGGACCATAAAACTTTTAGAACAGAGTTTACATTTTTTCTTTTAAATAGATTTTTTTTTTTTTTTATTCAAAAGTTTAACAAAGTACAGAAATACCAATGTTGTCAGACAAATATCAGAGAATAATGGACGCTCCCTCCAATACAATCAAGGACCTGAATGTTACACACAAGACCCAAATAAATGAGCCTAACAGGCTGGGGCCCTCCTCATAAAGCGTCTGTTTACCAAGAGCGAGTACAAGTCACCCTATAACAAATACAGAAGAAAGGCTTTACTGTATCTATAATAGATCATCACATTAGCAATGTAGTCAAATTGTAACAGTTACAGTCAAAGAAATGAGGGGGGGATAACAATGGGGATTGTTTGGAACAAATAGAACAAAGGGTAGGACTATAGCGGTGCAAAAAAAACAAACAAACCAAAGAAGAATGTATTAAGATAAAATTTGCAAAATGTGTTATATATTTAAAACAAAGTCTCTTATTTTTAAAAGACATCAGCTTAGACTTAAAGCAGAGTTCTGCTTAAAAAAAATAAATAAATAAATAAAAGTCAGCAGCTACAAATACTGCAGCTGCTGACTTTTAATAATACGACACTTACCTGTCCCTGGGTGCAGCGATGCGGGGGAAGCCCCGCTCGTCTCCCCCTCCTCTCTGCGGCGCCTGCATTGTAACTGTGGGTGCCCGGCTGTGGCTTCACAGCCGGGCACCCACTGCGCATGCACAAGCTGCGCGCCGTGACTGGCCGGGCAATCGTCTGGGACCTGTGACGTGTCCCATATGATTGCCGAGAGGGAGGGGGGAGAGGCGATCCCCCTTCCGGTGCGTCGGGAGGAAGTGGGAGCGGGGACCCTCTAAAAAGAGGGTACCCCCTCCTCAAAAAACATGACATGCCAAATGTGGCATGTCAGGGGTTCACCTCCCTTAAAGCGGAAGTTCCATTTTTGGGTGGAACTCCGCTTTAAGGATGTTGTTCGTAAACTTGTTTAAAGTGGCATAGTGTTGAATTCTGACATGTTTCGACCTCTATTGGGCTTCCTCAGGGGATTCTATCTGCATAGGGTATCAGCCTTCTGATAGAATAGAATATACAAACATGATACCGGAATTAGTACATAATACATTTTTTCATATATAGTTACACAAATCATTTACATGTCATTGAACTATTATGTTCATATAATAAGGATTATGTTCAGTACCTCAAGGCACAATGCCTTGCTCCCATAATTGAGTTGGAATGGGGGAGCCTCCATATGCATTCATATTAAGAACAGGAGTTAGTAGAAAGGGAGAAGAGGAAGTAGAGGGAGAGAAAGAAGAACAAAAAAGAAAAATGGCCCCCAACCGCAAGGTGCCCCATCCCCTAGGGAGCCAGAAGGTATTTAATCCAGGGGGTTCCATACTTTCAGGGTTTACATTTTCATGGCCTAACCTGCATGGTGAAAAAACAGTAGGAAATCCTGGTTGCTATGAGCAACAGCTACAGGTCCTGTTTACACGGGGTGATGCATGCAGGTACTGCCATTCATGTCTATTGAGGCACAGCATCCCGATAGGACATCAGTGCAGGTGCATTTGTGGCTGTGCACGGAAATGCACGCAACAACTGTGCATCCCTGTGGCAGTAACATGCTACCCCTCACGGGGCACGGATCGAATCGCCCTGTGTGAGCGAGGCCCCAGACTCCGTGAATCATACCCGGGCATTAATGAGCTTCTAAGGTCAAAACAAACATTTTGCACCTTGTGTTAACCAGTTACGGGCGGCCCGTGCAGGCAAAGTGACGTACCCATATGTCACTGCCTGCTTGTGCCTTTTAGGATGTATACATGGGTGCAACCCCCATCCCCCCCCCCCCGCCAACACCTGCTGTGATTGTACACATTGGGGGTCAGATCCCACCCGATTATTCATGGCTGGGACCTGCTGATCGACTGTGTCCAATCACAGCCCTAGTAAGCCCTGATAATCAACACAGAGCTCCGTACTGATAATCAACACAGAGCTCCGTACTGATAATCAACACAGAGCTCCGTACTGATAATCAACACAGAGCTCCGTACAGCGGGAACAATCTCTCTGTTTCTTATCCCTGCAAACTAATTGTTGCAGGAAAGAAATTTGCACCATCTATGGGCGTCCTTATTCTAAAGCCTCACTCTGGGCAAAATCAATAATCACTAATCTGTTAGATTGATAAATAACCAAGTTTAGCTCAGTTTTACCAGCAGCATTGTCATCAGATGCTCCTCTCAGTCGCCCCTTTAGATTCTTTTTGGCAATCAGACCCTTGTTGCTGCTTCTGGTCAGCAGTTTTTTGATTATGCAGGGTTGAAAGGGAACAATGGGCAGTACTATTTTATTAAATATGGAAATTTCTGCCTCCTGCAAGAAAGTACAAAACTTGTTTATTATAAGATTGGAAACCTGTTGGGGGGTGTTACAGAATTCTGGCCATAAAAACGTTAAGCATATGTTGCATTCATAGTGGTTGTTAGTGGCTGGCACCCGGGACACACAGCACTGCGTGTCATCTTGGGTGCCCCGGGTCCTGAACCGCAACTAATATTCCAATTTCTTTTTTTAAATTCTCATATCGCCACTGTCCGCCCAGAATATATTCCGGGAGGAGGACACACAGCTGTGCTTGGAAAGGGCATCTGGGAAGGGGGCATATCTATTGTTGGTGGAATATACCCTTGTGGGAGAAATAGGGCCAAAATTTTGGCCCTACCTCTCTTATGAATCCCAGGAGTGCCCTTAGTTCTGCCCTCCTGTGAGCCATTTTCAGCTGACAGCGGGTCGGCTGACGACAGGCTATGCTCCTCAAAGATACCGACCATATTGTCGGGATACACCCAGAAGTCTGACTGGCAGGAGGCTCAGCCTCTCAGAGAGTCGCTAAGAGGATGAGCCAGCCGCTCCTGCCCCCTCCACAGCCCAGTAAGAGCTGGAGAGGAGAGCGGAGATCGAAAAAAAAAAAAAAGGTACAGATTCCTCCATTCACACAAGTGAGGTGGATGGAGGAATCCTCTCTGCTGTGTGTTATTGTATTCTGATAGTGGGGGACTGTCAGAATAAATTGATCAGCATTGCTGATCAAATAAAAGTTTTTCAACAGTCCTGTTTGACAAAAGTCGTCCGGGAAAGGTCCATAGATCGATATTCGACCGGTCCCTGCTGAACCCGATGAATTTTGAACTATCTGCGGCCAGCTTAAAGTGGTTGTAAATCTCAGACGTGAAATGTGAACAAAGCTTATCCCTCTATAGCAGGGGTCTCAAACTGGTGGCCCTCGCAGCTGTTGCGAAAACTACAAGTCCAATGAGGCATTGCCAAGCTGACAGTTTACAAGCATGACTCCCACAGGCAGAGGCATGATGGGACTTGTAGTTTTGCAACAGCTGGAGGGCCGCCAGTTTGAGACCCCTGCCCTTTAGTACTTGTCTCAATCCAGAGCACTACGTGTCCATTTTTGTCTGCTGCCTGTCTCCCCTGCTATCAGAGTGGCTTCTGACAAGGTTTTCATGACACCAAGAGAGAAAAAAGTTACAGGGGAGGGAGCTCCAGCACATAGCTTGTGATAGCCTCAGCACTGTTCCTGTGTGTGGTGGGTGTCACTTCCCTCCAATCAGCTCTCAGAGCTCTCCTCACAGAGATCTGCAGAGGGTAACTTCAGCTCTCTGCCCATCTTTTTCTGACAAGCTGTATAAAATTCTGCACTTTGAACGGATGTAGAGAATACTGCAGATAAACAGGTACAACTTATATAGGAGAATTTGTTTCATCTCTGTGTGTCACCTGAGTCCAGTCACTGCACTGGGTATATGGAAGGGTTTACTACCACTTGAAAGTGGAACTAAACCCAACTATTTAACATTTTTTCTTCCAAACTGTTACATTCCCGGCATGCCATGAATTGCTAACGGTCACATTGGTTGTGCTCTCAACCAAACTATCGAACCATTAAATGTCTGGTGTCATAACTGATCACATGTGCAGCATCATGGCAGTTGCAGATCAAACAGAAGCCAAGATGGCAGCTTCCTTGGCTGAAAACCATAGAGGGAGGGGGGGGGGGGGGGGTTAGTTCTTCTTTAGGCATGATTGGATGTGTGGCTCAATGTGGCGCCCAGCAATGAGGGGCAGCACAGCTCATTACCCTCCCACTGAGCGAGGGGCAAATCAAGTTAAAAAGAACGACTGTTGTCACAAGTAGTTTTTTACTTTTTTGTTTGTTTTATGTATTAGGTGGTTTTGTGACAGTAAAAGGATCATAGAAAGCATGTGGAGACCTCCGACAAAGGTCCAGGATTTTGGTATCTTAGAAATCGGCTTTAAAAATGCCTGAAGAGGGCATTCTGATCTTGGCATTGTCACAGCTACAAGTGTAAGAAACGATCATTCTACTTCAGACATTCACACCTGGTTGAAGAAAGTTTTTTTTGTGTGCCAACATAGTGCAAAGTCATGTGCTTTCCTCTGTTTGATATCTGCGTGCAAACATTTTCCCAGGCTGTGTACACACTCGCTCAAGGAAAGTGCCAAAATCCAGTGATAAGAGACTCTCCGGAGGACGATTGTTGGCCTTTGATGCAGCTACACAAAGCATAGTTCTCAGGAATCCTAGAAAATAGAGCGGGGATCCCGGATTATCCACCAAATGAAGCAAAAGTAGTATAAAATTCCATAAAAGTTGGAACACTGATGTCAGAAAAAAGTTAGTGATTGCAAGGGATAAGTTTTTTTTTTTCTTTTTTTTTTTTTTTATGACAAACATGTTATACTAAAGGCCCGTTTCACACTTGTGCGACTTGGGACTGCAAAGTCGCATGACAAGTGGTACCCCATAATTTCCAGTGAGTACCGCTCTTATCTGTGCAACTTCAAACTAGTCCCTGCACTACTTTGGTCTGACTTTGATGCAAGTTGAGGTCCGTAGACCTCGAGTTTACACAGGCATTCCCTGAAGGCGCCGCTGTGAAATCGCGCTACTTTGAAGTCGCAGTATCGTGTAAGGGGCCTAACCGTAACAGCCTTGATCCTCTTTTTGGGGAACCCCCCGCCCCCTGCTGGCAAGTAAACCCCATACTTTTGATGCCCCTTCAGAAGTCCAATTGGACGAAACGCGTCGGTAATGACATGCTATTTCCTACACTTGATTTTACGCTACGTGATCATGCTTTAATTATTTGTATATTGGTTTGACCCAATAAACCTACCCTTTTGATCTGCACTTTTGGAGTACTCCAATTTTTTCTCTCCCCATACTCTTGGGACTGGATGCGGGATCTGGATGTCTTTCCTTTTCTACATGGTTCCTTTTTGGTTGAAGAGCATCATTGTAGCTGGTCCAGTTTAAAGGAGATGTCCTTTGAAATCCGGGACTTCCCTCTCTCTCCAGGACAACCATCTATCTGGATCTCTAAGCCTGTTTGATTTGATGTTGCTGACATTCGAATCCACCTGTTCTGGTAAGAGTATTTCACCTATTTCCACCTCAAGATTTCCATACTGATGAACCACACACTAGAAGATTCTCCACTCAGACTGGATTGTCTATCTTATTGCATTGTGGGATTTCATTACTCACGTTGCTCATACTTATATCACAGTGGATAACATTCACCAGTTATTGACCTTTATCACTGAATTTTATTCATATACACATTTTTGGTTTTAGCGCTACATTTTCACACCAACCCCATACTAAGCTGCATGTATGGGGGCAATTGTGTGTGCGCTCGCTTCCGAGCTCCGCTTTGTGTCCCCATAAAACACAGAGTGTGGCTTTTCCCTCCCAAAGGGGGGGGGGGTAACCAAAAAGAGGATCAAGGCTTTTACAGTTGGGCCCCTTTTCACGCTACTGCGACTTCAAAGTCATGCGATTTTGCGGCTGCGATTTTAGGGAATGCCTTTGTAAACTTGAGGTCTATGGCCCTCAACGTGCATCAAAGTCGGACCAAAGTAGCGCAGGGCCTACTTTGAAGGTATGAATGGTACCCACTGGAAATCATGGGGTACGACTTGTGCTCGCTTTCGAGCTCCGCTCTGTGTCCCCATAAAACAGTGTGGCTCGGCCCTGCCGCCCCCCCCCCCCGGATCACTCGTCACTGGCTGTGATTGTCTCAGCCAACGAGGATGGAGAGAGCCCAAGGAGCCTCTGCTCTCATGCACATTGCTGGATCAAGATCAGGCTCAGGTAAGTATAGGGGGGGGCTGGGGGGGTGATATGGGGTGACCGACAGTCACCAGATCTCTGCTCACCGAGCTCTGAGAACGGAGCGATCAGCGGTGTTTGATTGCTTGGTTCTCAGCCTTTGAGCTGGCAGGGGGGACAGATGCAGCATCCACCTAGGTAAGATTAAAAAAAAAATGACCAGACTACTTTTGAGGCCTAGAAGGCTTGTTTTTAACCAAAAAAGCACATAAATGTAATGCAGTTTTATGCTAGATTGGTAATTCCTTCCACTAACATGCTCTATATAATTAGTTGAACTGTCTTGGTATCCTGGAAACTGCAGAAGCTGTAATGTCCGCTCAATTTGCCATAAGACGACTTTTTTTTTTTTCCTTTTTTCTTTTTTTATACATCATTGCAGTAGGATTTAGACAACTCTTACATGTTGTCCAGAAGTTGGAGAACTGTCCCTATTTAAATGGGTATGTGCTTTCCCTTGAGGACAACGAGGAGCCGAAGTGCCGGTTCACACAAGGGGGTGACCTTGAAGTAGGGCTGGGAGATTTTCTAAAAAAAAAAAAAAAAAAAATCTGCGATTTTCTTAAAAAGAACTCGATTCACGATTCGAATCGAGTTTTGTTTTTTGTTTTTTTGGACACCGTGCCGGCCCTGAGGAGCTGCGGGCAGGAGTTTTTAGGCAAAAAGTCGCGGCCTCACCTACAAAACTCCTGCCCGCAGCTCCTCAGGGCCGGCACGGTGGGAAAAAAAAAAAATCTAAAAAAATCGATTTGCTTAAATTTTGAATCGATTTGACCCCTCAACTCGATTCAAGATTTAAATCGATTTTTTTTTTCCCCAGCCCTACCAGCCCTACCTCGAAGGCGACTTAGCCGCCCTGACAAGTCACACTCCATGCATTGCAATGGAACCGTTCTAATAGGAGCGACTCAAGTCATTCGGACTTAGAAAAAGGTCCCTGTTCTACTTTGGGGCGACTTCGGAGCGACTTGCATTGACTTATATACAGAAGTCGTTTTGCAAGCTGAGCTGAAGTCGCGCTGTACGGGGCGGCAGCTTCAGAGTTTGAAACCATGTCATTTTTTTTCCCCCCTCCCCCGCTGCATGTGTAAATGTGCCCTAAAAAAAAACAAAAAAAAAACCATTGTCTAGAGTTGAATGTTCTTGTTTAACTGGCAGAAGTACCCTGAGAGTTTTGTCAGAAGTGCCCCCAGGGATACACGAGCAGCACTGTGCCGCGCATGCAATCATCAGCTAGAGCTGAAGCCTTTCTGGTAAATAGGAAGGGGGGGGGGGGTTCTGTGGTCCCGCTGGAGCCTGATACATGATATTCAGTGTCCAGAAACAGCCGGAGTGTGTGCGGTGCGCCTGGAATCTGCATCCGTCTGTGTATGTCTTTCTGCTTTTAGCATAGCAGCTTCTGAGGAGCCCAAAAATAGCATCTGCCTTCCTCCCGCCCGCCCTCCTTCTCTTCTCTTTTTTTTTTTTTTTGTTCTTGCGATCTCTCTTCGGAAACGCTCTGTAGATGGTTCTCAGCAGCTGCACAGACTTCAAGATTTGACAGTTTCTGTAATGTAACCAACCACGTGGCACACGCCATACCCCACATTACTCGTGTGTTCTCCTGGACACCGGCTCTGTGCCCCACAACACAGGCTCTTCCCACATCTTCTTCCCACATCTTCTTCCCACATCTCACTGTCTCAAAATAGAGATTTTTTTTTTTTTTTTTTACCAAACTTAGGATTTCTGAGGAAGAACATAATTACCGGCACGGTTCCCGAGCTCTTCAAGGCAGCGGTTTTCAAGTTTCAGAGATGGTGGAGTGTAATTATAATGATGGGCGCAGCTCATCCCGGATCCAGGAGCTTCGCGTACGCTTGTAAACGGCGTCTCCATTGAGTCACTTATGTCTGTAGAATGGTCAGCGGTGGGATTTTAGCTCGCGCAAGGTTTACAAACTTTACAAAAGTGGCATTAAAGTCTGTCATTTTTGTTAAGCACTGCGCAAACTGTTGGCGCTATATAATTCCTGAATAATAATAATAATTGGGGATGCACCGATACCATATTTTTTTTTTTACAATAAGTTAGAGCTGGGCGATTTTTTTTTTTTTTTTTTTTTTTTTTTTCTCCACAAAAAAAAAAACTTGATTCATGATTCAAATTTAGCCTTTTTTTTTTTTTGATGGACAGCGTGCCGGTCCTGAGGAGCTGCGGGCAGGAGTTTTTAGGCGAGGCCGGGCGCCGCAGACTGGCCGAAGCCGCGGCCTCGCCTCAAAACTCCTGCCCGCAGCTCCTCAGGACCGGCATGGTGTCAGCGCCGGTCCTGGTGAAAAAAAAAAAAGTAAAAATCGGTACTTGTACTCATTGTAGGGCTGGGGAAAAAAATAGATTTGTATCGAGTTGAGAGGTCAAATCGATTAAAATTTTTAGCAAATCGTTTTTTTTACGTTTTTTTTTCTTTCACCAGGACCGGCGCTGACACCATGCCGGTCCTGGTGAAAAAAAAAAAAACGTAAAAAAAACGTTTTGCTAAAAATTTGAATCGATTTGACCTCTCAACTCGATTCAAATCAATTTTTTTTCCCCAGCGCTACAATGAGTACAAGTACCGATTTTTACTATTTTTTTGGTTTTTTTTTACCGCAACTGTTTTGTTTTAACTTCAGCTGTCAGCAATGCTACAAAGCATTGAAAAGTTATTTACAAATTAAATATATATATTTTTTATTTATTGCTTTTTCAATGTGAAATGTGTAAATATATGTTAATATATATGTGTAAAAATATTCACTAACAAAGCAAACAAAAAAAGTTTTAATTGTTTATCGTTTATAAAATAGATGTGAACAAAAGAAAAAAAACAGGAAAATAATAAAATGGAGGAGAATAGGGAGTTAATTAAGGCTGATTAGAGTAAATTAAAGGTTTATAAGAGGTTAAACAGAGGAACATTTGTGCATCCCTTTGATCTGCAGATGAAGAAACAGAAATATACAAAAAGAAACAATGTTTCTTTTTATTTTAGTGTTTCCGGGCTGAGCAATGTTCTTATACAATGCTGGCTGCTTTTTTTTTTTTTTTTTTTTTTTTGACAGCTACACTTACCGGACTTCTTTAACACAGGGGAGACCCGCTGACAGCTCAAAGATCCAGGCCTGAAAGTATCGGTTTTTCGGAATCGGTGCATTTGCACGAGTACCGATACTTGTGCAAATACTCGGTATTGGTACCGATACTAGTATCAGTGCAACCCTAATAATATTAATGATGATGTCAAGGCCAAAGCTTTCAGTTCCACTTTTGGGTAGAGTTGGGAAAGATTAGAACTCCTATCTTGGCTTTAGCGTCCATCTAGGGCTCCAATACAGAGATTTCCCCTCACTTCCTGTCCTACTGGCAACAGTTTCTTTTGAAAGGAAGTGAGAAGGTAGTTAAAGTGGAGCTCCACCCTAGTAGCGGCTGGATCGGGGGGTCCCCCCCACCCCCAGGGATCGATCGCCGCTTTATGAACAGGTAAGTATCCCACAGTATTTGTAGCTGCTGACTTTTAATTCTTGCTGAAGGAGCCTGGAGCTCCGCTTCAAAGTGTTACTAAACCCAGGAGCCTGCAGTCACTATATCTGGTCCCCCACAGTACACAGAACATGGAAATTATTTAGGAAATGACTATATTTATTGGTGTATATCACTTTTTCACCATGAAAATCGGGTGCAAATAGCGTGTGCGTGTAATACGCCAATACTTCAATTTCAGCTGCCTCGGAGGGGACAGGGAGGGGGTGGGACGAGCGCCGTCAGATTACATACAGTGAGAATCTCCTGTTTACTTGGCGCCCT
This sequence comes from Lithobates clamitans, assembly GCA_037952925.1. Classification (NCBI taxonomy): domain Eukaryota; kingdom Metazoa; phylum Chordata; class Amphibia; order Anura; family Ranidae; genus Lithobates; species Lithobates clamitans. The sequence continues at coordinate 365,922 of JBBGZY010002349.1, read as the reverse complement.
CTGTAATAGGAAGTCCCGTCTCCTACAGTTTTTGTAGCTTCTGACTTTCAGTTTTTCAATATGACTGAATAACCTGCTTTAAAGCGGAGTTACACCCAAAAATTGAACTTCCGCTTTAAGTGCTGGTGACCCCCTGACATGCCACATTTTGGCATGTCATTTTTTTTGGTGGGGGGGGGGGGGGGAAGCGGGTACCCTGTTTTTATAGGCACCCAGCTCCCACTTCCTCCCCGGGCTCCATGGCACCGGAAGGAAGATCACCTCTCCCTTCCATCTTCTGGGACACGTCACAGGTCCCAGAAGATTGCCCGGCCAATCTCTGCGCGGCTCACACATGCACAGTGCGCACCCGGCTGTGAATCCACAGCTGGGCGCCCACAGTTAGAATGTCTTTGCCACGGAGAAGAGCGAGGCTTCCTGCACCTGCGTCGCTGGACCCTGGGACAGGTGAGTGTCTGATTTATTAAGTCAGCAGCTACACTTTTTGTAGCTGCTGACTTTTAAATGGGTGGAATTCCGCTTATGCACAGAAATAAAAATCTGGCAGGGTTCTAGCCTCCCCCCTACTTTTATTAAAGGAAAACCATTTGTTGCTGTTGGAGAATTTCCCTCCTTTTTCCTTTCTAGTAATGCATTGGCAGCAGGACAGGAAATGAGGGTAAATCTCCTCCATGGAGCTGCCGGTTCTAATGAATCACCAACCAGGTGGGTCTACAGGAGACCGTGCCGGAGACTGGTGAATAGAGCAGCCGGAAACTGCATTTTTATGTTGTGTCAAACTTATTAAAAATGTTTTATTCAATAATCTAGATTTGGGCTTTAACCATTTGCCTACTGGGGCAGTTTTTTTATTTTAACCACTTCAGCCCCGGAAGGTTTTACCCCCTTCCTGACCAGAGCACTTTTTACAATTCGGCACTGCGTCGCTTTAACTGCTAATTGCGCGGTCATGCAATGCTGTACCCAAACGAAATTTGCGTCCTTTTCTTCCCACAAATAGAGCTTTCTTTTGATGGTATTTGATCACCTCTGCCATTTTTATTTTTTGCGCTATACACGGAAAAAGACCGAAAATTTTGAAAAAAAATGATATTTTCTACTTTTTGTTCTAAAAAAAATCCAATAAACTCAATTTTAGTCATACATTTAGGCCAAAATGTATTCGGCCACATGTCTTTGGTAAAAAAAATGTCAATAAGTGTATATTTATTGGTTTGCGCAAAAGTTATAGCGTCTACAAACTAGGGTACATTTTCTGGAATTTACACAGCCTTTAATTTATGACTGCCTATGTCGTTTCTTGAGGTGCTAAAATGGCAGGGCAGTACAAAACCCCCACAAATGACCCCATTTTGGAAAGTAGACACCCCAAGGAATTTGCTGAGAGGCATGTTGAGCCCATTGAATATTTATTTTTTTTGTCCCAAGTGATTGAATAATGACAAAAAAAAAAAAAAAAAAAAAAAATTACAAAAAGTTGTCACTAAATGATATATTGCTCACACAGGCCATGGGCATATGTGGAATTGCACCCCAAAATACATTTAGCTGCTTCTCCTGAGTACGGGGATACCACATGTGTGGGACTTTTTGGGAGCCTAGCCGCGTACGGGGCCCCGAAAACCAATCACTGCCTTCAGGATTTCTAAGGGCGTACATTTTTGATTTTACTCCTCACTACCTATCACAGTTTTGAAGGCCATAAAATGCCCAGATGACATAAAACCCCCCCAAATGACCCCATTTTGGAAAGTAGACACCCCAAGCTATTTGCTTTGAGGCATGTTGAGTCCATGGAATGTTTTATATTTTGACACAAGTTGCGGGAAAGTGACAAATTTTTTTTTTTTTTTTTTTTTTTTGCACAAAGTTGACACTAAATGATATATTGCTCACACAGGCCATGGGCATATGTGGAATTGCACCCCAAAATACATTTAGCTGCTTCTCCTGAGTACGGGGATACCACATGTGTGGGACTTTTTGGGAGCCTATCCGCGTACGGGACCCCGAAAACCAAGCACCGCCTTCAGGATTTCTAAGGGCGTACATTTTTGATTTTACTCCTCACTGCCTATCACAGTTTCGGAGGCCATGGAATGCCCAGGTGGCACAAACCCCCCCCCAAATGACCCCATTTTGGAAAGTAGACACCCCAAGCTATTTGCTGAGAGGCATGGTGAGTATTTTGCAGCTCTCATTTGTTTTTGAAAATAAAGAAAGACGAGAAAAAAATTTTTTTTTTTTTCTTTTTTCAATTTTCAAAACTTTGTGACAAAAAGTGAGGTCTGCAAAATACTCACTATACCTCTCATCAAATAGCTTGGGGTGTCTACTTTCCAAAATGGGGTCATTTGGGGGGGTTTTGTGCCACCTGGGCATTCCATGGCCTCCGAAACTGTGATAGGCAGTGAAGAGTGAAATCAAAAATTTACGGCCTTAGAAAGCCTGAAGGCGGTGCTTGGTTTTCGGGGTCCCGTACGCGGCTAGGCTCCCAAAAAGTCCCACACATGTGGTATCCCCGTACTCAGGAGAAGCAACAGAATGTATTTTGGGGTGTAATTTCACATATTCCCATGGCATGTTTGAGCAATATATCATTTAGTGACAACTTTGCGCAAAAAAAAATAAAAAAAATAAAAAATTGTCTCTTTCCCGCAACTTGTGTCACAATATAAATTATTCCATGGACTCGACATGCCTCTCAGCAAATAGCTTGGGGTGTCTACTTTCCAAAATGGGGTCATTTGGGGGGGTTTTGAACTGTCCTGGCATTTTATGCACAACATCTAGAAGCTTATGTCACACATCACCCACTCTTCTAAGCACTTGAAGACATAGCCCTTTCTGACACTTATTGTTTACATAAAAAAATAATTTTTTTTTGCAAGAAAATTACTTTGAACCCCCAAACATTATATATTTTTTTTAAAGCAAATGCCCTACAGATTAAAATGGTGGGTGTTTCATTTTTTTTTTTCACACAGTATTTGCGCAGCGATTTTTCAAACGCATTTTTTGGGGAAAAAACACACTTTTTTACATTTTAATGCACTAAAACACACTATATTGCCCAAATGTTTGATGAAATAAAAAAGATGATCTTAGGCCGAGTACATGGATACCAAACATGACATGCTTTAAAATTGCGCACAAACGTGCAGTGGCGACAAACTAAATACATTTTTAAAAGCCTTTAAAAGCCTTTACAGGTTACCACTTTAGATTTACAGAGGAGGTCTACTGCTAAACTTACTGCCCTCGATCTGACCTTCGCGGCGATACCTCACATGCATGGTGCAATTGCTGTTTACATTTGACGCCAGACCAACGCTTGCGTTCACCTTAGCGCGAGAGCAGGGGGGACAGGGGTGCTTTTTTTTTTTTTTTTTTTTTTCTCTTTATTATTATTGTTTTTTTATCTTATTTTTAAACTGTTCCTTTCATTTTTTTTTTTTTTAAATCATTTTTATTGTTATCTCAGGGAATGTAAATATCCCCTATGATAGCAATAGGTAGTGACAGGTACTCTTTTTTGCAAAAATTGGGGTCTATTAGACCCTAGATTTCTCCTCTGCCCTCAAAGCATCTGATCACACCAAGATCGGTGTGATAAAATGCTTTCCCAATTTCCCAATGGCGCTGTTTACATCCGGCGAAATCTACGTCATAAAATGCTCGTAGCTTCCGGTTTCTTAGGTCATAGAGATGTTTGGAGCCACTCTGGTCTCTGATCAGCTCTATGGTCAGCTGGCTGAATCACCGGCTGCATTTTCAGGTTCCCTGTTGAGACAGGAGAGCCAGAGAAAAACACGGAAGATGTTGGGGGGGGGGGGCATTCCCTCCCACTGCTTGTAAAAGCAGTCTAGAGGCTAATTAGCCACTAGGATTGCTTTTACATGAAAGCCGACCGCTGGCTGAAAAGAATGATACCAAGATGATACCTAAACCTGCAGGCATCATTCTGGTATAACCACTCAAAGTCGTGAATGGCATACCTGAAGACAAAAAAATGGTTAACAATAAAGCACAGTAAACGGTAAAGTATAAATAATTACATACCTGAAAAGCAAACGTGATAAAACATAATAACAATAACAATAACAATAACAATAAAACATTGCAGAATAGAATACAGTAAAAAAGAGCAGAACAATAGAGAGAGAATAGAGAGAGAGAGAACAATAAAACGACAACTATTTTTATTTTATATTTTTGTTTGTGTTTTTTTTTTTTTTTTACACTTTTTTTGTAACTAACTTTTATAACGGTAACCGGTTCCAGGTTCGGGTCTCTCAAAATGCGATGGCATCTCGGGAGACCCTGTGAAAGTGTGCCTAGTCTGTGCAATGCTGTACCCTACGCTAATACTCAACTAGTGAATGGTAGCGTTCAAAACATTCACCAATGCAAAGACCAGGATTGTCAGGACAGGAGGGACAATAATAGCGGGTGTCACGCCTATATCCGCGCTAGCTGCAGACACGACATCTTTTTTGGGGGGGTTCGTTGGGTAGGGGTACTCGGGAGGACATAAAAATGCCTCTCATGCAGCCGACTGCATTTGGTTGGGGATGTGAATGGGGGAAGTACGGGTGCTGCAGAAGCGGTGGGTTCCCAATTAGGATTGGCGAATGCAGCAGGAAGGGCATTATGGGCACGACGGGCCTGTGTTTGTCTTTTTGGTGGCAGCGGGACACTACTTGTGCTTGCCACCTCACCAGCTTGAACTGCACTTATGGGACTCGCCACGTCACCAAGTGTTACTGCAGTGCTGGTTTGGCTACGTCCGGGGTGTACTAGGCCACTGGCGCTTGCCAGTTCACCAAAACGCTACAAAAAAAACTGTTAGCGATCGCAGGGATCAGGCCTGACTCTGCGAACGCTGCAGTTATGCGTTTAGTGTTTTGTAAGTGACAGTGATCGATCGATACTGCACTTGGGTGGGCTGGGCTGGGCCGGGCGGAGGGGCAAAACGCAGGTGCTAGCAGGTATCTGGGCTGATCCTGCTAACACTGCGTTTTTGGGAACCCTAAACTGCTGGTGACGCTAGTATAGATCTGATCGGATCAGATATTGATGCGATCAGATACTATACCACTAAGGGAGGTGTACGGTGCGTGCGTGGGTGTTAGCGGTACTGGCGCTAATCTGACGCTGCCTGGGGCTGGTGCTTGCCAGTTCACCAAAACGCTACCAAAAAAACTGTTAGCGATCGCAGGGATCAGGCCTGACTCTGCGAACGCTGCAGTTATGCGTTTAGTGTTTTGTAAGTGACAGTGATCGATCGATACTGCACTTGGGTGGGCTGGGCTGGGCGGAGGGGCAAAACGCAGGTGCTAGCAGGTATCTGGGCTGATCCCGCTAACACTGCGTTTTTGGGAACCCTAAACTGCTGGGGACGCTAGTATAGATCTGATCGGATCAGATATTGATCCGTTCAGATACTATACCACTAAGGGAGGTGTACGGTGCGTGCGTGGGTGTTAGCGGTACTGGCGCTAACCTGACGCTGCCTGGGGCTGGTGCTTGCCAGTTCACCAAAACGCTACCAAAAAAACTGTTAGCGATCGCAGGGATCAGGCCTGACTCTGCGAACGCTGCAGTTATGCGTTTAGTGTTTTGTAAGTGACAGTGATCGATCGATACTGCACTTGGGTGGGCTGGGCTGGGCTGGGCGGAGGGGCAAAACGCAGGTGCTAGCGGGTATCTGGGCTGATCCCGCTAACACTGCGTTTTCGGGAACCCTAAACTGCTGGGGACGCTAGTATAGATTTGATCGGATCAGATATTGATCCGATCAGATACTATACCACTAAGGGAGGTGTATGCTGCGTGCATGGGTGTTCGCGGTACTGGCGCTAATCTGACGCTGCCTGGGGCGACGCATATCACCGCCGGGCGATCGGGGGGCTAAACCTTTATTCGGTAATAAACGGTGGGTGCCCTGACACTATAAAAAATAAACGAACTAACCAGCGTCACCCGTAACGGTTATACGGTGATCAGCGGTGAAAGGGTTAACTAGGGGGCAATCAAGGGGTTAAAACATTTATTAGATAGTATATGGGGGTCCCTGTCGCTATAAAACACTGACGGCGAACCTAAATATTTACGTCCCTAACTAGCGTCACCAGCGACACTAATACAGCGATCAGAAAAATGATCGCTTAGCGACACTGGTGAGGGGGGGTGATCAAGGGGTTAAAACTTTATTAGGGGGGGTTAGGGGGGTATCCTAGACCTAAAGGGGGGTAATACTCACTGCCCTAACACTAACTGTCACAAACTGACACAGCAGTAATCAGAAAAAAAAAAAAAAAAAAAATACTGCTAATGTCAGTTTGTGACAGGGGGGGGGGGGGGTGATTGGGGGGGGATCGGGGGGCGATCGGGGGGGGGATCGGGGTGTAAGGTATGCCTGGCATGTTCTACTGTGTGTGTGAGTGTTGTGTGCACTTACATGTCATCTCCCCTCGGCGCTGGAACGGAAACTGCCAGACCGAGGAGAGATGACATCACATCCTCTGCCTGTGTGAAACGACACACAGGCAGAGGAGGATTTCCATTGGCTGGGAGCGATCGCGAGGGGGGGGCCACGATCGGATGGTCTCCCCCTCGCCTCCCGACGCTCCCAGTCAGATGCCGACCGCCGATGGCACCGGGGGGGGGTCCGATCGGACCCCCCGCCCGCGGGAGGCAGATCACGTACGGGTACGTGATTTTGCCTGCCCGTGCCGCTCTGCCGCAGTATATCTGCGTTAGGCGGTCGGCAAGTGGTTAAAATTCACACGTTCAAACCTGCATTTTTTTTTTTTACTTAGCTAGGAATTACTTTGAACCCCACTTTATCAGGGCAAGGAGGATGTGTATGGGACGGCCAGCAAGGTGCAGCAGTGCAGGAAGGAGAGGAGCGGTAGAAAAGTTAGGATGATCCCAGCAGAAGAATACTGCAGATTTGTGCCAAAATTTTGAAGTAAGCATACTCCAATCTGGCACACCACCGACACGTGACAACTCCGTTAAATGTTGTGCACCACTTTTTATTTATTTTTGTCACAGAAGTCCTAATTCTTAAAGGAAACCTGCCAGGAGAAATACATAGGTTGCCATTGCTGATTTACACCTTCCAAATTTTTTTTTAACCACTTTTTTTGTGGTGAAAAGATGGCTACAGTGTGGGCTTAAATTGCCGAGAGGGCGTACATAGATGTCCTCCCGTTCTCTGTGATCGCCGAGTCCGTGAGATTCAGGTGATCATAGATCGGGTAAAAGGCCAATCACAGCAGGCCCTTTACTACATGGTCAGCAAATGACAGCTGATCACGGAAATAAATGATGGTTATTGTTTTTTTTTTTCCTCACCCTTCTGTTAGAGGGATTAGAGGGACATCAGTCCCCTTAGTGCCCACATGTGCTGCTAATCAGTGCCTCATCATCAGTGCTGCCTAATAGTGCCCATCAGTACTGCCTAATAGTGCCCATCAGTGCCTCACCATCAGTGTCACCTCATCAGCGCCCATCGGTGTTTACCTGTTTGCAAAATGTTCTAACAAAGTATGAGCAACTTTGTTTTTTGTTTGTTTTTTCAAAATTTTCTCCTTTTTATTTTTTGCTAAAAAAAAAAAATCCAGCAGTGCTTAAATACCACCAAAAGAAAGCTCTATTTGTGTGAAAAAAATGATAAAAATGTCATATGTACAGTGTAGCATGACCGCACAACTGTCATTCAAAGTGTGAGAGTGCTGAAAGCTGAAAATTGGCCTGGGCAGGAAGGGGGGGTATAAGTGCCCGGTAGGCAAGTGGTAAAGGTTTGTTCACTTGTGCGGCCATTTCTCTGAAAAGCAATCTTTGGTGCATTGCGTTTCAGAGGCATTTGTACAGGGGGTAAGGAGGTGATATGTTGCCACCTGTTTTAACCCTCAAAATGTAGACGCACCCCCCACCATGCTGCGATGCGGGATGGTTACGTTGCGGCCCAATTCACTTAAATGTGACGTGCCATTCAAATTTTTGCCGTAAGGCATTGCAACTGCGTCATGTTATAGCCCCCGAGTAGCTGCATGCCTTAGTTTTAGGTGGGTGGTAAAACTGCAGACTTTTTTTTTTTACTGCCCTGGCTGCCCCTGTGTGTGTAAGTCTTTTAAAGGTTGATTTTCTGGCTGCTATGGTGATGTCATAGTATTCTATGAGATGGAATGCACAGCTGCAATGAGGACAGGTTTGTATTCTCCTTATCAGCGATGGGAAGTGGGGGAAGCAGGCTGTGACAGGTCCTGTAACCTTCCATAGTGCTGGAGGCTCAGGACTCACATTTTATCTCTTTCTCCAGCTCTCATCTCATGTCTGTTGGCTGCTTTTGTATTTTGGGGGTTTGATTAACGATTCTTTTATAAATCTCGGCCCTCCGAACTTCTCTGTGTACTGCTAGATCGACTCCGGTGTAAATAATGAGACGGGCGCCGTGTTACTTCTTCCAACACTCATCTAGACACTTGTTGGGTTTAAGTTGCATTGACTTAGGAGAGTCATCTGACTTTTTTTTTTTTCTTTGGAAGGCGATTAGTGACAGTTGATTAGCTCTCAGTTCACGTACGCTTGGCTGCCTGTTATGTATACTTAATGTATAGGTGTCACGCTCCGCGCCGACACGGGGAGCTGCTTCGCAGCAATTGAAACAGAATCTTAAATGCCGCTAAACACATTTTTGATTTGGAAGTAGAGTTTCAGGGCCTGGAGGCTCGTGTAATTAAAATTCTGCTTTTTTTGGAATTTTTAGTAGGTAACGTGGGGTAATTAAGACAGGTAAATAGATTGTGCCTTTCAGCTATTACTGAAGATTCATATTAAGCCGGAGAGAGGCGAGAGAGGTGGTGTCAGGAGTGCAGAGAATTAACCGGTTCGGTTCCAATTGGCGCCAGAAGATCTTTGCCAGATCTAGTTGGTTTCAGGCCTATAGGGAAGTGATGGTTATGAATCTAGGTAGAAATTTTTTCAAGGAAACTAGTAGGGTTGTACCGGTATCGGCAGGGCTTGACAAATTTGCTTTGAATCTAGGAGACAGGGGAGATAGAGAGATATAGAGCAAAACCTTGGTTTGTGAGCCTAATTTGTTCCAGAAACATGCTTGTAATCCAAAGCATTTTTTTTACAGGGTATAAAAGAGAAGAGAGGCACCTCTTATCCCTGGTTCACACAGGGGCGGCACGACTTGCAGGTCGCCTCAACGAGGCGACCTGCACACGACTTCCACGGCGACTTGCAAAACGACTTCTGTATAGAAGTCTATGCAAGTCGCCTCAAGTCGCCCCCAAAGTAGTACAGGAACCTTTTTTTTCTTGCGTCGCTCCTATTAGAGCGGTTCCATAGTACAGAACGGGAGGCGACTTGTCAGGCGGCTAGGTCGCCTGACAAGTCGCCCCTGTGTGAACCCCCACTAAGTGTAGCAATAAGTTGCTAAATGTTGTACCTTCATTAAATGTAACCATATTACTACACTTAGAGGCCCCTCTCTTCTTTTTTTTTTATACTCCAGTTGTGACGTGACGCTACTCTTATATCAAGACATCGCTTGTTGGCGGGACATGTAACATTTTCCCGAATGTGAACTTATCCTTTAACCCTTTCACAGCCAGAGCCGCTTTTGTGTTTTTTTGCAGACGTTTAAAAAAATCATTTTGGATTACATAAACCCCCCCCCTCCCAAACTATTAAGGCTAAAATTAAGGCTAATTTCACACTGGGGCGGGGGTGCGTTTAGTGGTGCTGCTAGTTTTACCAGCGCTTCACCATAGTTTTAGTAGTGCTTTGCGGCCGCTAGCGGGGCGCTTTTAACCCCAGCTAGCGGCCGAAGAAATGGTTAAAAGCGCCCGTGTTGCGGCGCTGCCGAAGCGCTTTGCATTTAGCACTGAAATGAATGGGAGGCGGTTTACAGGCGCTGTTTCTAGCGCTAAAACGCCAGAAAACCTCCTCCGTGTGAAAGGGGTCTAAAAATTTTTTTATCTAAATGCTGATAATTGGAAGCACCCCTATCGGTGGTAAATGGTTGGTCTCATCCCTGTGACCGCTACATCTGCCAGAGAGCTTGTTCTTTTGACCAGATGAAAATAAAGGAAAGAAAACAAATGCAGCAATCGCATCTAAGAATTGGTAAGCTGCGCTATGTTTGCTTTTGGGATTTAGCCCCAGGTCACACCGGACCCTATTATTAACAATGGCACTGTTCAACTCGGTGTGACGCCGGCTTTGCGGTGCCGCATCGGTTTAAAAAAGTAGTTCCTGCACTATTGGCGATTTCGGGTGCGACTCGCATAGACGGCTGTGCATGAAGCTGTACAGATGTCTTCCAAATTGAACTGACGTGCGGCTTTTACATTGTGACATTTCAGATGAAGTTGCACAATTTTCAAAGCCGCGTTCAGTGTGAACCAGGGCTTAAAGTGATTTGTACACGTTCGTTCAAAAACAAAAAAGTAACAAACATGTCTATACTTACCTGCTCTGTGCACTCATTTTGCACAGAGCAGCTCCGATCCTTTTCTTCTGGGGTCCCTTGCTGGTGCTCCAGGCCCCTCCTCTTCATCTGGTGCCTCCACAGAAAGCCACTTTCCATGGGGCGCACCCAATGCGGACTCCCGATTCCCACTGCTGCGTCCATTGACTCAGGCGGTGGGACTCGGCCCTGCCCCCCCCCTGTCACAGCTTTTGATTAACAGCAGCAGGAGCCAATGGCTTCCGCTGCTATCAATTTGTCCAATCGGGAAAACGACAACGGCTGAAGCCGCTGCGCTCATGCACATCGCTGGATAGGGCTTGAGGAAGAAAGAGGTAAGGGGGGGGGGCTGCAGTGCAGAAGGTTTGTCACCTTAATGCATAGAATAGAATGCATTAAGGTAACAAACCTTTATGTCGCTTTAAACGAAATAAATGTAGAATTGGGTTTTGAAAGCAGTTGTTGCCCCACAGCTGCAATGACAACCACAGAAGAAGTGTCTGAGAACAAAAGTGCCCACAAAGCTTTCCTCCAAAGCAAGTCTGTGATTGGGGGACGGTGTAAAATGTTGCTATGACTTCCTCAGAAGAATTCTTATAAATGAGATCTCGGCCTCCATTACCGGAGTGAGTGAGCACCCGGAGCCCCTCCCTCTGATCGCCACTACAGCTGTGGAAGCCTTTTAAGGAATTAACATTCCAGGAGGTGATAAGCAGCCTGGGCCTGACCTCCAGCCAACCTCACATACCACAGTATTGTTGGTGGTTGCTGCACTGTGGTTACTACAGCCAGGAAAAGAGGAACAACTTTCTTAATAATAAGTTTCTTTCCGTTTCCCTAATATTTAAGAGTAACAGATCTACCGGCATCGCTTCTGCTTTAATGGTGCTGAACGGCTAGTACAAAGAATAGAAATGCTCCGGGGCTTATGCAGATAAGTAGCTGATAAATGCAGCAGAAGCAGCACAGTGGTTAGCACTTCCGTCTGATAGCACTGGGGTCAGGTTCGAATCCCAACCACGGCACTACCTGCATGGAGTTTGCATGTACTCCCTGTGCCTGTGTTTGTTTCCTCTAGGGTTGTCCTGATACCGATACTAGTATTGGTATCGGCACCGACACCGAGCATTTGCCCAAGTACTTGTACTCGGGCAAATGCTCCCGCCGATACCTTGACAGTCAGCGGTGATCGCCGCGTGGGGGAGTTACAAGCTTCTCCCCCCGCGGCTTTCAGCTGCTTAGTGACATACAGCGGTGATCGGTGCTTGTAACTCCCCCAACCACGATCACCGCTGACTGTCACCGCATCCTCCTCCTTGCCCCCTCCGTTCCTCTGTCCCCCTCCGTTCCTCTGTCCCCCTCCGTTCCTCTGTCCCCCTCCGTTCCTCTGTCCCCCTCCGTTCCTCTGTCCCCCTCCGTTCCTCTGTCCCCCTCCGTTCCTCTGTCCCCCTCCGTTCCTCTGTCCCCCTCCGTTCCTCTGTCCCCCTCCCTTCCGCTGTCCCCCTCCCTTCCGCTGTCCCCCTCCCTTCCGCTGTCCCCCTCCCTTCCGCTGTCCCCCTCCGTTCCGCTGTCCCCCTCCCTTCCGCTGTCCCCCTCCCTTCCGCTGTCCCCTGTCCCCCTCCCTTCCGCTGTCTCCATGTCCTCCTTTGTGAATGGACAGAGTCAGCTGACTCTGTCCATTCACATAACTGAAACATTGTAACCTCCTGTGATTACGATGTCTCAGTTTATGAATGAAAAGGAGCCGCTGTCTTCTCTCCATTAATTCTCAGTGCAACACTGTCACGTGACAAAAAAAAAAGTATCGGTAATCGGTATCAGCGAGTACTTGGAAAAAAAGTATCGGTACTTGTACTCGGTCCTAAAAAAGTGATATCGGGACAGCCCTAGTTTCCTCCCACACTCCATGCTGGTAGGTCAGTTGGCTCCTGTCTAGAATTAGGTTCTTATCTTTGTGGTTGAGTTTTTCAGGCATGTTTTGCGGTGCGTTTTGCCTTTTTAAACCCACGTTTTTGATGCGTTTTTCATGCATTTTGCGCATTTTTTTTTTTATGTCCCTTTTTTATGTCCCTGTAAAAACACTGTACGTAGCTGGTTGCTAGTTACTGATCTGGGAAGCTGGCTGTCATATCCTTAACAACTGGCAGAGCCCTCCGCCCAAAAGCACCCTCCCTGAGGGACCCCACACTTTATTTTTTCTTAGTTTGACATGGGGTTCACCTCCAAATCCATACCAGACCCAAAGGGCCTGGTATGGATATGGAGGGGGAGCCCACGCCGTTTTTTTGTTTTCACAAATTTTTGAACTGACTCATCGGTTGTTAAGGATGCGGCGGCCGGCTTCCTGGCCTGCTCCTTAGCAACCAGCTATATACAGTGTTTTTAAAGGGGGGGGGGGGGAAACAGACTGCAAAAATTTTTTAACCGACTCATCGGTTGTTAAGGACGTGGCGGCCGGCTTCCTGGCCTGCTCCTTAGCAACCAGCTATATACAGTGTTTTTAAAGGAGGAAGAAAAATCAAACACTGCAAAATGCATTTAAAACGCATCAAAAACACAACACTTGCATTTCTTGTGCGACTCTATTGACCCCACTGGCCAATCAAAAGGCCAACAACTGGGCGCCTGGAAGTAGCTGTAGCTGGAGGGTGTGTGGGGGGGGGGGGTTGAAGTATGAGACTTGCACACCTCCCTCCACATGACATGACGTGGCTGCTGCTAGTGTTTGGCTGCTCAGGTTGTCTTGTGGATGATACATATAAGGTTGCCATTTAGAACCTTTGTGCAGGCTGGTTGTGGTCCCTGAGTTTGTCTAAATGCAAAATATTCTTGTTTGCCCAGAGCCACCTCTCTGGTAGCATTTGTTCAATGGCAACGACATGAAGAGGTCACGTCTTCCTTGCAAAGTTTACTTTGTGTTTTTTGTTCTCACGTGAAGCACTGATCTGTGACTGCACTCCATACCCACGTGCTGGAGGAACCGTACCTGACACGTTCATTGACCTGTAGCCTACAAATACGTGTATGCGGTTTGTTTTCTTTTCTGCTCAGTTGAGTAAATCATTTAAGGAAGCTGAGATAAAAAAAAAAAAATTCATGCTTTTAGGAAGTATATTTCACAATTACCGATCGACTGATTCCTGGAATGCTGCATCCTCGGCTGAATAGAGCTAGATACAAGAAAAGAATTCATCCTTAGAAAGTGACAGATTGTGTGTGTGTGTGTGTGTGTGTGTGTGTGTGTGTGTGTGTGTGTATATATATATATATATATATATATATATATATATATAAAATTTGTTAATATAATTTTGTAAAACCTTGGATTGCGAGTAACTTGGTCTGAGAGTGATTTGCAAGACGAGCAATTTTTATTTTTTTTATAAATTCTGTCTTGATATACAAGTAGCGTCATGTCACAACAGAGTATAAAAGAGAAGAGAGGCGCCTCTAAGTGTAGCAATATGGTTACATTTAATGAAGGTACAACATTTAGCAACTCACATGGTTGATGATTAAAACAGGCACATCTAAGTATGGAGGCATCCGGGGTAAAGCTGTCCACATAGACCGTCCTCTGCACCGCCATTGGCGTCGTCCCTTCCACGCTGCGTGTCAAGCCTCGCTTTCAGATCGCTCTACTGCAGGGTGGTCTTCCCGGTCACAATTGCAGACTGACAGTAGTGAAAGCCGGCGGTGCGGGTGATGGTCAGCTTTACCCCGGATGCCTCCATACATAGATGTGCCTCTTTTAATCATCAACCATGTGAGTTGCTAAATGTTCTATTTTCATTAAATGTAACCGTATTGCTACACTAAGTGCCGGTTCACACAGGGGCGACCTGTACTGTACTATGGAACCGTTCTAATAGGAGCAACTCAAAGGGGTTGTAAAGGCTCGTGTTTTTTCACCTTAATGCATCCTGAAAAAACAACTTGCAGTCACCAGTCCCCCCCCCCCATTGTACTTACCTAAGCCCTGAATTTCCGTTGGCGCATCCCCGCCCCCCCCTCTCTCCACGGGTTCCTGACTCTGGATTGGATAGATTGATAGCAGCGCAGCCATTGGCTCCTACTGCTGTCAATCAAATCCAGTGACGCCGGCGCTGGGGGGCGGGGCCGAGTCTTGCATTCGGCCTCTATGGACATCGAATGCTGGACTCGGGAGTGCGCCCGCAGGCTAACCCCCTCGGGAGAGCACTTCTTCTAGGGGGTTATCTGATGTGGGGAGGAGCCGCAGAGGAACCCCAGAAATGGATGTACTCTGTGCAAAAAGAGCTGCACAGTGGAGGTACGGATGACATGTTTGTTGTTTAAAAAAAAAACAAAAAAAACGATCCTTTAAAATAACTTCAAGCTCTGACTTAGAAAAAAGTTCCTGTACTACTTTGGGCCGACTTGCATTGACCTCTATACAGAAGTCATTTTGCAAGCCACCGCTGAAGTCGTGTGCAGATCACCTCGCATAGTAGCGCTGTAAGTCGGGTTGGCCCTGTGTGAACCGGCACTGAGAGGCGCCTCTCTTCTCTTTTATACTCTGGAGCTCCTGTTGGATTTTGCTTCTAATCCCCTTGTGGAGGCTATTTCTGGATGGACATTTTATGGTTACACAACCTGGTCACATTGCTATAATCTTTTTATATGGACTATAAACTGAAGGACTTATGAATAAATAAATGGTTGTGGAACAAATTATCTGAGTTTCCTTTATTTCTTATGGGGAAATTTGCTTTGATATACAAGTGCTTTGGATTACAAACATGTTTCCGGAACGAATTATGCTCGCAATCCACTATATATATATATATATATATATATATATATATATATTTTGCTGGAGGTAGCCGGGCGTAAAGGGACACAAGTCTGTTTACATCCAACTGCCTATAGAGAGAGGAGAATGAAAACGGACAGTTGGACCATTTCTGTGAAAGAGGCCTTAGAACTTTTTAAATTCTACACAAACAAGCATATATATACCACCTGGTCTGTACTGGCCATTGAGTGCAAAGAATTGCCTCTCCTTATTCAGGAGAAAACCTGATCAGGTGTCTGTAAAGATTAACTTATGTTTGTTTTGTCCTCTTCAGTAAATAACTTCTCTTCTTCTTTTTTTTTTTTTTTTTTCGTTTATTTTTAGGTGTGATGGAAAATAAGGAAAGTGGGATTCAGATGTCAAACGTGGATGTTAGTTCAGACGATCGGGTGACTCCATACCCGATCCATACCAAGCCAGAGATGAAACCGAAGTGTAACGACCCTTTGATTAGCGTGATCCAGAAGCTGACCGCCATGGTAAAGGGCGAGGAGACCGCTAGGACTCTCGAAGGGAAAAAGCGTTCCTACCCAGTAGAAGAGGAAGAAGTGCAGTCGGTGTCCAAAATGGCTGACCTAGCTGAAGTCGGCTCCAAGAGGGTCAAGGAGGTGACTACAACCAACACAGTGGAGAGCCCTACACCGAGCAGCAGGAAAGTCATGTTCTACCAGTGCAGCCTTTGCAAGTTTGTGTCTCCTTCTTTTGAAACACTCGCAGCCCACGTGAAAAGCCACGGACAGCAGAATGAAATAATCTTAATGTGCTCAGAGTGCCACATGACTTTTAAATCGCACAGCGAGCTGGAAGCTCACATTAAAATGCACTGTGAAATGGAGGTGGCCGCACCTTCGCAGGGTAAAGACCAGCCACAAGAAGACAAGCCACTCAGTCCAAAAGCCCTCGAGCCAGCGAGAAAAAAATGGTACGCCTACGAAGCTTACGGGCTTTACCGCTGCCTGATCTGTCGCTACACCTGCGGCCAACAGCGAATGTTGAAAACGCACGCTTGGAAGCACGCCGGGGAGGTGGACTGCTCCTACCCCATATTTGAGGAAGAGAACGAGTCTGCCAGCTTACCGGATTCCACCGTTGCGCACACGCCGCAAGGAAGCGAGTCGGTGCTGTCCGAAAACGCTGACCTCCAACAGCATGAGCAGAGCTCCGCTGCTCAGGAACAAAGCGTGGTGCCAAAAGACGTTCCAATAAAGGACGCGGAAACGCTAAGCCAATCGGCCGCTCCAGCTCCCTTGACGGAAGTCGTTGTGGTGGACGATGCCACTCCAGAGACAGATCAGGACAGCTTGCTGAGAGAAAGCCTGCTCTCGTCCGCTCAGAAAATAATCAGCTGTAGCCAAAACACAAAGGGCCACGTGAATGTTATTGTGGAACGCCTGCCAAGTGCCGAGGAAAACGGTTCACCCAAACCTTTTCTGTTAAATGCAGACGCTGAAGTCAAAAAGAAACTCGATTCCCACCTCGGCGCGCCTGTCGAGCTTGAGAACGTGGTAGAAAGCGAAGAAATTATTATCGGGTGGAGTAACCCCGGGAAGAACAGCTCTGATTTTGGAGTGTCTGATGAGAATTCACCTCCAGTTCGGAGGAGAACAAATTCGGAGTGTTTGAGGCTCCATTCATTGGCTGCTGAGGCACTGGTGACCATGCCTATCCAAATAGTGGAATGTCCCAAATCCAACCTACGGCTTATCCACGATCCAGATCCCGTTGATCCAGACACCGGGCAGGGAGACGGCGACCGGATCCATGGCACTTGTCCCAAGGTGGAATCCTCCAAGGTCCCCGAGGAGCTAAACCAGAAAAGTGAGCTGACCCAGACCCCAATGAAAGCGGGGATCAGCACGTCTTTACTGAAAGTGATTGAGAAACTAAGGGAAAGGACTGATCAGAATGCCACAGATGACGACATTCTCAAAGAGTTGCAGGACAATGCCCAGAGCGAGAACGCCAGCGACCTCGGCTCCGGCAATGGCCTTGTGGAGTACTTACCTCGCGCTGAACGCCCTTACCGATGCCGCCTGTGCCATTACACCAGTGACAATAAAGGTTACATAAAGCAGCACTTACGTGTTCACCGGCAGAGGCAGCCCTACCAGTGCCCGATTTGTGACCACATAGCAGAAAACAGCGGCGACCTGGAGAACCACATGATCAACCATTGCAAGGCGATCAAATACGAGTGCAAGAATTGTAATGAATCCTTTTATTACAAGGTAGATATCTTTTTGTGGCGACTACTCCCTCTGGGGTGCTTTTTAAAGTAAATAAATGGTATGTGGTTTTTAAGATTTGGGTTTGGCCTTTCCTCTGATACAGGGGTCTCCAACATTCTGAACAAAGGGACGGTTTATTGTCCTTCAGACTCTAGGAGGGCCGGACTGTGGCCAGTGGAAATGGAAATTATCCTGGCATCAGTGGGAGTAAACATTGGGTATTAGGGGGAGGAATAGTGCCTCATTGTTGGTATCATAGGAGGAAATAGTGCCCCATTAGTGGTGTCAGTGGAGAGACCACTGCTCTAATACCTGAATCGTACAAACAAAATCCTGCATCCCTTGTCATCCTAGTATGAATGGTCTAGGCTTCTCTCTTTCAGCCACTAGATGGTGCTGTGCATAAAATGAGTATATGACAAGCAGTAAAAGACCCTGTAACAGATGCTGAGGATACCAAATTTTCCAGAACTTTCCTTGTTCTCCCTGCAGTATTGCATTGAGTTATAGACTGACAGCTGTTTCCCTGGGAAACGTTTGCATCCTCTGCACAATTTTTTATAGTGGTTCTAAAGGCTGAACTTTTTTTGTCTTAAAAGAGATGTATGGGAATTTTTTTTTTGTATATTCATGCTTACCTGGGTGGCTGCAGCATCTTTCCCCCACCGGCTCTAACACTGAGAACCGAGCGGTCAAACACCGCTGATCAGTCCTCAGGGCTCCCTGAGCAGAGAGCTGGTGACTGTAAGTCTGCTCGCCCCCCCCTGCTCACTGGAGTGCTGGGCTGTAGAGGGGGTGGGAGCGGCTAGTTCAGGCCCTGAGCGGCTTGCTGAGAGGGATGGCAGTCCTGGCATGTGGGCGGATCCCGACCATTTTCAGCCAACTTGCTGCTGAAAACAGGTCACAGGAGTGCGGAACGATTTGACTTCTTTGCTCCACGGGGGGGGGGGGGGGGGGAGAGAAGTACAGCCAAACAAGCTTTGTCAGTACTTCTCCTTATATTGCATTGTCTGCATTAAAGTGTAAGTAAACCCCTCCTATCGTTTTCAGCCAAGGAAGCGGCCATCTTAGCCTCTGTTTAAATCTACAACTGCCATGATGCTGCACAGTTGCTGTAATTAGTTTAGACTTCAGCCATTGGATGGTTTGACAGTTTGGTTGAGAGCACGATCAATGGGAGTGTTACATTTCCGGAAATGAAACTGTTTTATGGATGGATTTACTTCAGCTTTAATTAAAAAAAAAAAAAACACTTGAGTGTAGCACCCCCCTTATATTTAGCTGAGACTAATTTCAATCCAGTGTTGTGTTCATCTGCAGCGGCTCGGTTCTCTTTCTACTGACAGAGGCAGCAACAGGAGCCATTTGCTCCCGCTGCTGTCAATCAAATCTTGAGAGCAAGGACGGGGCTGAGCCATGCTGTGTGTGTCATTAGTACAGTGACAGTGCGTATTTTTTAGCACTGATCACTGTATTAGTGTCGGTGTCCAATTGACTGCTGCAATATCGCAGTCCCACTATACGTCGCAGATCACCGCCATTACTAGTATAAAACTAAAGTAAATAATTCCATAAATCTATCCCATTGTTTGTAGATGCTATAATGTTTGCGTAAACCAATCAATATACGTCTATTGGAATTTTTTTAACCAAAAACATGTAGCGGGACACATATTGTATGAACAAGACCAAGGATAAATCCAAGGAAAAAAACAAGCATACTTACCGACCAGCTCGCAGACAACCAAATAAACCTGTCCAACAATATGCATTTGCATACATTTGCAAATGCATGCGTAAGCCACAGAGCCTCACCACGACCCCCTGGTATATGTGGTCCCTAACACTAACTTATAAGTGTCCCCACAATGGAGATACATGCATTCTGATGGATAGGTGGACTGAAGGGGAGCCCCACCCCTTCTTAAAGGTACAGGAGCACACTGGGCACCACGCATGTAGCTCAATGGCTGCAAAGGTGTCAGTGCATTGCCTGACCAATATACAGTGATACAAAAAATTTGATACCTTCGCAGCCATTGAGCTACATGCTGGGTGCCCAGTGTGCTCCTGTACCTTTTTAAGAAGGGGTGGGGCTCCCCTTCAGTCCACCTGCCCTCCACCTATCTATCAGAATGCATGTGCCTCCACTGTGAGGACACTTATGAATGAATGACTTGTATAGAGCTACCTATGCTAACTGAATCGCCTCAGGGCGCTTTTGCCGTCGGTGTCCATCTGCGGTATAGCGCGGTCTTTTGCCCCATGGGGTCCCGACACGCTTACATACACATACAACATACACATATTTGGCCATTTTTTTTTGACAGGATCTAATTAACCTACCAGCATGTCTTTGGAGTGTGGGAGGAAACCGGAGTACCCGGAGGAAACCCACACAGGGAGAACATGTAAACTCCAGGAAGATGGTGTCGTGGTTGGGATTTGAACCAGCAACCCTATTGCTGCTAGGGGAAAGTGCTACCCACTACACCACTGTGCCGCCCATATAAGTTGCTGTTAGGTACCACAGATTACAGGGTGCTTCGACAAGGCTCTGTGGCTTACGCATGCATTTGCAAATGTGTGCAGACTAAACCCCTGTTTTTAATGCATACTGTTATACAGGTTTATTTGGTTGTCTGCGAGCTGGTTGGTAAGTAAGCTTGTTTTTTTTCCTTAGATTTATCCTTGGCCTTGTTAATACCTTATGTCACCCTCCAATGCTGACATTTTTGCAGATTTATTAACCACTTGAGGTCCGGGCCATAGCCGAATGACGCTACAGCGTGGACCTCAATTTCCGGGAGGCCGTCTTGGGACGTCCTCCCCTGTGCACGTGCACCCTGCAGGGCACGTGGTGCGCGCGCTGTGATTAACGAGTCACGGAGACTCGGATGATCACAGATCCGAGTCCCGGCCCCTTACCATGTGATCAGCTGTCAGCCAATGACAGCTGATCACATGATGTAAACAAAAGCTCAGTAATCGGTTTCTTTTTCGCTGTCAGCGTGAGGAGATATAAAGACGGATCACCGGCTTATGTTAAAGGGACATCGGTCCCGAAGAGGAAGAAGGCACATATGCCTCATCTGAGCCTGCCAGTGCCATCTGTCATTGTCACCTATGAATGCCCACAAGTGCCACCTATGAATGCCCACCAGTGGTGGCAATTAGTGCCACCTAGCAGTGCTGCCATCAGTGTAAGCAATCTGTGCCCATCACTGCCACCTATCTGTGCCCATCAATGCCGCCTCATCAGCGTACATCAATGAAGGAGAAAAATTACCTGTTTGCAAAATTTTATAACAAAATATAAAAAATATATAATTTTTTTTTTTTTTTTAATTCGGCCTTTTTCAATTTTTTTAACAAAAAATAAAAACCGCAGAGGTGATCAAATACCACCAAAATAAAGCTCTATTTGTGGGGAGAAAATGATAAAAAATGTCATCTGTGTACAGCGTTGTATGACCGCGCAATTGTCATTCAAAGTGCTTCAGCGCTGAAAGCTGAAAATTGGTCTGGGCAGGAGGGGGGTTTAAGTGCCCAGTAAGCAAGTGGTTAAAAAAGAAAAACTGAAATATCACATGGTCCTAAGTATTCAGACCCTTTGCTGTGACACTCATATATTTAACTCAGGTGCTGTCCATTTCTTCTGATCATCCTTGAGATGGTTCTACACCTTCATTTGAGTCCAGCTGTGTTTGATTATACTGATTGGACTTGATTAGGAAAGCCACACACCTGTCTATATAAGACCTTACAGCTCACAGTGCATGTCAGAGCAAATGAGAATCATGAGGTCAAAGGAACTGCCTGAAGAGCTCAGAGACAGAATTGTGGCAAGGCACAGATCTGGCCAAGGTTACAAAAAAATTTCTGCTGCACTTAAGGTTCCTAAGAGAACAGTGGCCTCCATAATCCTTAAATGGGAGACGTTTGGGATGACCAGAACCCTTCCTAGAGCTGGCCGTCCGGCCAAACTGAGCTATCGGGGGAGAAGAGCCTTGGTGAGAGAGGTAAAGAAGAACCCAAAGATCACTGTGGCTGAGCTCCAGAGATGCAGTCGGGAGATGGGAGAAGGTTGTAGAAAGTCAACCATCACTGCAGCCCTCCACCACCATTCTATAGAGCCTTTGCTTAAAAAAAATATATAATGTTTTGGGGTTCTAAGTAAGGTAGTTTTCTAGCCAAAAAAAAATGCTGATTTTTGCATGTAAGAAAAGAATTGTCAGTATTGGCTCAGACTGGAACTCGTTAAAGGAAACAAACGTAGCCATTACATTATATGTTTAGATACTTTAACCTCTTGCCGACCGCGCTATAAGCGAATGACGGCTACGGCGCGGGCGACTAGTTCTGGGAGGCCATCCTATGCGGCGCACTCTGCGATTACAATGTCTGGAGGACACTACTGATTACAGATTGAGGTAAAGAGCCAATCAGCTGCTCTTTATCACGTGATCAGCTGTGTCCAATCACAATTAATCACGGATGTAAACAGAAGTCGATTATCGGCATTCCTTTCCTCATGTTGACAGCAAGGAGAAGAGAGCCGATAACCGACTTATCTGAAAGGGAAATGTACATTGATGATCGGTGTCCTGATTACCTGTGCAGTCCCAACAGTGCCCATCTGTGCCGCCTCCTCCGAGCACATCGGTGAAGAACAACAATTACCTGTTAGAATTTCATAGTTTGCTATAAAAATTTTCATTCTTTTTTTTTTTTTTTTTTTTTTTGTTTTCCTTTTTTTTAAATTTTCGGTCTTTATCTGTTTAGCAAAAAATTAAAAAACCCAGTGGTGATTTAAAGCAGAGTTCCACCCAAAAGTGGAACTTCCGCTCATCTGATTCCTTCGCCCTCTGGTGCCACAATTGGCACCTTTCAGGGGGGAGAGGGGTGCACATACCTGTCTACTACAGGTATTTGCACCCACTTCCTGGAATAGACTCCCACGGGAGTCATGCCCCTTCCCGCACCCCCCCCCCCCCTGCTGTCTTCTGGGAAACACACAGGTCCCAGGAGATAGCGGGGACCACTTAGGACGCGCTGCGTGACTCGCGCATGCGCAGTAGGGAACCGGGAAGTGAAGCCGCAACGCTTCACTTCCTGATTCCCTCACAGAGAATGATGGCGGCAGCAGCCGAGAGCCGAGCAATTGATCGGCTTCAGCTACTGACATCGCTGGACTCCAGGACAGGTAAGTGTCCGTTTTATTAAAAGTCAGCAGCTGCAGTACTTGTTATATTTTTTTTTTTGGTGGACTCCCACTTTAATACCACCAAAATAAAGCTTTATTTGTGTGGGAAAAAAAATATATAAAAATGTCATATGGGTAAAGTGTAGCATGACCGCGCAATTGTCATTCAAAATGTGACGGCGCTGAAAGCTGAACATTGGTCTGGGCAGCAAGGGGGTGAAAGTGCCCGGTAGGCAAGTGGTTAATGAGCCTTGTGTTTCCTATGGGGCAGGGATACATAGCTGTAACCTTCAACAGGCTACATCTATGTATGTTACCTGTTGAATGTTACAGCTAGCATGTAGCCGTGTCCTGTGTATATTTTTAATGACAACCTTGGTAGCCCAAATAATGTTTTCATGTTTTTTTTTTCCTATATGCTAATTAAAAGTAACCTTTTTTTTTTTTTTTTTTACAGAGCCAGTTGAGGACTCATGAGAGGGAGCACCGGAAACTTCTAGACTCCGGATCTTCTGCCAGTGACGACACACAGCTCTGCACAGAGGAGACAGAAGAGAGCTATTCCCCGGAAGGTGGTATGTTATCTGAATTATTTACCAAAGGAGGTTTATTCTCCATAGCAGACAACATTACCACTGCGGAACCAAGTTGGCCTGAAGCTATAATCAAATTAATTGGTTCGGCTTTTAAGTGGTTGTAAATCTCAGACATAAAATATGAACAAAGCACATCCCTCCTATAGTGTGTACTTGTCTCATTCCAGAGCACTAAGTGTCATTTCTCTCTGCTGCCTCCTTCCTCTGCTATCAGCACGAGTCACTTTATATAGTTACATAGTAGCTAAGGCTGAAAGAGGACAATAGGTCCATCCAGTTCAACCTGTGTTGGTGTACGTGTGTCAGGCCCGGTTCACACTGATGCGAGTTCATAACGAATGCGATGCGTCAAAAACACTTTAAATTCGCATGTCATCCCTAAAGTCGTTGTTTTCGAAATATGCGTTGCGATTCCTCTACGAATGCGATTTAAAAAAAAGGGTCCTGTGCGAGTTTACTGCGTTGCGAATTTAGTCTCCATAGACATCAATGTAAATTGTTCTTAAATCGCATTGATGGTTCACGTGTGCAAATTCCACCACACTACTCTCCACAAAAAACAGGAAGTACACAGGAAGTTAACACTTTTTTTTTTTTTTTTACATTATGATTCCATTGGCTAGAACATCAATCGCAGGTATGTCTAACTCCTGAAATTCGCGGTAAATTCGCACCTCACACAGGACAAAAAAAAGGAACAAATTCACAGCGCAGCAGTGTGAACCGAGCCTATGTGTCTATAATTGTTTCCCACATCCCCGTATGTTGTGTTCTTTAAGATCATCTAAGAGTCTTTTAAAAAAAAACATACTCCCCGCTGACACCACCAATTGTGGCAGAGAGTTCCACAACCTCATTGCTCTGACAGTGAAAACCCCCTTTGCAGTTTAAGATTAAACCGCTTCTCCTCCAATCTCATTGTGTGTGTGAAAAAAAGGTGACGGGAGGGAGCTCCAGCACACAGCCTGTGATTGATTGACCCACCATGTTGTTGGCAAAAAAATAATAAAGATTTGGTTTCCAATATACTGTATATTTGTATGATAATTTAAAAAAGTTTATTGATATTAATTATTTACTTTTACTCTGTATTCCAAAGGCTGTTTTTTTTATTTTTTTTTATTTTGAACATGTAACCAGCAGCAGAGGACTAGAGGCTCCTCCTGCTTATGTTTCCCTGCAGACAGGCTGGGAAAGAGCTGGGTCATGTGACAGCTCTGTATATCGATTAGGAATTAAGGTACTTAGATTTTTTATTTTTATTTTTTTAATATTAAAATAATTACAGTGACATCATCCACATACAGAAATAGAGGGACAATGTAAAACTGTGTGTGTTTAGTATCACCTTAAGGTCGGAAAGACTTCCCCTTTGCACCCACCTTTACAACTATTTCTCTGTAGAGATTGAATGTATCCCGATCCCGGTATTTTTTTTCTCCTCCCTCCTATGCACTTTTTAGCCTTGTATTCTTCATCTGGTGAACATATTGTTCAGAAGTGGTCCATTCCCACTGGGGGTCAAGCTGTGTCCCGCCATAACAAAAAGCTTACTATTCAGTCAAAGGATTCACCAGGGGCGGACTGACAACTCATGGGGCCCCCGGGCAATAGGAGATTATGGGGCCCCCGGGCAATCAGAGATTATGGGGCCATACAGTATACACACACACACACAGTATACAATCACACAGTATACACCTACATGTATACACAGACATGTTTCTATTGGCTGAGAAGATACTGGAGAGGTGGGGCAGTTATAATCTTAGACCATAAGGATGTCGGTACGGGACATTTCAGAGACAGATGTAAAAAAAAAAGACAGATTTTTACATACTGTCCCTGGTTTTACTGAGGCTGGAAACCATGATGGGGCCCCCTAGTGGCCTGGGGCCCTCGGGCAGTGCCCGAGTGGCTGAATGGTCAGTCCGCCCCTGGGATATACCTGTCTTCAAGGACTGAACCTGGAAGCCTTCTCTATAGCTCTTTTCTCTCTGGCAGGTCCTGCCCTTCACCCAATCCTGGCTTTGACTTTACATTCTTAAACCATATCTGGTCAAAATCCCATGAACGGGATCTAGTTATTCCTGTGGTCCATCACTTGCTTATTGAGGCTCAGTTCTCACCTCTGTGCCAGTAGATTTGCTGGCGACTTGATGTGACTTGAGTACTACTTTGATGCGACTTTGAAGTGTGGGAGGGGCTACACCGCAGGGAACGCCTGGGTAATCTTCCTGTAATGTTGGATCCAAATCACATCAATATAGATGAAGAACTGATTTGGAGGCGACTTCTATTAAAGTCTTTGGGCACAAGTCAGATAAAAGTCGCCTTGAAGTAGCACAGGAACCTTTTCTAAAGCGATTTCAGCAGTGCTAAGTAACCGCTTGCCGACCGCCGCACACAAATGTACATCGGCAGAATGGCACAGGCAGGCAAATGGGCGTACAGGTATGTCCCTTTTAAATTTGCCACCTTTCTGGTGTGCCCGCCACGGAAGCGTGCCCGTGGGTCCCGGGAACGCGATGTTCGCCGGTGGCCTGTGATAACAGTGTGGAGAGGTAGATCGGGGAGATGCCTATGTAAACAAGGCATTTCCCTGTTCTGCCTTGTGTCATGACAGAGATCTACTGCTTCCTGTCATGTCCTAGGTAGCCCCTCCCCCCCACAGTTAGAATCACTCCCTAGGACACACTTAACCCCTTGATCCCCCCCCCCCAGTGTTTAACCCCTTCCCTGCCACTGCCATTTACACAGTAATCAGTGCATTTTTATTGCACCGATCGCTGTATGAATGATAATGGTCCCAAAATAGTGTCAAAAGTATCCGATGTGTCCGCCATAATGTCGCAGTCACGATAAAAATCACAGATCGCCGCCATTACTAATTAAAAAAAAAAATTATAATAAAAATGGCATAAAATTATCCCCTATTCTGTAGATGTTATAACTTTTGCGCAAACCAATTATTATACGCTTATTGCGTTTTTCTTTTTTTTTTTTTTCTTTGTTTTCCAAAAATATATAGAAGAATACATATCGGCCTAAACTGAGGAAAGAATTAGTTTTTTTATATATTTTTGGGGGATATTTATTATAGCAAAAAGTAAAAAATATTGTTTTTTTTTTTTTTGTTTTTTTTCAAAATTGTCGCTCTTTTGTCTTCTCAAAGAAAAATCTCTCACTCTTCACAATCAGTTTTCGGCAGCACTTACAGTGCCTTTGAAAAAGTATTCACACCCCTTGACATTTTCCACATTTTGTCATGTTACAACGTAAATCGTAAATGTTGCTGTTCAGACGCTCTCCATCCAATCTGACAGAGCTTGAGATATTTTGCAAAGAAGAATGGGCAAAAATGTTCCTCTCTAGATGTGCAAAGCTGGTAGAGACACCCCCAAAAAGACTTGCAGCTGTAATTGCAGTGAAAGGCGGTTCTACAAAGTATTGACTCCGGGGGGCGCCATACAAATGCCCCCCCACACTTTTCACATATTTATTTGTAAAGAACGTTGAAAACCATTTATCATTTTCTTTCCAGTTCACAATTATGTGCCACTTTGTGTTGGTCTATCACATAAAATCCCAATAAAATACATTTACATTTTTGGTTATAACATGACAAAATGTGGAAAATTTCAAGGGGTATGAATACTTTTTCAAGGCACTGTATATTTGTGAGCAACTATTTTAAAAGATGAAGTACATGAAGGGCAAGGTCAGAAACATAATATCGGATGAGCACTTTGAGAATTGCTACTCCATCCATCCAACCAGATATTAATGCGTTTGTTTATCAAAAACCGTGTCATATATCGCACTCGTTTTTACTTTTATTATAAGAGGAAAAAAAAAATCGGAAGTTTTATTGCTCAGATGGGTACATTATCTAGATCAGTGATCGTTCCCTTGTGATCGGCCTGATCTGCTCATCAGCTATCCTTATCGTTAGTGTATTTTTTTTGCACCCCATGACCATTCCTCTTCTTCCAGTGTGGCCCAGGAAGGCCAAAAGGTTTGTACACCCCTGATCGATCTAGCAGAAGCAGTGGATACTCTGGTGGCTTTATAGGCTCAGTACACCCTGATCTGTGCCTTTTTTTTTTCCCCCTTGAAACTTCTTCCTTGTTTACTTTTATAAGATCAATATGAAAGGCATTCCGGTACTTTTAATAGCTCCAGCCTGATATGGTAAGACTCTTGGAAGACCTTCCATGGACGTTGCCAGTTCAGAAGGGTCTTCAGTCCCATGGACAATTCCGATTCACGGTCACAGTAATGGTATGGCTATTGAGGCCAGGTTCTGAGGGACACAGGCATCTGAGTCTGTGATTCCTAAGATGCTGAAAGCTACGAAGTCTACTTCCTGCAAGGTCTATATATCTGGACAAGGAAGGCACACTTCACTGGTATAAGTCTCGGGGCTTCCACCCCGGGAGTTTCAACAAATTCTCTCCTTCCTACAGCTAGGTCTAGACCAGTGATGGCGAACCTTGGCACCCCAGATGTTTTGGAACTACATTTCCCATGATGCTCAACTACACTGCAGAGTGCATGAGCATCATGGGAAATGTAGTTCTAAAACACCTGGAGTGCCAAGGTTCGCCATCACTGGTCTAGACCAATGTAGCGCCCCCGTTCATTCCCCTGTGACTCTGTGGGATCTGGATTTTGTTCTCCTAGTGCTCCAAAAACGGCCGCTTGAACCCATAAGAGACCATCCTCTCTACTCCGTCCCACAAGGTGAATCCTCCACCTCCTGTGAGGCACGTGTACTGAGCTAGCTGCCTTTTTTCCTGTATGGAACCCTATCTGGTTTTGCATAGGGACATGGTGGTCTTGAGGTTTTAGGATTTCCTTTTTGCCCAAAGAAGTTACAGCTTTTTCAACTCAACCAGGAAGTTGTTTTTCCATCCTTCTGTCTGACTCCAGTTTGCCAAAGGCAAATTTCCCTACATTGTCTGGCTGTGGTTTGGGAGTCATTCCGCCACTGCTTATATCAGAAGGACTAACTCGCCTTTTTGTCATGCCAGATGGACCCCAAAAGGGTACATTGGCTCCTCGTTCCTCCATGTCTAGGTGGCTTGGACAGCACATCATCTAAGCCTATGGTCTCAAAGATCGGGTTCTACCCATTCCTTCAAGGCATGTTCTGATAGAGTTGAATGCTTCTTGGGCTTTTCACCACTGGACAACCATTTTCTGAGATTTTCAAGGCTGCCTCCTAATCTTCTGTTCACATGTTATCAAAGTTCTACCAGGTGGATGTTTCAGCCTCATCTGACGCTGGGTTTTGGTTAGGGCTAGGTTTTGGCCAAGGACTTTCAGGTGGCTATTTAAGCCGAAGTCTGTACCCAGTTCTGTTTTGTTTTTTCTTGGTCATGTCAGTGTTTTTGTATTGCCCATCCCTCAAATGGACCGCTTTTGAACAAGTTCCTGTGTCCATAAAATAAATGAAAGGGAAATTAGGATTTTTGTACTTGCTGTAAAATCCTTTTCTTGGAGTCCATTGAGGGACACCGGTCCCACCCCTCTGATCATGCTCCTGGTACTGCTTTGCAACAAAACAGAGGCTTGCTGGTAGGGTTTTTTGGTTTGCCATTGTCCAATTCTCCTGTAGGTGGCAGTATAACCTGGAGCTTAGTGTGTCTCAATTGACTCCAAGAAAAGGTTTTTTTACAGTAAGTATAAAAAAAAAATCATCTGTTTTCAGGCTTTTTTTTGTTAACATAATAATAATAATATAGTTAATGTAGTAACTATATAGTAATATATAGTAGCTGCAAACATTTTTGTTGTACACATAACTATATCACTGGAAACTAAAGAATCTTCTCTCCCTTCACGTAGTGACTCTCTTTTCTTAACTCCAGGTAACAAATCCAGCATGTCAAAGGTATATCGGTGCGACGTGTGCAGCTACACCAGTCCTACATACGTTGGTGTTCGCAATCACATAAGAATTCATACTTCTGATAAGCCTTATAGGTATGTGACCATCTTGTTGCTTTTTCTGATTGCATTTACCTCCTGGGGTTTTAACCAAAGCAACCTCTGCACTCCTGATGTGATGAAACTACAAATCCCATCATACCTGCTTCTGGTATTCATGCCTCTGGTGGTCAGTCTTGCAATTCCTCATGGGACTTGTAGTTCCACAACTGTTTAAAATTCCAAGGTTAGCTACCCCTGCATTAGAGAGCCCAAT
Organism: Lithobates clamitans; assembly: GCA_037952925.1. NCBI lineage: Eukaryota > Metazoa > Chordata > Amphibia > Anura > Ranidae > Lithobates > Lithobates clamitans. The sequence goes on along the minus strand of JBBGZY010002349.1, from coordinate 336,373 downwards.
CACTAAAATCTCATATAAGCTTTAAAGTGGTTCTAAAGGCCCAAGGTTAGAATGCATGAAGGTAAAAAAACCTCTGTACAGCAGCCCCCTCGCGATGTGCGCTAGAGCCTCGGCTCTCCCTCCTTATTGGCTAAGACAGCAGTGGGAGCCACTGGCTTCTGCTGCTGTTAATCACCGCCAGTGAGCCAATGAGAAGGGAGGGGGTGGGGCCGAGCTGCGGCTCTGTGTCTGAACAGACATGCAGAGCAGTGGCTCAGGAGCCCCCGCCAGCAGCGGTTTCCTCTGGGGGCACTTGGCAAGAGGGAGGGGCCTGGAGCTCCGGCAGGGAACCCGAGTAGACGAGGATCGGAGCTGTTCTGTGCAAAACCATTACACAGGGCAGGTAAGTATAACATGATGTGTGTGGTTTTTTTTGTTTTTTTTGTTTTTTAAAAACCTGTCTTTTTTTTTAAATCACTTGCCAAATCAAGTACCTGTAAGTTCCCTTGTTTAGACCAGACGGTCGGCTTTCTTGTGATAAAAATCGATGCGGCTAAGCAGCCGCTCAAATGCAAAGGAGGGATTTGTGGTCTTAAAGATCCCTGATCCCTCCATAAGAATACCTGTCCTATGCCTATTACTGTCACAAGGATGTTTGCATTCCTTGCAACAGCAAAAAAACTGATCCAAAAAAAACAAAAACAGATCAAAGCAGCAGTGTAAAAAAAATCTAAATTAGTTTAAAAAAAAAAAAAGGAAAAAAAAATTTAAAGTGCCCCCGTTTCCCCATGCTAGTGCGCAAAGGCGAATGCATGCGTCAGTCCTGAACGAACGCGAACTGCAATCGTCCCTTACGTGAGGTATCACCATGAACATCAGATCATGGGCAGTAATTCTAGCAATAGTCCTCCTCTGTACATCTAAAGTGGTAATCTGTGAAGGCTTTTAAAATTGTCTCCCATGGATAGTAATATTTATGTTGTTACCGTTGCGCAGGCATACGCAGTTTTAAAGCGTGACATGTTTGGTATCCATTTACTCGGTGTGACATCTTTTATATTTTAACAAAAAATGGGGTTATGTATTTTGTGTGGTGTTTTTTGCATGTAAAATTCAAAAAAGTGTTCTTTTAAAAATTGTTTCCCAAAACTGCTGCACAAATACCATGTGGCTTAAATTGCAAAACCCACCAATTTATTCTCTACGGCCTCTACTTTAAAAAAAAAAAATATATATATAATGTTTGGGGGTTCTAAACTAATTTTCTAGAAGATTTTCACATGTATACACAGTGCCAGAAAATGCCGGGACTTCAACTGGTTAATATCACTTTAACACGTTCAACACTTCAAAAGTTTTCAGTCTCTCAAAAAAAAAGTAGCTTCTTAATTGTTAGTCTGTTTGGTGTCATCTTCAGTGCTACCTCTGTCTCTGACTTTTGCAAATATGTTGTCTTCTGCCCAAAATTATAGAGGCAGGGTTCTTATCTACACAGAGAAACTTTTATTTATATATATATATATATATATATATATATATATATATATATATATACCTCATTTGCGTCTAATTGTGTTGCTTATTTTCTTGATAAATATCTCCATCTGTGTTTTGCATATTGGCAGGTGTTCGCTGTGTGGCTATGTTTGCAGTCATCCTCCATCCCTAAAATCGCACATGTGGAAGCATGCCAGTGATCAGAATTACAACTATGAGCAAGTAAACAAAGCCATCAACGAGGCAATGTCACAGAGCACCCGGTATGTAACATTAGATTGGAGGTAAACTGCAGTTTGGTCAAAACTTGAAATCTCTTACATAGTACAACTCCATGCATACGGCTTAAAAAAAAAAAAAGTCTGTTCTCTTTGGAGTAAAAAACGCTTTTATAGAGCATTTTTTTTTTTGTACAAAGTCTAGATGAGTTTATAAGAGTTTTTTTTACGGCTTTTTTTTCTGCCGGTGAGCTCCAATCAGAAACTCGAACCAGAAGGTTTTTTTTTTTTTTTTCCTGCTTTTAAACGTTGAGCCCAAAATATGCTTGTAATCGTCATAATGTACATGGACACATAGGTTAATAACATTGAGCTGCTTCTACAGGCAGAACTCAAAACTCCTGTAGAAGCAACGTTTTTTAAGCCAGTGTGCATGGAGCCTAAAGTGGTTGTAAAGCCTTAACCGCTTACCTACCACAGTTGGCCCAGAGAACTGAGCAACCAGCAGTGTTTGATCGCTCTGTTCTCAGTCTTAGAGCCGGTGGAGGACAGATGCTGCATCCACCTAGGTAAGTATGATTTATAAAAAATAAAACCCATACTTCTTTTAACTTCTGTCTCTTGATTAGACTTGGGAATGACCATGTGATCAGAGACTTTACACACAGGCTGTGCCACATATGGTTGCTCTGATTTGATTTCTTTTTTTTTTTTTTTTTTTAATGGAATATATATATATATATATATTTTAGGCTTCAGCAAGACCCTTTGAAAAAGCAGACACCGGAAGACTCCTCCTCAGCAGCAGACAGCGATTCTCCCAGTTCTGCGAGTCGTCCAGCGGCAGAAGCAAGTTATGTCGAGAACCAAAGCGTCAGCCTGTCACAAGGCAGCTCGTGCAGCGCCGAAAAACTACAAAGCCAGATGAGGCCTGGGACCGAGCTGTGCGTTCTGCTATTTTGCTGTTGCATTTGCGGGTTCGAGTCCACCAGTAAGGAACTTCTGATGGAACATATGAAAGCACACGAGGGAGAGATCATCAACATCATATTGAATAAGTCCGAATCCACATCTTAGATTTGGAGCTCTGCAATGCCGAAAGCCTGAGATCCAGATGTCTTGTGGAGTCTGTTAACTTATTTTTTTTCTTTAAATAAAGGGCACGCACTCTAGAAAAAGGTACCATTTGTCACAAGGAATAGATTGAATAAGCACTTCATTTTTTTTTTTTTGGCCAACCCAGATTTTATTACTTAGAGTATATCCAGGCAACAAGTAAAAATCACTGCCATTTGATGATAGGAGTCATAACTTCGACTTGATCTGTGTTAACCAAATCCATCTCCGTCTGGCTCGGATTTCCTCCCCAGTTGACTTCTGGTTAAAATTGCAGCCTCTTGTTGTCACATGATGCCGTGCAACGCCTCCCAGCTCCGATGTGCGTTGTTAATGCTTAGGGCGAGGCTTGAGCTGGAACCAGCGAGCGCACTGGTCTGTATTTTCACAGGCTTAAGTTCCACAAAGCACTTACAGATTCTGCAGTTCACATGCAGATTAGTTTGGTGATAAAAGATGAAAACTGGAGTCCTTTCGCTTTGCGTCTCCAGAGTCCATTTACATGGAACAAATGGTCGCATTTGGTTGGAACATTTCTTTAAAATTCTCTGTTGGCCCTTTTAAAGGTGTGTTTTTTTTTTTTTTTTTTTTTTTTTTTTTTTTTTTTTTTGATGAGTTGGAGAGATCGCTATTTTTGTTTCCGTTATTTAAGGACGAGATGTTTGCAGGCAAAACTTGTTTTGAGGGAATGAAATAATAATTTTATTTTTTTGCTATTTTTTGGAGTAGTTTTGTAGTAGCTGAGCTTGGTGTGTAACTTTTTTTTTTTTTCTTTTCCTTTTTGATACATTTAGAGGGTTATTGATAAATAATACAAGTGAGATATGGTAATGGAAAAACATTGAGACTTGGCACAATTTTCTTATTACTGTAAGGCAATTCGGAGAGCCACAATGTTGGGCCATTGTGCTGGATCAGCTTTGAGCATACTGGAGCCGGGTCACTGACTTTAAGATTAAAGCTGAACCCCAGGCAAAAGACTAAATACAAACATTGGGAGTAGTTTTAGCTGCCTAATTATTTGTAATTTTTTTTCTAAGCCAGTCCTGATATTTACACAGGCCTGCTACATAGTACAGTCAAGATGAGTGAGCTATTTTTCTCTGCTGCAGTTGAGTAATACAGACTGGTCACCAGATTATAATTGGGTAGTGAAGCGCAGCACAGTGAAGCTCTCTCCTATTATTTTTCAGCAGCGCAGCTGATTGGCTCCTAATGTTGCCCCTCCCTGTCCCAGACATGATTTGCTGTTTTTGTAGCTCTGATGCACAGTTGATTAGCTCCTCACTTTGCCCATACCTGTTCCCAGTCTGATCACCAATGCACTGCAACACAGCTGATTGGCTCCTATGTCGCCCCTCCCATGTCACAGTCTGATCGCAGATGCACTTCAGCAGCACAGCTGATTGGTTCCTTACATTGCCCCATCCCTATCCCAGTCTGATTGCCGTTTTGCAATTTGGATGCACAGCTGATTGGCTTATATGTTGCCCCTCCATTTCCCAGTCTGATCGCTGATCCACTGCAACACAGCTGATTGGCTCCTATGTTGCCCCTCCATGTCCCAGTCTGATCGCCAAAGCACTTAAGCACAGCTGATTGGCTCCTTACGTTGTCCCTCGTTATCCCAGTCTGATCGCCGTTTTGCAGCTCAGATGCACTGCTGATTGGCTCCTAATATTGGCCCTTCCCAGTCTGATCGCCGATGCACTACAACACAGCTGATTGGCTTAACACAGCTGATTGGGATGGGGAGGGGCAACATTGGCTTAACACAGCTGATTGGCTCCTATGTTGCCCCTCCCCATCCCAATCAGCTGTGTTAAGCCAATCAGCTGTGTTGTAGTGCATCGGCGATCAGACTGGGACAGGGAGGGGCAACATTGGGAGCCAATCGGCTGTTCTGCAGTGCAGCTGAGCTGCAAAACGGTGATAAGACTGGGATGGGGAAGGGCAACATAGGAGCCAGTCTTATCGCCGTTTTGCAGCTCAGCTGCCCTGCAGAACAGCTGATTGGCTCCTTCCTTTCCCCTCACCTGTCCCTGTCTGATCGCCAATGCACTGCAACACAGCTCATTGGCTTTTTACTTAGCCCCTCCCTATCCCAGTCTGATTGTCAATGCGCTGCAACACAGCTGATTGGCTCCTTGCATTGCCCCTCCCTGTCCCAGTCTGCCCTGTTTTGCATTGAAGGCTTATACCAAATCCAAATTAAATACTTATTTAGTAACTAGTTACTTTTAAAGTACCTGAATGAACCTCTTGCAACATCCCCATAGAGCAAAAGCCAGACTGGGAGGGTCAGGACAGGGAGGGAACCAGTCAGGTGTGCTGCATTCAATATGCCAGCAAGGGGCGTGCTGATAGGAGGAGAGAGCAGACTGAGCAGAGAGATGACCTTATCAGTCTTGCTTCACGATCACTGGCAGATTGAGGGGTGGAGAGAGGACACCACCATCTTCCTTCCACAGCATCCCTTCTCAACCGGGGTTAGGTCTGAGGTCACCAGGGGTGCCTGGAGCTGTGCCTGATTGACCTTACATTTGGTTGTGCCTGCATAGTTCCAGGTCCAAAGCCCCCCCTCTCCAACCTGCTATTGTGATAATCCAGGAACAGCAGCAAAGTCATTTCTCTGCAGGCTGGAGCTGTATTAGAGAAAGTGATGCTGTCTGTCTACCTGTGCTGTGTGGCAGAGCTGTGTACATTTCAAAACTGAATGGACAAGAATACAAATCCTTTTGGCTGGTAAAACCTCTCCCTATATGCATTTCATTTCTGTATTTGGCCATCTGCCTGGAGTTCTGCTTTAAGTTCCAGCTTGCTGCTGCTGCTGTTGTGAATAGAGCACAATGGGGAAATAACAAGCAGAACGTTGTACTGATGAGCATTGACTGCTGTTAGTCTTGTGCAGATAAATTTTTTTTTTTTTAGCACTATCTAGGCAGGAAAAGTATTTTTTTTTCTGTGGGGTCCTTTGGAAGATTCTCCGTGCACTGCTGGTGTCATTCAAAGCTTCAGTTTGCTCAATTTTTAAAGAACGTCTTTGAACGAATGGAAAAGCTGGATACTGTTTTAAAGAACTCCATATTCAGCCAAAAGTGCCACAATCATTGCTTGACCTTGCTGCGTCAATATGACTTTGCTGTCAATATAATATTTCATGTTTTGCTCATTCTAAGATCTGCCTAAAACTTTTGTTTAGTTAAAAAAAAAAATCTAAAGCAAAGCCTCACTAACCTTCTATGCAGAAAAGATCGACTCTGTCTTTACAGTCACCCGACCTGTGGTGCTGGTCTCGTTTTGTCCCTGATTTCTATGTGAAGTGGAAAGGTCAGGGTGTGATTCTTCATAAAGTCTTTATAGCTACCAGGTAGCCCAGAGGAGAGGTTCTGCTACACTCAAGGCATGGCCTAGCCCCCAAGGCATGGCATAGCCCTAGCTGCACTGAACTCGGCCTTTCAGTTGAACGTCTGGTGTCACTTATAGGTATAAGTACGTTATGCTGGCGGCAATGGTTATGCAGAAAATTCAAGTGACACCAGACGTTCGGCTGAAAGGCCGAGTTCAGTGCAGCTAGAGCTATGCCATGCCTTGGGGGCTAGGCCATGCCTTTAGTGGGGAAGAACCCCACTCAACCTGGAAGGAAGGACGACAAGATCACTAGTGCCGCACATCCATGGTGTCCTATAGTAGTAATGAGAGAGACAACCTCAGCCTGGGCTCCCGTCAGGCAACGCCCCGACGCGTTTCGCTTATACTGCGACAAGGTGGCACTGCTGCGCCAGAACATGTACCTAGTACGTGATCCAACACATTTCCGGGTCTGGGGTGCGGCGACCTGCTTCTGCTGTGATTTATACACAGCGGGAGCCGATCTGGGGATACTGCAGACTCGATGTCCGCCGGCACCCACCGATCGTTAGGCAGAGAGCCAGAACAGCGATCTGCCTATGTAAACAAGGGGATCATGATAATAAAACCTAGAAGCTGATTTCTATGCAGAGCTGCACCAGATTCTGTGTGCTCCAGTTTTAGGTAACTCTCCCCCGTTTTCTGACTAGAAGGTCCTAACATTGAGTGCTGCTTTTTATTTATTTTTTTTTATTTTTTTTTTTCACCAAAACCTGATTCTTTTTTTTTTTCCTATTCTGGTGGGCGTGTTTTGGTTGAACAGCGGAGTTCTTTTGTAACAAGTATTTCACATGTGCTGTAGTGTCTGAAAAAAACAAACAAACAAACCAGCAGTAACAATCTCATTGCAGAGCGCGTGGTGGGAATCTGTTTCTTGGTGCTTTTGGCTGTGTAAATAATTGTATTCATTATATGAATTGGTTCGGGTTGATGCCTCTCAGCGCCGGCGGATTTCCCGATCGCCGGTCCTGTAGATAAGTTTTATAATTTTTATAACCGGTTTCTGATTTGTAATAGAAAATTGCCGCCTGGCAGATCAGGTTTTATAATCCCCACTTTTATTTTTCATGTACATGCTAGTGGTATCATTTTAAAGTATAACTCAAGGCATTTTGAATGGAGTGGAGAGGTATTAGAACCCCTGTCAGTTTTTATTGCTGTCTGTGCCACCGTTGGGGAGATTCCCCCCTCTCTATTTGGCCTGTTTAGCATATTATCATTGAAAGTGAAAGAAAATTCCAAATTTTTTTGTTGCCCCCAAAAAAGTAATAGAGGGGAAATCGTCCAATGGTGACACTAGTTCTGGTCACCTGAAGAACCCCCAAGGAATTCCCTTTTTATTTGCAGGGATTTCTTCTCACTTCCTGTTTGGCTATGATACAGGAAGGGAAGTCTCCCCAATGGGACACAAAGGGCAAAATAATATAAACTGACAAGGGTTATAACCCTCCATTACTCTGTCCAACATGGGAAAAAAAAAAATTGTTTTGCCTCTAGTTCTACTTTAAAGAATAAGTGCACATCAGACGAAGTACACTGATCCTTTTTCTCCCTTTTTCTCCTGACCTAAGCCATCCCTCCCTACCCCTCTGTGAGATCAGATAGCTACAGCCTCCAAATCCAGTGCCACATGTACTAGAGCTGCATGATTAATCGTTAAAAAAAAAAAAAAACGCGATCTCGATTCAAACCCCCTCACGATCTTAATCCAGCATTTCCACGATTCATGTAACAAGTGCAGAGCCATTCTCTGTTCACAGCTGTCAAAAAACAAAAAAAGCATTAAAGGGGTTGTAAACACTTGAGGTTTTTCACCTTATTGCATTAAGGTGAAAAAAATGTTGTAGTCCAGCAGCCCCCCAGAGCCCCCCTCTTACTTACCTGAAGCCGATCATTCTAGCGACAGGAACGAGCACAGCAGCTCCAGTCACTGTCTCGTATCATCATTGGCTGGATTGATAGCAGCAGGAGCATTGGCTCCCGCTGCTGTCACTCAAAGCCAGGGACACGGGAGCCGGGGGGGCGGGGCCGAGTCCGGGAATGCGGGTCTCAGTGGGGGTACTGAGCCCAATTTTTTGTATAATGTAAAAGATGTTACGCCGTGAGAATCGTGATCTTTATTCTAAGCAAAAAAAATTGTGATTCTCATTATATCCAGACTCGTGCAGCTCTAACATGTACTCTTTCCTGACCAGGTCTGTGCATTACAGCCTCATAGACTTCTTTTGAGGCTGTTTCCAGAGGCCAGTGACAAGGTTAGAGGAGCACCATAGCATTATTTAGTCTCAGTTCACACTATAACGCAAATGCGAATTGCACAAGAAGCGCACCTCATTTGCGTGATTTCAGCCCATTCATTTTGAATGGGCTGAAATCGCATCAAAGCAGTGCAGGCACCCTTTTTTTTTGGGCTGCACTGCAACCGGATCGCATGTTTGTTTTGTACCATGCGATCCGGTGCAGGCAAACCACACTGCGTTTGCGATCCGTTTGGGGTGTCGTTAACTTTGTATTGACACCCCCACAGCAGTTCGCAAACGGTGTGATTGCAATGCACTGCAGGATATTTAGCGTTTCCCGCACCATATATGTGTGAACCTAGGTTTAGACTGGGTTCACATATTTTTGGCTGCGGTTTGCAGTCCGGTGTCTTGTGTGTTTCTGTTCTGCGATTCAGGTGCAAATTTTTCCATGAATTTGCACCTGAACCGGACCCAAAACCAAACCGCTGCCGCCCCAAACACATGTGAACCGGCTCCATTGAAAGCTGGTCACACTCGCATGTTATGCGAATTGGATGTGGTTAAAAACGCATCTACTTTGCATTTATTTGAACCCAGCCTTAGGCCCCTTTCACACTTGTACGACTTGTCCTATGATTTAGTCGCATGACAAGTCATTCCCCATGATTTCCAATGACAGCCATTCATATTAGTACGACTTCAGTCCCTGCACTACTTTGGTCCGACTTTGATGAGAGTTACACAGGTATTACCTGACATCGCGGCCGCAAAATCGCGCGACTTTGAAGTTGCGGTAGTGTGAAAGGGGCCTTAGGGTTTTACTGTGCAGGCACAAACAAGGGAGAGAGGACTTGCTACGCTCGATTTAAACATTCCCCTGAGCCAGTGGCCATCGAATCCTGGTTAAAGTAGAATTCCAGCCTAAACCTAACTAGTTTAAAAAAAATTATGTATACGCGTACCTGGTTTTAGCCCCCTCCGGTCATGTGATCCCCTGTGTTAGCCAGCGGCAGTTGCAGGGGAGATGAGCGAGCAATTGACAATGGCTGAAAAATATGGGACATCACCCATAGGCTACCCCTGCAGGGCTGCTGTTAGAAATCATGGGGCCCTGTACAGCCATCCTGATGGGGTCCTGCCTACACCCCCCCCCCAAGGGTGTAGTGGAAGAGCAGCACTGAATTTCTCTGCCTACACCCCGAAAATGAAGTGAGTCTCTCCTCTGCTCTTGCCTTCTGGGCCCTGCTGTTGATCTGAGGGGCCCCGGGGAAATATAGTTTAATCCCTGCTAAGCAAGTAGTAGTGGGGGAGTGGTCTACTAACATTCATTTAATAATTTAGGCAGAAATTTAACAATAAAGCTGCCCCAGGCGTTTAGCTGATGGGGCCCACTACAACAGGACCGGTTGTACTGCCTTGTCATCGGCCCTGCTCTCGTGTCCCAGCCTTTGTCCGCTTCCCCTCTTCTCCCCTCCAGCCGCCACTTGCTGACACAGGGGAGCCGGATCATGTGACCCGACTGGAGCTGGCTGAAAATAGTCGGCATATACATTTTATTTTTTTCTACCCAAGTTGGCATAGGCCTTGGGAAGGGGAAGGGAACATTTATTGGGCTTGTTAGATTTAGGCTGGAATTCTACTTTGTAAGTTTACATCTATAGAGGGGAGGGGATGGATGGCTTAGCTCAGAATAAAGCGGCAAAAGGGATAATTAAACTTTGTTTTAACGTGCACCTATCCTTTTTAAAAGTGCTTTCTTCATATACATCTGCAGCTTTCTCTTGCTCTTGGCATAAGTAGCCTGGTTAGGGCTTGTGTCGGTAAACTTTGGGCTTGTGTTTATGGCGTTACTTTGACACCAGTGTGAGGTTCTCCTAATATGGTTCATAATTCATTGACAGGCGTACTTGACCTCGTTCTGACCTGCATTTCACCTGCTTCAAGTGGGTTTTGCAGAAGCCTACAAATACAAGTCCTAAAGTGGGTGCAAATCATTCTTGACAACCCTTTTCCTGCTATCGTGTCTACAGTTTTGCACCCCTGTGGAAAATCAACCACATACGTTAAAGTCAGGTGATCGCTCAAACTTGTTTCAAGAAGCATTTAAGGTAAAAGCCAGATAAATTTGCAGATTGGTAAAAACCTCATAAAGAACTCTACCCAAAAAAGGTATTTTTCTATGTTGAGTGGAAAGGTCAGGGTGTGACTCGCCATAAAGTCTTTACAGCTTTCAAGTAACTCGGAGGAGAGGTTCTGCCCAACTCTAGACATGGCCTAGTCACAAGCTCGTCCTTTCAGCCCAACGTCTGGTGTCACTTTTTTTTCTCACAGTTTTCTGCATAAAAATATGGAGAATCCACCAGAGCAGTCATTTCAGAAGAAACCCTGGGCAAAATGGAGTGGAATGCATTTTCAAGGGGCTGTATCATGGATGTTAAGGGCCATTCCAACTTATTGCAAGAAAAAGATTATAGCACTTCGGTAATGAACGTTCTAGTAACTTTAGCACTTACAACACTTTGTCCCACAAATAAGAGACATAAAACTTCTTCTTCAATTGTGATTTCAATCCTTCCAACTGGAGGGCCACAAAGGAGCAAGAGGGCCACTCACAGCCAGACAGTTGTCCTCTATTGGAATGTATGAAAAATGTACTTTTCTTTTTTTAACCAGATGACACCAGAAGCTCCGCTGCAAAGCCAAGCTTGGTCTGCTACCGTAATGGCAGAGATGGGGAGAAGAATGTTCTTACTACAACTAAGAAAGCTGTAAATACTAGGCGTAGATAACAGACACCCTGTCCCACACCACTCAAAATTGTGGAGAATCATTTTTGACTTCAAGTACACAAAGAAGTTTAACTTTGTGCTAATGTCACACACACAAAAAAAACAAATGGGATAAGTATAACCTATTTAGGTGTACAATGAAAACCAGAAATAAATGTAACATTTTAATCTGCACTATACAATCAAAGGTTTGTGGACACCTGACTATCTAACCTACCTTTATGGGACTCCCTCCCCAATTTTAGTTTAGGTGATTCCAGTGAAGGGTGTGGTGTACAAAGCCATCACCATAGTTTAAAGAGTTTGGTGTGGAGGAACTTAACTGTCCCTTTTTGGATCCCTGACCTCAATCCTACTGATGCTGATTGTGAGCCAGGTTCTCTCATCCAACATCAGTACCAGATCTCACAAATGACCTCAACCCTACTGAACACCATTTAGGATGAATTGGAAGGCTGTTTTTGAGCTAGTTTTTCTTGTCTAACATCAGAACCTGACCTCAACCCTACTGAACATCTTTTAGGTTGAATTGGAAAGCTGTTTTTTGAGCTAGGTTTTCTTGTCCAACATCAGAACCTGCCCCCTCAACCCTGCTGAACACCTTTTAGGATAAATTGGAAGGTCTTTTTTTTTGAGCTAGGTCTTCTTGTCCAGCATCAGAACCTGACCTCAACCCTACTGTTACTGATTGTGAGTCAGGTTGTCTCATCCAACATCAGTACCAGACACCACAAATGACCTCGACCCTACTGAACACCTTTTAGGATGAATTGGAAGGCTGGTTGTGAGCTAGGCCTTCCCCTGAAACATAACCTGACCACAACGCTACTAAGCATTTTAAGGATGAATCAGAAGACTGTGTTTGAGCTAGGTCTTTTCCTGAAACAGAACCTGAGCTCAACACTAGTGAACTCCTTTATGATGAATTGGAAGGCTGTTTTTGAGCTAGGTCTTCTCTTCCAATGTCAGAACCTGACCTCAATCCTACTAAACACCTTAGGGATGAATTGGAAGGCTGTTTTTGAGCTAGGTCTTCCCACTGAAACATCAGAACCTGACCTCAACCCTACTGAACTAATTTATGATGAATTGGAAAGCTAGGTGTTCTCCTTAAACATTATAACTTGACAACCGTACTGAGCACCTTAAAGTGGATGTAAACCCTCACATATACCCACTGAAGTGAACAGCCTCAGGTGATACACAGGGACGAAACAAATCTCCCTACATAAGTTTTACATGTGTGTATATATGCGGTCTTCATCTTTTATATACTGTTTAGAAAGTGCACATTGTGTTAGAAAATTTTCTTTTCCTGTTCAGCACTGCAGTGAAGCCTGGGCATACAGGCAAGACAGCTGATTGGAGGAAAAGCACACACTCCCTCTCCTCATAGGTAGAGACTTTCACCTCTGTTGAATCATTCAGCTCTGTGCTAATCTATTTTATAGCCACTTCTCCAACACAAAACTCCAGCTGCTTTTATCATATGTGACGGAGAACTTGTCAGGAGTTATCAGGCTGATAACAGAAGAATAGAGCAGGAGACAGCTACGGGACATAGTGCTTTAAAAAGAGATAAGAAAACACCGCAGAGATATGTGCCCAGCTCAAATTTCCTGAATTGTGTTTACATCCACGTTAAGGGTGAATTGGAAGGTGGTTTTGAGCTAGGTCTTCTCCAGCATCAGAACCTGACCGCAGCCCTACTGAACTCCTTCAGGGTGAATTGGAAGGCTGTTTTTGAGCTAGGTCTTCTCTTCCACATCGAGAACCTGACCACAGCCCTACTGAACTTCTTCAGGGTGAATTGGAAGGCTGTTTTTGAGCCAGGTCTTCTCTTCCACATCGAGAACCTGACCACAGCCCTACTGAACTTCTTGAGGATGATTTGGAGGGCTGTTTTTGAGCTAGATCTTCTCCTCCAACACCAGATCCTGACCTCAATCCTACTAAACAGTTTTGTAATAAATTGGAATGGCGACTGTGAGCCAAGTTTTCTCATTCAGGAAGCTCAAACTATTCCTCATGTTGGAATGAGATGTCCAGCAAGCTCATGTAAGTATGATGGTCAGGTATCCACAAACGTTTGGCCATATAGTATACATTGCCTTATTCAACAAGACGAAGCACAAATGACCCAAGGCAACTAATTAGAATGTTGCTTTTTGCTGGGCCGACATTAAAAAAAAAAACTTCTTGGATGTAGTTTACTTCTCTGCTATCTTTCTTTACCGCTTTGTTGAAAAAGCCTGAATGCCTATATTGTCTTTCCCAGCTCTGATGTAGGTTACTCCTCTGCTTTTTCATCTTTCTTTGCCACTTTATTGAAAGAGACTAAAGGCCCACTTTGTCTTTCCCAGCTAAAGATGTTACAATATTGTTTCCTTTTGACATTGGGCAAACTATTTAGAAGATGCATACGATGCTTTTCATAAAAATATTGCGCAGTTTGAAGGTTACAAGCTGCTCACTTGTATAGTTAACCATTTATAGCCATTATTATTATTAATTTTTTTGTGTAATCCTTTTTTTTTTTTTTTTTTAGATATCTATTTTTTTAGCGTTACGCAGGGTGTGTAGTTTTTCTTACGTATTTATTGAGTATTTATATGTCATTTCACGACTGAGTTGTCAGCGGATACAGCTGACACATTGTATCACTGGTGCTAGTTCCAAATTTATGGCTCTCAACTAGATTGTGATGTAAGGGAATTGGGGGTAAGTGGAGCAAAGGTACCGTAATTCAGAGAAAAGCCTGTGTGAGAATATTGACTGCTCTGTGCAATTACTGTGGCTTTAAACCCTGTTTTGTAAGTGAACAGTAGGGATCTGTAGTCTCCTAAAAAGCTGCTTATACGAACTGAAGTGGTGGAATATGATATTCATAGAGGTTTGATTTCCCTGTGATGATTGTCTTTTTTTCTGATTGTGATTTCAGACAGATGGGGGCATGGATCGTCTTGTGCTTGTAGTATCTTAAGCCTCACTTGAGGAGTTATGCGGTGGGAATGGGCTGCTGGCCTGGTAAGAGTCTTTTCTTTCTCTGGCTGTTGGGTGCCCAGTTCATGCACATGCGTACTGGAATTTCATTATCTTGGTAACCTCTTATAGATACAGAGTGTACACGGTGCATACATCAAAGTACAAAAAAAAAAAAATGCTAGAAAAGAGTTAAAGTAGATTTTTTTTTTTGGTATAGGAGACCTACAAAGTGTCTTCTAAAATCTCAGCCTACTAAGAGTTTATAAAAAAAAAACTTCCTAATCACCTTTATTGAGACATAGAAAAACATATCCTAGATTAAAAACAAGTGTACAAGAGATAATTGTTACAATTTATCACCCGATAATACCTCCATAAGTTGGGCTCTTCATAAAACATGATTCCAGATGCAGATGCATCATGGAACTCAACATGTTTTGTGAATCATGGTTCACGCCATCGGGAGTTTTGGTATTGCTGATGGGGTGTATCTTACTATAATCAAATTCTTTGAGGAAGTACATCTTCCACGCTGGATGGTTACCATAAACGGGAAGTCTCCCCCAGGGGTTGTGGAAACGTGGGGTAGGAAGTCCAATGGTGGACTGGAGGCAGAGGCATGTGACATGGTAGGATAAAGAGTTCTTCTACAAGCTGTGGCCATCTGGCTCTTGGATTTAATACACGGCTTGTAGGAGAACTCTTATTTATCACTCGAGGTCTACCCATTTTATTCCTAGGGCCTTTTATTCTTCGTGGTCACTTGCCTTTGCCTCCAGTACACCATTGGACTTCCTCCTCCATGTTTCAACAACCCCCCCCCCCCCCCGGGAGAAACTTCCCATTTATGGTGACCATCCAGTGTGGAAGATATACTTCCTTTAATGAATTTTGCTTGATTATATTGAGATACACCCTATCCTCCAAAAAACCAAAACTCCTGAAGAGAAGCGAACCATGATTCATGAAACGCGTTCCATGATGTATCTCTATTTGGAATCATTGGGTTGAGTCCATCTTGTGTGATATAATAAATTTAGCTGTGGTGCACTCGTTTTTTTTTTAATCTACAAGATGGTTTTTATATGTTCTAGAAACAAAAGGTGATTACTTTTTTTTTATATATCTTGGTGTTTATCTCCTAAAAAGTCCCGGGGCAATTTTTTTGTAAACCCTTTGGAAGTTTGGGATGGAGACACAGATGCCTCTGCATTAGACCGAGTGTTACCAAATTCAACCGACTAGTAGTTTTTTTTTTTTTTTTTTCAAAACCTTACTGGAGGCAAAACGAGCCCCGATGCCTCTTCTGAAGTTGCTCTTCTCTACCACATCATGTCCTCATTCTTCTGGGTTGAATGACGCCCAACTTCTTTCAGCTCTTAAGACTGATTGTAAGTGCAGGGCATCAGAACATCTCACCGCGGCGGCCTGCTCTCAGTGTAATGATGCCGAGATTGGCGATGATGTCATGAAGCAAGCGCTGCACGTTACATCACTGAGGACCACCAGAGAAGAGGTGAAGAAGACCCTTCGTGTCCCATGATGTCCTGAAGACTAAGACTGAATATTCAGATTCTTGCTTTGCAACTCTCTTATGACCGTATACAATAAGGGCCAATCTACACGGATCATTTTCAGTTGCTTAAATCGCACAGCGCTTGGAAAGTTCCCTTCTTTTTGAATATCGTCGTTGGGTAAAGTAAGTGAATGGCTGCAAAGGTTGATATTTAATGTATTGGTTCTGATACTTTTTCTTTTAGAATTACCTCTTAGAATTGAGAGCCCAGCTTCTAAAGAAAACAATGGTGCTCCATGGAATTGCATTGCTTCATAGTTTCGGTTATCTTACTTTTATTATGTAACACTAATTTTATTTTATTTTTTTATTTTATCCTTTGTTAAGCCAAAGTTCTCTGCTTTTGAAAAACTGACAATTAGACTGTCATGGCTTCTCACATTTTCCTTTATTGTATATTCTACAACCCCCCCCCCCCCAAATATTTCAGCTGTGCATGCCTTAACATATAGGAATGTTGCTGTATTCGGGATAGACTGTGCGGAGAAAGGAGGCGAATCCTTTAGTATTTCAACTACCTTTTACAGATACTGTAAAATGTTAGAATAATTTATTTTGCTTTACAAAAGTTTGTCACATATGGACTTTCATATTGTATTTTGGTAATAAACACATTTTAAATAACCTGCGTGGCCTTGTGGGTAATTTATGGACTGAATGAAGTGACTCCTGTAAGGTAAACCTATGCGGTACCCGTGAAGGAGTACAGATAGTCAGCAGTAGTGCTGTTTACCCAGAAGACATCAATAGACCACCACCAGCCCGAATCCTTCACACAAAAAAAGATGGATCTGTAGATTTGTACTCTATATGCCAAATTTTGACTGAGATTGTTCAAAGTGGGGAAACGTGTTTTTTTTTATTTATTTATTTATTTATTTTAACCACTTGCTGACCAGGCCTTTTCTGGAACTTTTTATTTAAATCCGTATGTTTTGATATATATATATATATATATATATATATATATATATATATATATATATATATATATATATATATATATATATATATATATATAGAGATATCTATCTCTATCTTATCTCTATCTCTATATTATCTCTATCTCTATATATCTCTATCTCTCTATCTCTATCTCTCTCTCTATATATCTCTCTCTCTCTCTATATATATATATCTCTATCTCTCTCTCTATATATATCTCTCTCTCTCTCTCTCTCTCTCTCTCTCTATATATCTCTATCTCTCTCTCTCTCTATATATATCTCTATCTCTATATATCTCTTTCTCTATCTCTATCTATCTATCTATATATATATCTCTCTCTATCGATAGATAGAGATATATATCTCTAGATTATATCTCTAGATAGAGATCTGTCTATCTATCTCTCATATTCATATATATATATATATATATAATATATATATTTTTTTTTTTTTTTTTTTCGCAAAGACCCTAGAGAATAAAATTGCGATCGTTGCAATATTTTATGTCACACTGTATTTGCACAGCGATCTTTCAAGCACAATTGTTTTGGAAAAATGCACTTTAATGAATTAAAAAAAAATAGTTACCCCTGTTTTTGTGTATAATGTGAAAGATGATGTTATGCCAAGTAAATAGATATCGTAAAAAATACTGCGCTATCCCATAAGTGGAAATGATCCCCACATGTGTGTGATGAAAAGACAAATATCTCAAACCAAAAATTGAAATGTAAATTGCTGCTGCAACCTTAGATGTGAAACAACCTCCACCTTACTAGCTATACAATTTAAAGGCTGCGCTGCTAGTGCAAATACATGATCATATTAACTGAAAATACCATAATTATGAATGAACACAAGTGAATTGTTTCATAACAAAAAAAAAAAAAAAAAATGCACATAAATCGCATGCAAAAAAAAGAATCGCATGCAAAAAAAGTGAGTGGAACATTCAGTAAACAAAAACGATTAAATAGAGTCCATTTAGTCATAGATTGAAATGAACTGTAGGTCTTGTGGGTGTAGAAAATGGTTGGATAGAGGGAGAAAGACACCCTTCCTTCAAGTGATATAAAGATTATCTCCGTAGGGAGCGTGGTGTTAAAATAGAGAGAAGATCCTCCACCTCAAGTAAGGTAAGCCCCTTACCAGATCCAAAGATCTCCTGTCACAGAGATCATGCACACATGTGGCTGTGTCCCCCAGCCACTGGGTCTCTGTCAGTGCGCAGAAGACACCCCAGGAAGAAGACAGATTTGTCGAAACGGCGTAGGGAGGAGCGGCGTGCTGACGTCACCACCATACCACGCTGAACCCGGAAGAAACGGGCAGCAGCTGAAGCCGGCCGGCGCTACATGTTTTTATAAGCGATCTTTACTGCACAAATTGTAAGTGCTTTTCTTTTATAAATTAAAGTGGATTTTAACTGTATTACGCTATGGAGCATTTCTTTCCTATTTATCCATGGTCTGTGAGCGGATAAATCACGTTTGGATTGATTTCCTGGAGAGGTGGCTTCCGATCTGCGCACTGACAGAGACCCAGTGGCTGGGGGACACAGCCACATGTGTGCATGATCTCTGTGACAGGAGATCTTTGGATCTGGTAAGGGGCTTACCTTACTTATCTTTATATCACTTGAAGGAAGGGTGTCTTTCTCCCTCTATCCAACCATTTTCTACACCCACAAGACCTACAGTTCATTTCAATCTATGACTAAATGGACTCTATTTAATCGTTTTTGTTTACTGAATGTTCCACTCATTTTTTTTGCATGCGATTCTTTTTTTGCATGCGATTTATGTGCATTTTTTTTTTTTTTTTTTTTTTTGTTATGAAACAATTCACTTGTGTTCATTCATAATTATGGTATTTCAAGTAAATAGATACCCAACATGTCATGCTTTTAAAATTGCGCACGCTCATGGAATGGTGACAAACTACAGTACCTCAAAATCTCTATAGGTGACGCTATAAATATTTTAACAGGTTACCAGTTTAAAGTTACGGGGGAGGTCTAGTGCTTGAATTAGTGCTCTCGCTGTAACGATCGCAGCGATACCTCACGTGTGGTGCGAACATCGTTTACATATGTGGGCGCGGCTTTCGTGTGCGTTCACTTCTGTGTGCGAGCACGGAGGAACGGGGCATTTTTTAAAATCCTTTTTTTTTTATTTTACGTTTTTCTTTTTACACTGTCCCTGTTTGTTTTTTTTTATTTTTTTTAGCATTTGTAAACATCCATCGTAATAGGAATAAGCATGACAGGTCCTCCTTATTGAGGGATCTGGGGTCAAAAAGATTAAAATTTTTAGTTTTAAATAAAAATAATTTATGCCCGAAAAACTGAAAATCAGAGGTCGCTCCAGTCCTCCAAGGGTATAGAGCCAAGTGGGGGTCATCTTGCCCTCATTCGACTTCCTGCCTAGCCATCAGCCGGATTGGGCCACTTCCAAGTTTACCGACTGCTCTGGTAAACCTGGGAATTACTGAAAAGTTGTGGGGCTTCTGTCATAACCCCGATTATTACGTATATATACTGTGGGTGGTTGGCAAGTGGTTTTAACCTTTTTTTTAGTTGCTTCGTTTTGATGACCTCTCGCCCAGAGTGGCCTTTTTTTTTTTTTTTTAGCTGACTGGAGGTAAACCTGGTTGTGATCTTCTTCTCCTCTAGATCTTTTAGCTTGAACACTGTTGACTGCTGTACCTAACAAGTACACTATATGGCCAAACACCTGACCATCACACCTATACAAGCCTGTTGGACATATCTTTTAGGCTGCATTCACACCTGAGTGTTTTCAGCTCGTAAAACGCCCAACAAGCAAAATCCCATTAATTTCAATGGCACCTGTTCACATCTGAGCGTTTTGTCACCTGAAGCCAAACGCCTGAAAAAAAGTCCTGAGCTCAAAAAAGAACATGAGCTTCTTTGGGGCAGATTACAGGCATTTTTCTGCCTTTTTACATTGGTGACCTGAACAAAATCGTGGTAAAAACGCTGTAAAAATGTGCAACTTTGAAACGCTTAGGTGTGACTGCAGCCTTAAAACCATAATCAAAAAACAGTCTGATACTTGCTAGGGTGCCGCACCCCTAATGGTAATTAAAGAGAGAGAAAAAAACATAAACTGGGATTTTTCAGGCACCAATTAGACCCAAAAGCTGCTAGCAGCAAAAGGGTTAAGTATCTAAATAAAAAAAAAAAAAGTTGCCAGCAGCAAAGGGGTTAAATATCGAAATGCTAGCAGCAAAAGCGTAAAGTATTAAAATTACACAGAAAAAGGTGCTAGCAGTAAAAGGGCTAAATATCAAAATTACAAAAAAAAAAAAAAAAGGCGCTAGCAAAAGGGTTAAGTATCAAAATAATAAAAAAAAGTGAAAAAAGTGCTAGCAGCAAAAGGGGTTAAGCATCGAAATTACAAAGAAAAGCGCTAGCAGCCATAAGAGTTAAATATCGAAATTACAAAAAAAGGCGCTAGCAGCAAAAGGATTAAGGATTGAAATTACAAAAAAAAGGCGCTAGCAAAAGGGTTAAGTATCAAAATTAAAAAAAAAAAAAAAAAAGTCAAAAAAGCGCTAGCAGCAAAAGGGGTCAAGTATCGAAATAATTTTTTGTTACTTAACCCTTTTGGCTCCTTGCGCTTTTATTAACAAAAAATTATTTTGATACTTGACCCCTTTTGCTGCTAGCGCTTTTTTGACTTTTTTTTTTTTTTTTTTAATTTTGATACTTAACCCTTTTGCTAGCGCCTTTTTTTGTAATTTCGATATTTAACCCTTATGGCTGCTAGCACTTTTCTTTGTAATTTTGATACTTAACCCTTTTGGCTCCTTGCGCTTTTATTATCAAAATTTTAAAAGGCGCTAGCAGTAAAAGGGCTAAATATCAAAATTACAAAAAAAAAGGTGCTAGCAAAAGGGTTAAGTATCAAAAAAATAAGTAAAAATAGCGCTAGCAGCAAAAGGGGTTAAGCATCGAAATTACAAAAAAAGCGCTAGCAGCAAAAAGGGTTAAATATCGCAATTACAAAGAAAGGCAATAGCAGCAAAAGGGTCAAGAATCAAAAAAAAAAAAAAGCGCAAGCAGCAAAAGGGTTAAGTATCAAAATTACACACAAAAAAGTGCAAAAAAGAAAAGGCGCTAGCAAAAGGGTTAAGTATCAAATAAAAAAAAAATAAAAAAAGCGCTAGCAGCAATAAGGGTTAAATATTGAAATTACAAAAAGGCGCTAGCAGCAAAAGGGTTAAGTATCGAAGATTCAAAAAAAAAAAATACAATTTGGAAGCAAATTTTGCTGAGTGAAATTTGAGTTTTCATTTCAGGGAAATTTAGTTAATTTCGCAGCTAAATTTAATTCAGCGAAATCCCTCCGCTCATCCCTAGTAATAAATGCAACATGAAAATATTAAGCTGATGGGTGTTTCAAGGGCACAACGACGGCATCTGGAAGTCAAATAGTTGACAGCTGGAGTCTGTCACTGAGCTGTCTGTCATCGGAATGGGGGCCGACAAACCGGCTTGACATATGAATATCAAATATATTTTTATATTCAGTATTCCGTGAGGTCACAGGTGGAAAAATAGAGCTCCTAATTCCAGTTTGGGGAGTAAGTGACATCCTTCATGTCCCTTGATGAAGGGCTCAGTGACTGCATCCTTGGCGTTGGAGACCAGAGCCGCGCCCTCCCGTGGCATGAACGCCACATCCTTCTGCCAAGGAAGAGTCGTCCATAACCTAAATTTGTAAACCCAATTACAGAGTAATGCAGTAAGAAACTTTTTTAAAATTAATTTTGTAATGCACTTCGCTTAATATTTAACCACTTGACCTCTAGAAAGTTTTACCCCCTTCATGACCAGAGTGTTTTTTTGCTATTCAGTAGGGATGGGCCGAATGGACCCCTGTTCGGTTCGCAACAGAACTTTTGAACACCGCGAAAGTTCGGATCCGAATAACGAACACCTTTAAAGTCAATGGGACTCAAACATCAAAAATAAAAAGTGCCCATTTTGAAGGCTTATATGTAAGTAATAAGTAATTGGGCATACAATGGTTATAGGGGTCCGGGTCTTGCCCTGGGCGACATATATCAGTAAAAAAAAAAAGTTTGAAAAACTTAATTTTTAAATGAGCAGTGATTTTTTTTTTTTTTTTTTTTTAAAGTGAAAGCATAAAAATGAAATTTTTTCCCAGTATAGTGTCTGGGGGGGTCCCCTTAGTCTACCTGTAAAGTGGCAGATCTGTACCATGTCTAGAATCTGCTGCAGCAATAATTTCATTTATAGAACCAAAAAAAAAAGACATTTTCCCTGCAAGCTGCCTTTATTTTGCTCAGCAGCTGGGGAGCCAGTGTGTATGATGAGGCCACAATGTAGTGCACCGGGAACAAGATTAGAGATTATTTGGATACATTCTGGTGTCACTTTGACTTTGGATAGAAGTAACTGGTGCGTAAAAATTCCCATCGTAACCCTATAGAGGTAATCTTGATGAAAGCAAGAATTGGCCTTGCTGTAAAAAATTGCAATGATATGCACCTTTTAAACAGGTGCTGAAAAATTGGTCTTCGGGTTTTAATTGTGCCCATGTGAGCTATACCAAAAACATTCTTCCAGATAAAATGATTGAACACCCTCAAAGCTAGGCAGCCTCGAAGTCCTGCAGAGATTCCACATCCCAAAAAGACTTAATCAGTGACATCGGCCACAGGGGCTTCATAGCTGGTAATCCAGGACTGATTCATTTTTATAAAAGTCAAACTGTCCACGGAGTCTGTGGACAGACGCGTCAGTAACGAAATTGAATACCCGTTCTGAAAGCACGCTGGATGCAGGGCAGCCCAACAACTCAATAGCATACTGGACAAGTTCTGGCCAGTGGTCTATTCTCATGACCCATTAAGTCAGTGGATCGTCAGCTGGAAAGCTCTCCATCTCTGTTTTGGCCCAGAGGGAATCGTCCACCATGTGATGCAGACGCTGCCGATGGGATGTGGAAGCTGACAGCCCTGGGTGGCGAGAACTAAAAAAATTCCCAAATGCCTCTCTTAGGCGGACGCCTTCTCCAACGCTCCTCTCTTGACCAACAGAAGACTCAAAACTACGTTTTCCACGACACTGTAACCTATTGGAGTCAGGAAAAAAAGTTCAATAAAATCCTCTTTAACGTGTCCTCAAGAGATTATCTTCTGCACCCTCTGTGGGGACGGGATCAGTTCTGAGACCTTCCCCTTATAACGGTGGTCAAGGAGGGTTGCCAACCAGTAATCATCCGCCACGTATTCTTGGGTACTTTTTTGCAGGCTTTGAAGGATGAGGTTGCCCATGCGCCTCAAATTTGCCAAGGCTTGAGAAGCAGACTCCTCGGGGTCACTCAGGATGACAGCATCTGGAATTCCTCCTCCCAGCCACGTACTACTCCCAAGGGAGGGGTCCTGTGGTTTGAAAGCCATCGCTTACAGATTGATGCATGTCTTCCTCTTCCTCGAAGCCCTTTGAAAGTGCCAGAATCCTCCTCCTCCTCATCCACCCCTCTCTCCTCCTGTGTGTTCTGTGACATAGGAATGATGGTGTCCGGATAAAGTAGGCCTTGAGAGGAAAAGAAGTCCTCCTCTTCCTCCAGTCCCCTGTCTTTTTTTCATTTATATAAAAAAAAATATTTTGAAAAAAACCCCCAATATTTTCTACTTTCTGTCATAAAGCATACCCAATGTAATCAAATTTGAAGAAGGCCTTCAAAAAAATACAAGGCTGAGGGATCATCATCAGCATTCCAACTTTACAAAGAATGCATCAAGAAATGTAAGGGTGCAATCGGGGCAAAATCCCAAGAAATTCTTTAAGTACATAAATAGAAAGAAAGGCAGTTCAGATCATATTGGTCCCATAAAGAAGGATGAAGGGAATCTGGTTACGAAGGATGGAGAGATGGCAAAGGTATTGAATTTATTTTTCTCAGTCTTCACGAGGGAATCGGGGGGGTTTAAGTAACCAAAACTGCAGTGTTTATCCTTGTGGCACATCACAGGAAGGACCCTCATGGCTAACAGAGGACACAATTAGAAATAGACTTGAAAAACTTAACATTAATAAGTCACTGGGACCAGATGGCTTACACCTGAGGGTCCTTAACCACTTCCCGACTGGCGCACGTCGATGTACGTCGGCAGAATGGCATGGCTGGGCAAATGGGTGAACAGGTAAGTGCCATTGCATGCGCGCCGGCCGGGAGCTCCGTGAGTTGGGTCCCGCGGACTCGATCGCTGCGGGGATACCCGCGATCGCCTCACGGAGAGGACGAACGGGGAGATGCTGATGTAAACAGCATCTCCCTATTCTGCCTAGTGACAGTGTCACTGATCTCTGCTCCCTGTCATCGGGTCACAGCTAACCCATTCCCCCTACAGTTAGAAAACACTCCCCAGTACTGACTTAACCCCTCCCCGCCCCCTAGTGGTTAACCCCTTCACTGCCAGTGTCATTTACATAGGAATCAGTGCATTTTTATAGCACTGATTGCTGTATAAATGACAATGGTCCCAAATATGTGTCAAAAATGTCCGACGTGTCCGCCATAATGTTGCAGTCACAATAAAAATCGCTGATCGCCACCAATACTAGTAAAAAAAAAAAATTATCAATAAAAATGCCATAAAACTATCCCCTATTTTATAAACGCTATAACTTTTGTGCAAACCAATCAAACGCTTATTGCGATTTTATTTTGATTTTTTTTACCAAAAATATGTAGAATACGTATTGGCCTAAACTGAAGAAAAAAAATGTTTTTTTAATTACTTTTGGGGGATATTTATTATAGCAAAAAGTAAAAAATATTGCGTTTTTTTTCAAAATTGTCGCTTATTTTTTGTTTATAGCGCAAAAAATAAAAACTGCAGAGGTGATCAAATACCACCACAAGAAAGCTCTATTTGTGGGGAAAAAAAAGGACGTCAATTTTGTTTGGGAGTCACGTCGCACGACCGCGCAATTGTCAGTTAAAGCGACGCAGTGCCGAATCGCAAAAAACGCACTGGTCAGGAAGGGGGTAAATTGTTCTGGGGCTGAATTGGTTAAGGAACTCAGTCAAGTAATTGTCAGACCATTTTTATTAATTTTTACGAACAGTCTACTGACTGGAATGGTACCAGCTGATTGGAGAAAAGTCAATGTAGCACCAATATTTAAAAAGGACCAAAATACATCCCTGGGAATTACAGACCAGTTAGCCTAACATCAATAGTATGCAAGCTCTTGGAGGGGATGATAAGGGACTATATAAAAGATTTTAGTAGTGAAAAAGGTATCATTAACAGTAATCAGCATGAAGAATCGTTCTTGCCAAACCAATCTATTAACCTTCTATGAGGAGGTGAGTTGCCATCTAGATAAAGGAAGGCCCGTAGACGTGGTGTATCTGGATTTTGCAAAAGCCTATGACACAGTTCCCCATAAACGTTTACTGTACAAAATAAGGTCCGTTGGCATGGACCATAGGGTGAGTACATGGATTGAAAACTGGCTACAAGGGCGAGTTCAGAGGGTGGTGATAAATGGGGAGTACTCGGAATGGTCAGGGGTGGGTAGTGGGGTCCCCCAGGGTTCTGTGCTGGGACCAATCCTATTTAATTTGTTCATAAATGACCTGGAGGATGGGGTAAACAGTTCAATCTCTGTATTTGCAGACGATACTAAGCTAAGCAGGGCAATAACTTCTCCGCAGGATGTGGAAACCTTGCAAGAAGATCTAAACAAATTAATGGGGTGGGCGACTACATGGCAAATGAGGTTGAATGTGGAAAAATGTAAAATAATGCATTTGGGTGGCAAAAATATGAATGCAATCTATACACTGGGGGGAGAACCTCTGGGGGAATCTAGGATGGAAAAGGACCTGGGGGTCCTAGTAGATGATAGGCTCAGCAATGGCATGCAATGCCAAGCTGCTGCTAACAAAGCAAACAGAATATTGGCATTAAAAAGGGATCAACTCCAGAGATAAAACGATAATTCTCCCGCTCTACAAGACTCTGGTCCTGCCGCACCTGGAGTATGCTGTCCAGTTCTGGGCACCAGTCCTCAGGAAGGATGTACTGGAAATGGAGCGAGTACAAAGAAGGGCAACAAAGCTAATAAAGGGCCTGGAGGATATTAGTTATGAGGAAAGGTTGTGAGCTCTGAACTTATTCCCTCTGGAGAAGAAACGCTTGAGAGGAAATATGATTTCAATGTATAAATACCGGACTGGTGACCCCACAATAGGGATAAAACTTTTCAGCGTAAGGTAATTTAACCTCTTGCCGGCCGCCTGCCGTCGTTTGACGGCGGCAGAATGATTCCCCTGCGTGAATCACCGTAGCTGTACAGCAGGCGCTTTAAGGTGTATAGGGGCGCACGCACCCGCTGCCTTACTGAGGAGCCGATGCACGTGCCCGGTGGCTGCAATGTTCGCCATGCACCCGCGATCGCTCCTGACAGAGCCAGAACGGGGATGTGTGTGTATGTACACATACATCCTCGTTCTGGCAGGGGAGAGGAGACCGATCGTGTGTTCCTAGTATATAGGAACAATGATCGGTCTCCTCCCCCAGGCAGTCCCATCCCCA
>JBBGZY010002349.1:85000-305000 GCA_037952925.1 Lithobates clamitans | reverse complement strand
CCCGGGGAGGGGTCTGGGGGGTCCTATAGAAGGCAGCCAGGGGGCCATTTACTGGGAGACAGAGAAAATGTCCCCTCAGGGGTCACAGCTGGCCCATTGTTACCCATAATGACCCTTGTTTCTAGGGACAGGGTAACCATGGGCAACCAGGGGCTCTCCAGCTGTTAGGGGACTACATGTTTCAGCATACTCAAGTCTAAGGAGCCATTCTTGGGTGACAGGGAAATGGTAAGGGCCCTCAGGGGCCACAGCTGTCCTGTTACCCATGATGACCCCTATTTGTAGGGACAAGATAACCACAGGGGACCAGGGACTGTTAGGGGACAGCCATGACAGAGACCGAGGGACCATTTACTGGATGACCATGGCAACCCGGGGCTCTCCAGATGTTAGGTGACCACAGCAACCAGGGGTTCTCCCGATGTTAGGTGACCATGGCAACCAGGGGCTCTCCAGATGTTAGGTACCCACGGCAACCAGGGGTTCTCCCGATGTTAGGTGACCCATGGCAACCAGGGGCTCTCCGATGTTAGATACCCATGGCAACCAGGGGCTCTCCAGATGTTAAGTGACCGTGGCAACCAGGGGTTCTCCCGATGTTAGGTGACCATGGCAACCAGGGGCTCTCCAGATGTTAAGTGACCGTGGCAACCAGGGGTTCTCCCGATGTTAGGTGACCATGGCAACCAGGGGCTCTCCAGATGTTAGGTACCCACGGCAACCAGGGGTTCTCCCGATGTTAGGTGACCCATGGCAACCAGGGGCTCTCCGATGTTAGGTACCCATGGCAACCAGGGGCTCTCCAGATGTTAGGTGACCATGGAAACCAGGGGTTCTCCCGATGTTAGGTGACCATGGAAACCAGGGGTTCTCCCGATGTTAGGTGACCATGGAAACCAGGGGTTCTCCCGATGTTAGGTGACCCATGGCAACCCGGGGCTCTCCAGATGTTAGGTGACCGTGGCAACCAGGGGCTCTCCAGATGTTAGGTGACCATGGAAACCAGGGGCTCTCCAGATGTTAGGTGACCATGGAAACCAGGGGTTCTCCCGATGTTAGGTGACCCATGGCAACCAGGGGCTCTCCAGATGTTAGGTACCCATGGCAACCAGGGGCTCTCCAGATGTTAGGTGACCATGGCAACCAGGGGTTCTCCGATGTTAGGTGACCATGGCAACCAGGGGTTCTCCGATGTTAGGATACCATGGCAACCAGGGGCTCTCCAGATGTTAGGTGACCATGGCAACCCGGGGCTCTCCAGATGTTAGGTGACCGTGGCAACCAGGGGCTCTCCAGATGTTAGGATACCATGGCAACCAGGGGCTCTCCAGATGTTAGGTGACCATGGCAACCCGGGGCTCTCCAGATGTTAGGTGACCGTGGCAACCAGGGGCTCTCCAGATGTTAGGTGACCATGGCAACCAGGGGTTCTCCAGATGTTAGGTGACCATGGCAACCAGGGGCTCTCCAGATGTTAGGTGACCATGGTAACCAGGGGCTCTCCAGATGTTAGGTGATCATGGCAACCAGGGGCTCTCCAGATGTTAGGTGACCATGGCAACCAGGGGCTCTCCAGATGTTAGGTGACCATGGCAACCAGGGGCTCTCCAGATGTTAGGTGACTGTGGCAACCAGGGGCTCTCCAGATGTTAGGTGACCATGGCAACCAGGGGCTCTCCAGATGTTAGCTGACCATGGCAACCAGGGGCTCTCCAGATGCTAAGTGGCCATGGCAACCAGGGGCTCGCCAGATGTTAGGTGACCATGGCAACCAGGGGCTCTCCAGATGTTAGGTGACCGTGGCAACCAGGGGCTCTCCAGATGTTAGGTGACCGTGGCAACCAGGGGCTCTCCAGATGTTAGGTGACCATGGCAACCAGGGGCTCTCCAGATGTTAGGTGACCGTGGCAACCAGGGGCTCTCTGGATGTTAGGTGACCATGGCAACCAGAGACTATAGAAACAAGAAAATCCTGGACTGCCGCACTCTAAAGACAGACATCTTTATTGCAATATCGATTAAAATCCAAGGATAGCCATTACATAGTAACAGAGCATAGCAAAATCTAACGCGTTTCACATCTAGAGATGCTTACTCATAGCTAAAGTGTTCAAGGCAGAAGTACAAATAAGTAGAAAACAGGATAAAAAAACTGCCAATTTTCTACTTATTTGTACTTCTGCCTTGAACACTTTAGCTATGAGTAAGCATCTCTAGATGTGAAACGCGTTAGATTTTGCTATGCTCTGTTACTATGTAATGGCTATCGTTGGATTTCGATCGATTATGCAATAAAGATGTCTGTCTTCAGAGTTCGGCAGTCCAGGATTTTCTTGTTTCTATAGACTTGTGCAAAGTCTGCACCTGACACCAGTTACAGAGGGTGGAGGCACTCAGATGTGGTCCTGAGGCTTAGTGAGCGGCATATCCTCTACGTTTGCAACCAGAGACTAGGTGTTGGGTGACCATGGCAATCAGGGACTCTCCGGAGGTGACCATGTTTCAGCATGCTCAAGGGTAATGGTAAGGGCCCACAGCTACCCTATTGTTACCCTCCATGGTGCCCCCATGGCTATCCTATTATTCTCTATGGTGATCAGACGCCCATAGTTACCCTGTCCCTAGAAATAACATGACCGGCCGAAGTTCGGTGCCACGGAGGAAGACCGGCCGAAGTTCGGTGCCATGGAGGAAGACCGGCCGCAGTTCAGTGCTACGGAGGAAGACTGTCAAAAGATCAGTGCCATGGAAGAAGGCTGTCCGAAGATTAGTGCCACGGAAGAAGACCTTCAAAAGATAGGTGCCACAGAAGAAGACCTTCAAAAGATAGGTGCCACAGAAGAAGACCTTCAGAAGATAGGTGCCACGGAAGAAGACCTTCAGAAGATAGGTGCTACGGAAGAAGACCTTTGGAAGATAGGTGCCACGGAGGAAGACTGGCCAAAGTTTGGGTCTATGGAAGAAGATCGGTGCTATGGAAGTATACCTTCCGAAGATTGGTGCCACAGAAAAAGACTGGCCATAGATCGGTGCCTGGAAGAAGACCAGCCGAAAATCGGTGCTATGGAAGAAGACCAGCCGAAGATCAGTGCTATGGAAGAGGACCGGCCAAAAATCGGTGCTATGGAAGAAGACCTCCTGAAGACCGGTGCTATGGAAGAAGACTGGCCAAAAATCGGTGCTATGGAAGAAGACCGGCCTCAGATCGGTGCCCGGAAGAAGACCGGCCTCAGATCGGTGCCCGGGAGAAGACCAGCCGAAAATCGGTGCCACGGAAGAAGACCAGACGAAAATCTGTGCCACGGATATGACCGGCTGAAGATCGGTGCTATGGAAGAAGATCGGCCGGAGATCAGTGCCCGGAAGAAGACCAGCAGAAAATCAGTGCCACGGAAGAAGACCGGCTGAAGATCGGTGCTATGGAAGAAGACCGGCCGGAGATCAGTGCCCGGAAGAAGACCAGTCGAAAGTCGGTGCCATGGAAGAAGACCAGCCGAAAATCGGTGCCACGGAAGAAGACTGGCCGAAGATCGGTGCTATGGAAGAAGACCGTCCGAAGATAGGTGCTATGGAAGAAGACCGTCCGAAGATAGGTGCTATGGAAGAAGACCGGCCGAAGATAGGTGCTATGGAAGAAGACCGGCCGAAGATAGGTGCTATGGAAGAAGACCGGCCGAAGATCGTTGCTATGGAAGAAGACAGGCCGAAGATCAGTACTATGGAAGAAGACCAGCTGAAGATCGGTGCTATGGAAGAAGATCGGTGCTATGGAAGAAGACTGGCCTAAGATTGGTGCTATGGAAGAAGACCGGCCGAAGATCAGTACTATGGAAGAAGACCGGCCGAAGATCAGTACTATGGAAGAAGACCGGCCGAAGATCGGTGCTATGGAAGAAGACAGGCCAAAGATCAGTTCTACGGAAGAAAATCGGTGCTATGGAAGAAGGCCGGCCGAAGATCGGTTCTTTGGAAGAAGATCGATGCTATGGAAGAAGGCCGGCCGAAGATCGGTGCTATGGAAGAAGACCGGCCGAAGATCGGTTTTATGGAAGAAGATCGGTGCTATGGAAGAAGACCGGACGAATATTGGTTCTATGGAAGAAGATCGGTGCTATGGAAGAAGATCGGACGAATATTGGTTCTATGGAAGAAGATCGGTGCTATGGAAGAAGACCGGACGAAGATCGGTGCCACAAAAGAAGACTTCCCAAAGATGACAATGGCTGGTGAGGGACACCACAGCGCTGGAGTGGAGGTGAGTAAAGTTCCGCTTTAAAAAACAAGCATCTGGAAGATTTCCCTGCAGTGAATGATAGGCAAACGTCAGATTCACTGCTTTCTAAATATACTACAAAGAGGATGTATAGCCAAATATTTCTCTAGTTATGGGTGGTGTGTGGTAGGTTAACCTGTTGCCGCCTGCCACAGTAACAAAAGGGTGGGCTTTAATGCCCATCTGCCGCACATATGTGTCGCTTGCTTCCAGCACAGAGCTCAAGCTGCCAGCTCTTGGTCCGGGCAAACAATTTGTAACCAGTGGTGGTCACATGATTGCCAATAGAGGGGAAATCTTAGGTGACTACTGCCCCGTACACACGATCCGATTATCGGACGAATGATCGGCCGTTTTTTTTTGCATGCTGATCTCACGTTAAATCTCATGAGTTTACTAAAGTCACGAAAATTCCCGTACGACAGCATAAAAATTCGGAAGTGATGTCATGTGTTGTAATGCATTTGTATTGAATTTTCGAACGATAGGTGTACTGATGAAACGAAAATCGTACGATCTGGCATCGTACGAAAAAAATTTCCGTGCATGTCCGATAGAATAATATCGGATGAACTGTCCTGATCGGCTCTCGAAAGCTCTGTACTAACGATCCGATTATCGTACGACCGATTCGAATGCGGCATTTTTCGTACGACTTTCGGATCGTTATCTTTGTGAAGATCTCCTCTTACTTCCTGTTGTGTCCCCGGGACAGGAAAGAGAAGGAAATCTCACCAATGGAACACAGATAGCCGTCATCAGGTCATCTGTCTGTGTAGATGCTGTTTATTGTGAGGACACCAGAGCTGATATAACCTCTCTCTCTCTCTCTTCCAGGGATCTGCCTGGGAGGTATGTGAGAACGGCCGATACAATGACCACCGTGCGTCAGAGGAAGAGGATTAACGCCTCCGAGCCGAGTCCCAACAACTCGCAGGGGCAGAAAAGTTCAAGGGAGAACGCTAAAGGGATTTCCGGTGGGTGGAGCGAGCAATGATTGTTATTACTTTCCATTACTGGTATAGAACCTTCCATGCTTCTAGGCTGCCAGTGCTAGACTGACTATACCATCAAAACCACAACTATATATGTTATATATTTATATATACATACTGTCATATATACTGTATATACATACAGATATACACTATATTACCAAAAGTATTGTGACGCCTGCCTTTACACACACATGAACTTTAATGACATCCCAGTCTTAATCCGTAGGGTTCAATATTGAGTTGGCCCACCCTTTGCAGCTTTAACAGCTTCAACTCTTCTGGGAAGGCTGTCCACAAGGTTTAGGAGTGTGTCTATGGGAATGTTTGACCATTCTTCCAGAAGAGCATTTGTGAGGTCAGGCACTGATGTGGATGAGAAGGCCTGGCTCGCAGTCTCCACTCTAGTTCATCCCAAAGGTGTTCTATCAGGTTGAGGTCAGGACTCTGTGCAGGCCAGTCAAGTTCCTCCACCCCAAACCCGCTCATCCGTGTCTTTATGGACCTTGCACAGAGCAGCCCCGATCCTCCTCTTCTCGGGTCCCTCTTTGCTACTCCTGGCCCCTCCCTCCTTTCAGTGCCCCTCAGCCAGCAGCTTGCTATGGGGGCGCCCAAGCTAAGTCATAGCTTCGTGTATCCATTCGGACACGGAGCCCCGCCCTGGCCTCGCCCCCTCTCTCCAATGATTGGCTGACTGATTTTGATTGACAGCTGCGGGAGCCAATGGCACTGCTGCTGTGTCTCAGCCAATCAGCACGAGTCTCTGGGACAGCTAAGACACTCGTGGACATCGCTGGAGAAAGAAGGGGCTCAGGTAACTGCCATAACCCCGGTATCCTCTTCTTCAGGAGGCGGTGCAGTTTTCAGATAAAAGTGGTCTCTGCGGCGGATTCGCCACGAGATCACTTTTATCGGTGGCGGGAGAGGGGGCCCCCCTCCGCCGCTTACTGGATCTGTCGACAGCGGAGGAAGCGATCCGATCTTCACCCTTGCTGGACATGGAGACGAGTGAGGGAGAAGATGGCCCCCCCACTCGTCTCCATAACAATGCAGGGCGGAAGCGACGTTAAAACGTCACTTCCGCCCATAGCTCTTAAAGGGCCTTTTTTTTTTCTTTTAATGACAAATTTTTTATTTTTTTATTGCATTTTAGTGTAAATATGTGATTTGGGGTATTTTTGACCCCCAGATCTCATATTTAAGAGGTCCTTTCATGTTTTTTTTTCTATTACAAGGGATGTTTACATTCCTTGTAATAGGAATAAAAGTGACACCATTTTTTTTTTTTTTTAAACGGTGTAAAAATAAAAGATAAAACAAATAATAATTAAAAAAAAATAAATTTAGACGTGCCCCGTCCCGCCGAGCTCGCGTGCAGAAGCGAACGCATACGCGAGCAGCGCCCGCATATGAAAACGGTATTAAAACCACACATGTGAGGTATCGCCGCGATCGGTAGAGCGAGAGCAATAATTCTGGCCCTGGACCTCCTCTGTAACTCAAAACATGCAACCGGTAGAATTTTTTTTAAACGTCGCCTACGGAGATTTTTAAGGGTAAAAGTTTGTCGCCATTCCACGAGCGGGCGCAATTTTGAAGCGTAACATGTTGGGTATCAATTTACTCGGCGCAACATTATCTTTCACAATTTAAAAAAAAAAAAAATTGGGCTAACTTTACCGTTGCCTAATTTTTAATTCAAAAAAGTGTATTAAAAAAAAAAAAGGGCACTTGTAAGACCGCTGCGCAAATACGGTGTGACAGAAAGTATTGCTAAAAAAAAAAAAAAAGAAAAAAAAAAATGGCCTGGTCATGAAGGAGAGGTCAAGTGGTTAATCCCTTGTGGCTGCAAAAATATTGCAATAAAAAAATAAAAAAAGATTTTCAACCAATCATAACCAACAGGAGATTTGAATGGGTAAAAAAAGTGCATAAATGAGACAAGTCCCCCTTACCTAGTTTTGGCTTGTAGAAAACCCAGATGAGATGTGTTGTTGAGAATAATGTTGCGAATAAAGTAATTTTATGTTGTTGATGGAATTGGGATCTGATGACTTCTTGTTTTCAGGAGGGAGCACATGGAATATCCTCAGTTACTTCATTGGAGGGATGCTGGCTTTGTTCCTGGGACTACTTGCTGCATATTATGTGGCCACCCTCCATGAGAATGATCTGTGGTTCTCCAATATTAAGGTACATGTACACTCGGGTAGAAAGGATTGGTCGATCGCTGTCATGTGGGACGTTCACACATTCCCAGGCAATGGATGCAGAACTCCTGTGTAGTTCTGGACCTATCATTCCTACTTTGAATCAATTAAAGTGGAACTAAACCCATAAATTTAAAGCGCTATTAAACCCAAAACTAAAAAATGGAATACAGTGAAACCTTGGTTTAAGTCCTCATGCACACGGACGTTTTTACAGCTGCTTTTTGGAACTTTTTTTTGCAGCTTAAAAAGGCCTGTCTATGTTAGTCTATGGCTTCATGCCCACCTAGGCGTTTTTGAGCTGCAAGTGGCATAGGCGTTTTTAAGCTGTAAAAAAAACCCAGTACCAGTGGGTTCTGAGAGACGTTTTTCAGCTGTAAAAACACTCAAACGCTCAAAAACGTCATTTACCAACGTTTTTTAACGTTTTTGATCCATTGAAAAAAAATAAAAATTAATTTGAAAAAAAAAAAAAAACGCTAAAAAACGCTAACGCGGAAAAACGCTCAAAAACGCTAACAAACGCTATTGCAAAAATGCTGAAAAAAGCTGAAAAAAGTTTTAAAAAATCACTGCAAAGATACTGGCGTTTTCATAACGTTATTTTAGCAGCCTGTGTGCATGAGGCCTTAGAGTTACGCGGTTAAGGAGCGTTTTGAAAGACAAGCAATTTTTTAAAAAATCAGTTTCGGTTTGTTTGCCTTATGCCGGCCGTACACGGTTCGAATTTCGTAAGAATTTTCTTTTGAAAATCGTATGAAAGAATTTTCATATGAATTTCGCACCATTAGTGGAGCTGCAACAACGGCCGATTTTCGTGCGGCAATCAAATTTTAGGAATCGGACATGTTGGAAATTTTCAGAAAAACGAACGATTTTCTAATCAATAATGGGAGAATCGTGCGATAAATGTAATAAGAAAAGAAAATTTACGGAGAGAAAAGAAGAGTCCCGGCCAAGAAAATTCTTTTCTGTAGCAACATGCGGTGAAATTGAAGGCTTGGTCGGCCGAATTTCGAAAATCAATGGTGGCGTCATCGGATCACAAAAAAAACGAACATTCTGATTTTGTAAAGAAAATTCGTTCGAAATTCGACCGTGTATGGCCTGCTTTAGAAAGCAGTCACATCCTGAGTAGAAAAGCCCGTCCCCTGCTAGCATACTACATACAGTGCCTTGAAAAAGTATTCACACCCCTTGAAATTTTCCACATTTTGTCATGTTACAACCAAAAACGTAAATGTATTTTATTGGGATTTTATGTGATAGACCAACACAAAGTGGCACATAATTGTGAAGTGGAAGGAAAATAATAAATGGTTTTAATTTATTCTTACTAATAAATATGTGAAAAGTGTGGGGGGGACATTTGTATTCAGCCCCCTTTACTCTGATACCCCTAACTAAAATCTAGAGGAACCAATTGCCTTCAGAAGTTACCTAATTAGTAAATAGAGTCCACCTGTGTGTAATTTAATCTCAGTATAAATACAGCTGTTCTGTGAAGCCCTCAGAGGTTTGTTAGAGAACCTTAGTGAACAAACAGCATCATGAAGGCCAAGGAACACACCAGACAGGTCAGGGACAAAGTTGTGGAGAAGTATAAAGCAGGGTTAGGTTATAAAACAATATCTTAAGCTTTGAACATCTCACGGAGCTCTGTTCAATCCATCATGGGAAAATGGAAAGAGTATGGCACAACTGCAAACCTACCAAGACATGGCCGTCCACCTAAACTGACCGGCCGGGCAAGGAGAGCATTCATCAGAGAAGCAGCCAAGAGGTCCATGGTAACTGGAGGAGCTGCAGAGATCCACAGTCCAGGTGGGAGAATCAAAGAGAAAAAGTTGGCACTTGCACCCGCCTCAGTGTGGAACCACCAAACTGATGAATACCTGAAACATAGGGGGAACTTTATTCAGAATGATTTAAAAAATGTAATTGAAAATGAGTGACTATGATAAGTCCATATAGTCCATAATGTAGCACCTTGAAGGCAGCCCAGAGAAGATGAGAAGCAACTCTTGGAATAGCTGGGGGAGAAAGCACAAAGGCGCCACTCTAAGTGTAGTATAACAAAGAGTTTTAATGAGCAGAAAGTGCAAACATACTCACAGGAGTATATTGATAACAGGCATGTCGAATATAGGTAGGTAAAAACATCCGGGAAGGAAGTCCATCCGTGGCTGTTGTCTGGAGAAGCGATCACATGTGCCTTCTTGAGGAGGAGGACTCATCGTGTTTGGAGAAAGAAAAATGCTGACTATGACCCTAAGAACACCCTACAGTCAAACATGATGAGTTGGGGCTGTTTCTCTGCTAAAGGTACAGGCCAACTTTATCCGTCCAGAGTTCCTCTTTTTAAGGTGTATAGAGTACTCATCAGTTCATAGAAATGGGAATTGCCATTTGTGCTGACAAGGCCCCTGACTCTGCACCGGTCCTGATACATCTTCTCTACACATCATTTTATGCACAGTTTTCCCAGCACTCCGATGAATGTGCCCTGCAGCCATATCATGCTGAGCTTTATTAATGACCTCGTACCTCTTCCAGGTGAATGTTCTTTCTTTCATTGATTGTAGGTGTAGTGCAGAGCTCATAGGTTTGGAATTAAATCTATTTCATCTGCTTTTACTTCCCTCCTCCTTATTGGCATGCTAATGATGAGGTTTTATTTAAGAAAAAAACATTTCTGCTTTCATTCCATACTTTTTTTTATTTTTTATTTTTTTTTTAGACCCAGCAATGTCATCACTGGGTCTGTGTGCTTCTCTATGCAATGCAGATCATTGCTGGTGGGAGGGAGCTGTACATAGCCTCTTGATAGCAACAAAGCACCCAGCCTCAGTGCTCCTCTTGAGAGCCCTCAGTCCTTTATGTAAGCAGTGGGCTGGCTCCTGGGAGGAGTTATGCAAATAGCAAAATGCCTTGATGGGCAGATGCCAGCCTGGAGGAGTGGGCGTTCCTAGGCAGGCTGCATTTACATACAGACCGCCCCCTTGGGAGGAGTTATGCAAATAGCAAAATGCCTTGATGGTTGAATGCCAGTCTGGAGGAGTGGGTGTTCCTAGGCAGGCTGCTTTTACATACAGACTGCCCCTTGGGAGGAGTTATGCAAATAGCAAAATGCCTTGATGGGTGGATGCCAGCCTGGAGGAGTGGGCGTTCCTAGGCAGGCAGCTTTTACATACAACCACCCCTTGGGAGGAGTTATGCAAATAGCAAAATGCCTTGATGGACGGATGCCAGCCTGGAGGAGTGGGCATTCCTAGGCAGCCTGCATTTACATACAGACCACCCTAGGCAACACCCACCCCAGATAGCAAGCAATTGTGCTGCAAGTTTGAGAATGACTTGCTAAGCTATTGCTAGACTTATCAGGCTTCACAAGTTTGTTGCACAATTGCACCAAGTCCGCATTGCATGACTCCAGATCAACTTTTTTTGCAAACATTCTGAAAGTCTGCTGCAAGTTCTGGTTCAGTTATGTTGAGCAATATAGTCATCCCACCACAGGGGGCACTGTGGCTGAATTTTTATGCTGTAGACTTGCAGAGCTCTTGCTGTAGACTCACCACTGCAACTTTGCTCTTGCTAGAGACTTGCCTTGCAAACGTGCTACAAATTGGAAAAGTGTCAATTGCTCTGCAAGTGTACAACCTGCCAGAGAAAATGTGCAGCAAGTTATCAGACTTACAATTCAACACTGCCACAAATGTGTGGCAAGTTATCCTTGCTATCTGGGACGTGTGATGCTGAGCATCCATGAATGAAAGAACTGAAATCCAATGAGTGAAGGGGTTAGAGTCAGGCTGAGGAAGAAAGAAAGGCTAGATGATGCTGCACATCCTGCAGCCAGAAAAGGAGGCGGAGCTCTATCTGACTTGCTGCAGCTTCTAATGCACATTGTGAGAAGCTCACAGTGTGCAGTGAAATCGAAGTAAGCCATTTCAGTCCAGGAGAGGATCCTGTGCAACCGCGCATGACTGAAGGTAAGGCCAGAGGTCAGGTCCCCGGTGTGCAGAATCCCAAACTCAGGATTAAAGTAATCCCAATCACTAAAATCTCATATTATTTGACAGGTAAAGTCAATATGGAAAAAAGTCAGTATAACAAATGCCATCTGAGAGCATCACATGTCTTGTGCTGTAATTGGAATTGCTGAGGAAATGGCGCCATCTAGTGGCTGATTTGGTAACCCATAGGCTGCTGTCTTCTTATATTGCAAGGATGCAACCTACAGTTTTTCTCTACACCTTATGGATGAGGAGCTATAAGCCTCATAGGACCAGCAAATATTGTTGATGCCACACAGAGAACAACGATCCTTCTCTATAGCCTGCTGGCAGGGGAAAGGCTTTTCTACTCTGTGGCTGCTTTCTAAGGAAAGCAAACTGAAAAACTTTGCACATCTTTTTCATTTGATCAATCCGAAATACATTTAGCTGATTTAAAGTGATTGGCTGACCTGGGAGACCGGAGCAGGAGAAATTAGTAGATGTCACACGCAGCAGGGGAGCAATATAGTGGGGGGGGGGGGGGGGGGGTGAGGACCAAAAATAGAGGTAGATGAGCAAACCAGAGTATAAGCATACCTCCCAACTTTTTGAGATGGAAATGAGGGACACCTATCAGCAAAAGTATGCAGCATAGGACACACCCCTTGCCACGCCCCCTTAAAGGAGAATTGTACAAAAAAAACAAGTGCTTTTTATACCACTACTTTTCCTTTATATTGGCTTTTGGAGATTACAAATGCAGCAATTTAAAAATCAGATGAAAGGTTTAGCGCTGGAAAACACTTTTTGATAGATAAAAAGTGCATTTTATATACAACTATATAGATCAGACCAAAATGAGGGACAAACGAGGAGGAAAGAGGGACAGAGGGACATTGCTCCAAATCAGGGACAGTCCCTCGAAATCAGGGACAGTTGGGAGCCATGTATAAGCAGAGCTGGGTGTTACTACTAAGTGGGGGATTAGCAGAGCTGAGGGTTACTACCAGGCAGACGATCGGCAGAGCCAGGGGTCACTACTAAGTGGGGGATCAGCAAAGCTTCTGAATGAGGGTACTACTGAGCTTGGGGTTCTTCTAAAACAAATAGAAAATCAACACACACAGGGCATTAGCCAAGCTTCAAAAAAAGCATCAAAGAAACATCAAAAAACCCATAAAACATGTTTTAGCGGTAGGCGCTTTAATGCGTGTTAAAGTGGAAGCAAGTGTAAATGAGCCCTAAAGTACATGTGTTGGTATAGCCGGCGTACAGTTTATAGGTAACAATCTGTTTTTTCTTTTATTTGCTCAGGAGGTGGAGAGAGAAATCTCATTCAGGACGGAGTGCGGATTGTATTATTCTTACTATAAGCAAGTCCTCCACGCCCCGACCATCGCTCAAGGTACGCTCTATGTCTTACGTGACTTATGCACACAGGTATGTTGGGATGTGCACATGGGGGTCTTCCACTACAGCTTTGTATCTGCATCCTCCTACCTAAGTTGTACCTGTTTATCTGAGTCTTCTCTTCTGTACAGTATATCTGTCTAAAGTCCAACATTCATAAAGCTTGTCTGAGATTTCAGAAAGTAGGGGGTGGGGAGTTGAAGTTACACTCTGCAAAGTTCAGTGAGGAGAGCACCGAGAGCTGATTGGAGGGACGGGACACCCCCCCCCCCTTCAGCTGAGGCTGTCAATCACAGGCTGTGTGCTGGAGCTCCTTCCTCTGTCACCTTTTTTCTCTTGGTGTCAGAAAAACTTGTCAGAAGTGACTCATTCTGATAGTAGAGGAAGGAGGCAGCAGACAGAAATGACACTTAGTGCTCTGGATTGAGACAAATACACACTATAAAGGGATATGCTTTGTTCTTATTTCATGTCTGAGGTTTACAACCACTTTAAGCTTTAACAAAAAAAGACTGGAAGCTGATTGGTTTCTATGCAGAGCTGCACCAGTGCACCGGTTTTAGTAGATCTCCCCCTATGTATAAAAATTCTCTAAAAACATTAAAAAGAATTTATCAAGACTGGAGTAGCCAGAGTCTAGAGCAGCTATGCATGGCAGCCAATTTTCTTGCTTTCATTTTCAAAGCTTAACCAAACAAGCTGAAGATGGAATCCGATTGTTGTCATGCACAGCTGCTCCAGATTCTGTCTGCTCACAGTTTGATCAATTCTCCTCAATGTCTTTTATTGGCCATAATAACCAATTGTGTTGCATTACTGTAGTTTTTTACTGGAATGTGATTGGACGGCACAGACACTTTTCTGTCCTCTACATTGGTGAAGCTTCTCTGTCTGTGTCTCTTATAGGAATCGCTGATTTAATCTATGACAACAGAACAGAGGCCATGAGGACTATCAATATTCTGGAGAGGATGAATGTGTACCAGGAGCTTCTCCTGGCGATCATCTACAGAACCTTCAATCTTTGGGTGAGTCTTTTTTTTATAGAGGTGCCCTACTGGAGGTGGTGGGCTAGAAGGGGTGCTCCACTGGAGGTTGGGTGTTAGAAGGGGTGCCCTACTGGAGGTTGGGAGTTAGAAGGGGTGCCCTACTGGAGGTTGGGAGTTAGAAGGGATGTTCTACTTGAGGTTGGAGGTTGGAAGTGGGGGGCTAGAAGGGATGTTCTACTGGAAGTGGGGGGGCTAGAAGGGGTGCTCCACTGGAGGTTGGGAGTTAGAAGGGATGTTCTTCTTGAGGTGGGAGGTTGGAAGTGGGGGGCTAAAAGGGTTGTTCTAGTGAAAGTGGGGGGCTAGAAGGGGTGCTCCACTGGAGGTTGGGAGTTAGAAGGGGTGGTTTCCTGGAGGTAGGGGGCTAGAAGCAGTAATCTACTGGAAGTGGGGGGCTAGAAGAAGTGCACCACTGGAGGTTGGGAGTTAGAAGGGTTCCCCTTCTTGAGGTGGGGGGCTAGAAGGGACATTTTACTGGAAGTGAGGGCCTAGAAGAGGTGCCCTACTGGAGGTTGGGAGTTAGAAGGGGTGCCCTACTGGAGGTTGGGAGTTAGAAGGGATGTTCTTCTTGAGGTGGGAGGTTGAAAGTGGGGGGCTAAAAGGGATGTTCTAGTGAAAGTGGGGGGCTAGAAGGGGTGCTCCACCGGAGGTTGAGAGTTAGAAGGGGTGGTTTCCTGGAGGTAGGGGGGTAGAAGCAGTAATCTACTGGAAGTGGGGGGCTAGAAGAAGTGCACCACTGGAGGTTGGGAGTTAGAAGGGTTCCCCTTCTTGAGGTGGGAGGCTGGAAGTGGGGGGCTAGAAGGGACATTTTACTGGAAGTGAGGGCCTAGAAGAGGTGCCCTACTGGAGGTGGGGGGCTAGAAGGGGTGCCCTACTGGAGGTGGGGGGCTAGAAGGGGTGCCCTACTGGAGGTTGGGAGTTAGAAGGGGTGCCCTACTGGAGGTTGGGAGTTAGAAGGGGTGCCCTACTTGAGGTGGGAGGTTGGAAGTGGGGGGCTAGAAGAGATGTTCTACTGGAAGTGGGGACCTAGAAGAGGTGCCCTACTGGAGGTGGGAGGCTAGAAGGTGTGCTCTGCTGGAGGTGGGAGACTGGAAATGGTGGGGGGACATAGTAATGGGTTAGGCTTTAAAGCGGTTCAAAACCCAAAATGTATTTTTAAATGAATGCATTCCCTGCATTAAGGTAAAAAAACTTTTTACATCTTGCTGTCCTCCCCCCACCTCCCTAAATACTTACCTGAGTCTTCAAGCGATCCAGCTCTGTGCATAGCTGGATCTCTTCTCTCACCTCTTCCTCTTCACATAGGGAATCAGGCAGCAGTAGGAGCCATTGGCGCCTGCTGCTGTCAATCAAATGCTGTGAGGAGGAGGCGGGAGGCGGGGCCCAAGCTGCACTGTGTGTGTCTATAGAGCGTGGTTCGGGAACAAGCACACACTAGCTATGGGGGGCACATGGAGAAGAGGAGGAGCCAAGATCGCCGGCGGGGGGACCCCAGAAAAGCAGGTTACTCTGTGTTAAACCATTGCACAGAGCAGGTGAGTATAACATGTTTATTATTTTAATTTAAAAAAGTGACTCGTGTGAGGATTTTGCAGGGAGTCATTAACAAGATTTGGCTAACATTACATTTGCCATTTCACAGAGCTTTATTGTTGGCTTTATTGCTGTCTTTTGATTGTGAAGTTGTCGTCCTCACAGAGCCTGCTGGATTCCGTCTATTTCTACATCTATACTCTGTTCGGGCTGCAGACGCTGTACGTAGCGGCTCTGTATATTAACAGCTGGCTGCTCAGTGGGACTTGGCTTTCTGGATCATTAGCGGCTCTATGGTACATTGTTAACAGGTAAAGTTCAATTCAGAATCGGCATCTACAAGTCATCAATGACAGGCGGCTAATGGTGTTATTTTTATGCATATCGCAGTAACGGGCCATGCGCTCGGCTCCCGCCAGCAGCTGCTCTGCGTACTGCGATGGCACGACTTTGAAACACTGCCTGCCTCTTGTATGCAGAGTTTACCCAAAGCAGTCTTTTAAAGGTTTTCATACGCTGTTATAGGACAATTTATCTCCTTTCTATTCAATGTAAATAA
This sequence comes from Lithobates clamitans, assembly GCA_037952925.1. NCBI lineage: Eukaryota > Metazoa > Chordata > Amphibia > Anura > Ranidae > Lithobates > Lithobates clamitans. The sequence continues at coordinate 288,973 of JBBGZY010002349.1, read as the reverse complement.
TCAAGGTGTGTTTAAGGGTTTTTTTTTTTTTTTTTTTAACCCTTTCATGCCTAAGGCTATTTCTGACATTTGTTGCTTAGAAGTTAAAAGACTCTGTATTTTTTGCTAGAAAATTACTTAGAACCCCCAAACATTATATATATTTTTTTAACAGAGACCCTAGGTCAGTGATGTCGAACCTTGGCACCCCAGATGTTTTGGAACTACATTTCCCATGATGCTCAACTACACTGCAGAGTGCCAGAGCATCATGGGAAATGTAGTTTCAAAACATCTGGGGTGCCAAGGTTCGACATCACCGTCCTAGAGAATCAAATTGTTGCAATATTTTATGTCACACGGTATTTGCGCAGCAGTCTTTTAAACGCATTTTTTTGGGAGAAAAAAGACACTTTCATGAAAAAAAATAAAACTAAACAGTAAAGTTAGCCCAATTTTTTGTATAATGCGAAAGATGATATTTCGCCTAGTAAATAGATACCTAACATGTCATGCTTTGAAATTGCACACACTCGTGGAATGGCGACAAACTACGGTATCTAAAAATCTCCATAGGCAACGCTTTAAAAAAATGTAACGGTCAACAGAGTTAAAGAGGAGGTCTTTTGCTAGAAATATTGCTCTCACTCTGACGATCGTGGCGATACTTCGTATGTGCGATTTGAATACCGTTTACATTTGCAGGCGCGGCTTGTGTATGCGTTTTCTTTGCTGCGCGAGCTCGCGGGAAGGGGGCGCTTTAAGAAGAAAAAAAAAAAAATATATATATATATATATATATATATATATATATATCAGATTTTTAAAAATTTTTTTAAAGGGACAATGTAAAAAAAAAATATATATATATTTTTATATATATATTGGAGACCCAATCAGAGCCGAATCCGACTTTATTCGGGTCTCAGCCTAGCCGGCGTACGCGCCGGCTGGTGGCCCGAATCTCCCGGTGGGACAGGAGGCCAGGAAGGGCGGCGGAAAGGTGGCCGCATCGGTTGATACCACTAAAGAGTCAACCGCTGGCTCTAAAAAACTGTACCGGAGTGATGCCTGCAGCTTCATCCCGTTATAACCCCTTCAAGCCATGAACGAAAATTTGTGTAGGTCGGCGTGAAGGGGTTAATAAACCAGTTCAGCTTTCAAACCTGTAGTGTACACCCCCTATGGATCCAAGCAATTTTTACATTTCTGCCATGTTTATTCGGAAATAACTTTGTCGTTACTGAACTCTGGGCTGGAGCACTTTTCAAGTGGAGCCCCCCTGGCACTGCACGGGTTAAATGATCATTATTTCTAGGGTATAGATAGAGGAAGAGGCTATATTACTTACCCCATTTCCCATTCCAGCAGGCTCCAATGCTGTCTCCTTCTCCCCAAAGCTTCAGCCTGTGGACAGTCCATTGGTGTCATCACATACAATGCAGATATCAGAGAAAGGGAATAGGCCATGGAAGTACTGGCAATCTTGCCAGTAGAAGAAATGGGTGCCATAGGCGCATCATGTGACAGATGGTTCCCCCTGCTGGCCTATATAATGCTGCCTCTGTCTGACTCAAGTTGTTGGATTGTCTTCAGCTCTTCCCTGTTCCTGTGTTATACTTCCAAGAGATTCCTGTTGTGACCTCGGCTTGCCTCCTGACCTGCTCTGATCTCCTCTCCATTGTTTGACCCCCGGCTTGGCTCATGGACTTTGCTATACTTGCACCTGCCTGATTACCAGTCTTTGACCCCCGGCTTGGCTCACGGACTTTGCCTATCACTTACCTGTGATTGACCCTCAGCTGGCCTCACCACAGCCTCCAATCTGCTCTCCTCCTGTGTTTTACCCTCAGCCAGGCTTATACTAAGTGACCGAAATACTCCTTGTCGTCTTCTCAAGCAAAGTCTCCAAGTGATCATCAGCTCAAGCCGTCTCAACCTGCTGGCAACCCATGCTTCTTTGAGCCCTATACCTCCTGTACCACCTTCAGGGGTATACTGCGCTTAGCCACAAGGGGCGCCTCTCTCAGCATCTTGGCCTCGGAAAAGGTACCTGACAGCAGAGCTGTCAACCCTGTATTGTGGGGGCAAGCATGCGACCATGGCCATGAGAGGCTGAGAGAGGAGGCTGCACTCACACAGATTAAGGAGCCTGCTGTAGTGTAGAAAAGTATTTCTCCATATTCAAGCACACCCAGACATAACACGCATTTAAAACGGTTGTAAACCGTTGGTGCTTAAAAAAAAGAAAATCCTGCAAATCAACGTCACAATGTGCTAGTATGCATCACATACTAGCACATTTTGAGAAACTTCCCTTAAAACGAAGCCCTCCGGCGCCGTGATGTCACTGTTGAGACGGCTGACTTCTTCCCCCAGTCTTCCTTCCGTGTTCGCGGCCTTGGGCTACATGAGTGGTTGGGGGTGCGATGATGTCACTCCCGCGCATGGGCGTAGGAGCTGTCGTTTCCGGCACAGGCTCTGAAGGTCCGGCTTACAGTGCCGGAGGCTTTAGCGCGCATGCGCTGGTGATGTCATCGGCTGCATGCACTATGAATGTCTCCTAAACTGTGCAAGTTTAGGAGATATTCCCCTTACTTACAAGCAGGGGCGTTGCTAGGTCTACTAAAGATCTGGGGCTAGAGCCCATAGCAGCGAAGTAAAGAAAGTCATAGGCTTGAGCGGGCATACACATGTATATGATATAAATATGTGTGTGTATATATATATATATATATATATATATATATATATATACACAGGAGGTGATGTAGAGGCTGCGGGCATGGTACAGGAGATATCAGAGGCTGCAGGCATGGTACAGACCACCTCTCTCCATCAGTACAGACCACCCCTCAGTACAGACCCCCCTCAGTACAGACCACCCCCCTCCATCAGTACAGACCCCCCTCAGTACAGACCACCCCTCCCTTAGTATAGACCTTCCCCCCCATCAGTATAGACACCCCCTCGGTGCAGCCACCCTCCTCAGTGCAGACCCCCCATCAGTATAGACCCCATCAGTATATAAACCCCCCTCAGTGCAGACCCCCCAATCAGTATATACACCCCCCTCAGTGCACACCTCCCTTCAGTGCAGACCCCCCATCAGTATAGGCACCCCTCTCCCCTCCCATAGCCCCCTGCACATGTCCACCTACATACTGTATAGTAAAATGTACAGACCTCAGAACAGCGTTGACGGATATACTGTACACAGTGGTGTGTCCCTCGGGATCCTCCTCCTCCTGTGTGGATGTAAACAGAGAGGAGGGTACGGCGGCCCCCACCCCCCAGAAACACCACTGCCTCGGGCTCATGCTGTGTCACTCGTGACATCACTGGTTGCTAGACCCTGGGCGGTTCTAGCAATCAGTGCAGTGGCAGAATAAAGTAAAATGGCCAAGATGTGAGTTATCTGCACGGCGCCCACATCCACCATTGATTGCACCGCTTCCCCCAGTAAGAGACTCAGGGCTATGGGTCCTAGATTCGGGGCTATAGCCCCAATAGCCACCCCCTAGCAACGCCTCTGCTTACAGGTAACCCTTACTATAGGCTTGCCTGTAGGTACAAGTGGTAGTACAGAGTTTTACTACCACTTTAACCCCTGCAGTGCCGGGGGTGCCCATGCAAGGGTATTTTTTGTTCAAGCCCAGAGTTCAGCTTTAATGTAACAAAGCAATACATTTATTTATTTTTTTTATGACAAATAATGATTTACCTCCTCCATGTTTGGTGGTGAAGACCCTTCTTGGAAGGCCCTCAGCAGCTCATTCAGGAACATCTCAGGCAACCATTTTTTTTTTTTTTTTAGAGCCAAAAAAAGTTTTGCAAAAAGTCTACATTGCAGTTTGTCATTTCACACGTGACAAGTGACACCTCCATGGCCTGCGACACCTCTGACTGTGATTTATTTTTATTTTTTTTCCAGAATTGACACAACGCGGGTAGAATTCACCATTCCCCTGAGAGAAAACTGGGCTCTGCCTTTCTTTGCTGTTCAGATAGCCACCATTACCTATTTGTTTAGGCCGGACCTGACCAGAGTGAAGGAGGTAAGTGTCCGAGAGACTAACATAGCAATGTGTGGGACAGTCTTGTCTTATTTTAAGGCAAACAGCTAAATACATAGAGTAGTAAAGAAGAGGTGTATGAGTATCTGCGATATCTAAAATATTGTGAAAAAAAGCAACCAGCACAGTTCGTCGATCATCAAGCACAAATAAATAAAAAGTCCAAAATGCAGCCCTTCAAATTGTCATTAATCATAAGACAGTTCTGTCATAGTAGAGATCAAGAATATAAGGGACCCTTCACCAGCTTCAGTGTGTACGAAACAGCACACCACACCCAAGAGAATCCAATCGGCTTACCAGAAAGTAATGGTAAAAAGACATGTAATATAAATCACAGGGGATCAAGGTGTCACACTCCAGATATTGCAAATCGATCACAGGGAATCCAGATCACATATAGCCACCAACTCATCAAACTCCAAGACAGGGATGCATATTATAAACACTCATCAATGAGATATGACCCAAGTGGAAAAAAAAAAAAGCAGCAATAGTCAAGCCCGTAAGTTAGAAGAACAATAGTTTATTGTATTCCACTTACAGGTAGTAGAAATAAAACAGGCATCATGATCTGTAGTAAAAAATCCACGGCTCACAGCTTGCTTGCATCGGCCAGCCTGACATGTTTCGTCCCATAGGATATCATCAGAACCACTGCAAGATGCTGATAACAGGTCTAATTCAGGAACTTACACTCTTTATATTAAATAAATAAATACATAAAATTGAGGAGTTATTATTGAGTACATAGGTGTGTTATATGTATATTTATATTTTTTTTATATGTGTGGAGTTTAGCTTTACTTTTAGGTTTTTGTTTTGTTTTCCGATGTCCATGAATATTTTAACATCTTGATTTACTTTTATGTTCCTCTCCAGAGACTGTCCCTTCTCGTAGTGTTCATTTCCACATTCCTCTTCAGTCTCACATGGCAGTTCAACCAGTTTGTGTTACTCCTGCAAAGTTTGGTGCTGTTTGCCCTGGACTGCCTGGACTTGGTTCCAAGCCGCAAGGTAAGGCCGTGCGAATGAATCTGTCTGATAATTGTAACCGCACATATTACTCAGCCAAGTAATGACGCCTCGCAGAGACCTGTAATAAGGGGAATACCCTAAAGCAGGGGGTCTCAAGCTAGCGGCCCTCCAGCTGTTGCAGAACTACAATTATAACTATCCCCTGAAGAAGGAAAAGTACACTCCAATGCGACTTTCCGAAACATGTCGGGTTATATGCTGTGATATTCAAATCGAGTTCAACTCACCATGAGTACCACTTTGGATTACCAGCTTTGGGTGATATACATTGTATAATTCTTGATGTTTATCATTGGTGCACTGTTTGTACTGTGAACGATTTTGAGTCCTTTTAACTACTTTTCTATTCATATATATTAATAAAGTTGGCACTTTTGTGCCTTTTACACCTATTTACTCTCTATTCATTCCTTCCTGCCCTTCAAAGTCCAAGGGGGCGTCCATTTAAGTGGATTTCTTCGCATTTTTTTTCTCTTTACAATTAACCTACTAGCATGTCTTTGGAGTGTGGGAGGAAACCGGAGTACCCGGAGGAAACCCATGCAGGCACAGGGAGAACATGCAAACTCCAGGCAGATGGTGTCGTGGTCGGAATTCCAACCAGCGACCCTTTTTGCTGCTAGGTGAGAGTGCTACTCACTACACCACTATGCCGCCCCTACCCACTACACCACTGTGCCGCCCCTACCTACTACACCACTGTGCTGCCTCATGGGACTTGTAGTTCTGCAACAGCTGGAGGGCCGCCAGTTTAAGTCCCCTGGTCTAAAGTGACAGGTGTCAGTCACAGCTGCTGTGCCCTGTGTGGTGCACAAAACTTCCATAGAGCCAGTTTCATCTGGATTAAAGCTCATCTCTAGCCAGGACAAGGAGAATCTTATTAGCAACTTACTAGCAAAAGACTCACTCCCTTTCTTTTTTTTTTATAATAAATTTTTCCTGTAGTATTTCTATCTCGAATAGTTCCTCTTTATGTGACTGGATCGCCCCTATTTTCTATTTTCTCTGTACAGAGAACTGGCTTCTGGTCAAGTTTCTTCCTCTGTGTAGTTTCCTGAAGTAGAGCAGTTTGGATCACTCCACAATACCTGGTCATAACCTGCCCACAGGTAGTAGCTATGCCAGTATCTGCTCTCTGGCTAACACAGCACTATTCCTTATAGACAGTACATTGCTATGGAATCCTACAAAAGGTAGTAACTATTTGCCACCGGTAGGCACAAATGTGACATGCGCCCCCTGCCTAGATCCCCCCCCCCCAGTGCTCCGGTACAGTAAACTTTATTAAAGGAGCCAATGAGATCACATAAGAGAAATACAGTGACAAATTAAAAACTTATTTAAAAAAAAAATGTAATGTGCATGGAGTAAGGGAGCTAAGGGTCAAAAATAGGCAGGATCCTGGAGTTCAGTTTTAAAAAGTGCTGCAGAGGACACCCCCTCCCTGTGCTTATTAACCACTTAAGGACCGGAAGGATTTGCCCCCTTAATAACCAGCCCATTTTTTTGCGATACGGCACTGCGTTGCTTTAACTGACAATTGCGCAGTCGTGCGAACGCTGTACCCAAACAAAATTGGCGTCTCCCCCCCCCACACAAATAGAGCTTTCTTTTGGTGGTATTTGATCACCTCTGTGGTTTTTATTTTTTACGCTATAAACAAAAAAAGAGCGACAATTTTGAAAAACAAAAATATTTTACCATTTGCTATAATAAATGTCCCCCAAAAAACTAAAAAAAAAAAACGAATTTCTTCATCAGTTTAAGCCAATATGTATTCTTCTACATATTTTTAGTAAAAAAAAAAACCCGCAATAAGCGTATATTGATTGATTTGCGCAAAAGTTATAGCGTCTACAAAATAGGGGATAGATTTGTGTAATTTTTATTATTTATTTGTTTTTTTACTAGTAATGGCGGTGATCTGCGTTTAAAAAAAAAAAATTGTGTTCTTTTAGCGTGACTGCGACATTGCAAAGGACAGATCGGACACTTTTGACACTTTTTTGGGACCATTGACATTTATACAGCGATCAGAGCTAAAAATAGCCACTGGGTACTGTGTAAATGACACTGGCAGGGAAGGGGTTAACACTAGGGGGCGATCAAGGGGTTAAATGTGTTCCTTAAGGAGGTGTTTCTAACTGTTTGGGGAGTGTAGTGACTGGAGGAGGAGAGAGATCGCTGTTCCTGATCACTAGGAGGAGCAGATCTCTCTCTACTCCCCTGTCAGAACGGGGATCTGTTTGTTTGCATACACAGATCCCCGCCGTTCTGGCTCTCTGTGGAGCGCTCACGGGTGGCCGGCGGACATCACGGCTGGCGGGCCACGTGCATCGGCTCCAGCGTCGCGCCGCGGGCGTGCGCGCCTCCCATCGCTCTTAAAGCGTCTGACGTACTCCTACGGCGATTCATGCAGGGGACACAACCTGCCGCAGTATGACGCCAACTGGTCGGCAAGAGGTTAAATGATAGGGTTCAGGAAATCCTCTGCAGCTGTTGGTATGTTACTTAAGCCAGCCATAAATCGTTGGTTTTGCAGGGACTGGCCGAGATTTGAACCATGTATGGACAGGCCAGGAGCGCCTGCTCTGTTAAAAACCATTACATAGAGCAGGTGAGTATAACATGTTTGTTATTTTAAAAAATAAAAAGTGATCCTTTACAATCAGGACTCTCACCCTGCCCCTGTACTGGGTGTCTGAGCTTCCAATCACCTACTTCAGTGCAGTCCGGTGGGAAGAAGTGGAGAGCGTCACATGATTCCCCATATACAGAAGTACCAAGGTACAGTGTCTTCAAAAAGTATTCATATCCTATTCATACCCCCCTGCGGGGTCACAGCTAGAACCCTCCAATCAACAAAGCTCATGCTTCCTGGTGATCTGAGAGCTCCGACTCAGCAGGAGGCATGTCAGACCTCGGCAGAGAGGCCACTGCTTCTAAACAGAACAAGGGTCCTTCTACAGTGCCTTGAAAAAGTATTAATACCCCTTGAAATTTTCCACATTTTGTCATGTTACAACCAAAAATGTAAATGTTTTTTATTGGGATTTTATGTGATAGACCAACACAAAGTGGCACATAATTGTGAAGTGGAAGGAAAATGATGAATGGTTTTCACAATTCTTTACAAATAAATATGTGAAAAGTGTGGGGGGGGGGAATTTGTATTCAGCCCCCTTTACTCTGATACCCCCAACTAAAATCTAGTGGAACTAATTGCCTTCAGAAGTCACCTAATTAATAAATAGAGTCCACCTGTGTGTAATTAAATCTCAGTATAAATACAGCTGTTCTGTGAAGCCCTCAGAGGTTTGTTAGAGAACCTTAGTGAACAAACAGCATCATGAGGGCCAAGGAACACACCAGACAGGTCAGGGATTAAGTTGTAGAGAAGTTTAAAGCAGGGTTAATTTATAAAAAAATATCCCAAGCTTTGAACATCTCACGGAGCTCTGTTCAATCCATCATCAATGGAAAGAGTATGGCACAACCGCAAACCTACCAAGACATGGCCGTCCACCTAAACTGACCGGCCGGGCAAGGAGAGCATTAATCAGAGAAGCAGCCAAGAGGTCCATGGTAACTCTGGAGGAGCTGCAGAGATCCACAGCTCAGGTGGGAGAATCTGTCCACAGGACAACTATTAGTCGTGTTCTCCACAAATCTGCCCTTTATGGAAGAGTGACAAGAAGAAAGACATTGGTGAAAGAAAGTCATAAGAAGTCCCGTTTGCAGTTTGTGAGAAGCCATGTGGAGGACACAGCAAACATGTGGAAGAAGGTGATCTGGTCAGATGAGACCAAAATTTTACTTTTTGGCGTTAAAGCAAAACGCTATGTGTGGCGGAAAACTAACACTGCACATCACCCTGAACACACCATCCCCACCGTGAAACATGGTGGTGACAGCATAATGTTGTGGAGATGCTTTTCTTCAGCAGGGACAGGGAAGCTGGTCAGAGTTGATGTGAAGATGGATGGAGCCAAATACAGGACAATCTTAGAAGAAAACCTGTTAGAGTCTGCAAAATACTTGAGACTGGGGTGGAGGTTCACCTTCCAGCAGGACAACGACCCGAAACATACAGCCAAAGCTACAATTAGAATATTAGAGCAGGGGTCTCAAACTCAAATTGCCAGAGGGCCACATGACAAGTTTTCATATCCCATAGGGGCCGCATGCAAACTTTCAAAACTTCAAAAAACAATAAACTATACCAGCAATAATATACTATACCCAGCACTGATGTCAGCAAACACATTATTAACCCAGCACTGGTGTCAGCAAACGCATTATTAACCCCCAGCATTAACCCCCACACTGCACAAATCCCCCCACACTCCATAAAATACCCCCCCACACTGCACACATTTCTACCCCAGTCACCCCACTAGGGACTTTGCCTCAGTGTGATGCTCACTCACCTCCCCTGGCAGTCAGGATCATCCGCCTCCCGAGTCCTCTCCTCCTGGCTTCCACACACGCCTAGTGACAGGGGACCCAGAGAACATAATCTCCCGCCCTGAGGTCAGTGCCTAGGTGGGCGGGGCAATGGGCGGATCTTTCCTCCGCTCTGTTCTCTCTCTGGGCTGCAGCAGCGCGCAGCGTAGAGGACAGAGCAGATAGAGACATAAAGCTCTTCGGCGCCTCCCCCTTTGCGGTGCAGTGCAAAAAGACTTCCTGGAACGGCCCTGCTTGTGGGCCATTTTTAACCAGTCCGCAGGCCGCAAATGGCCCGCGGGCCGGTACTTTGAGACCCCTGGTTTAGATCAAAGCATATTCATGTGTTAGAATAGCCCAGTCAAAGTCCAGACCTGAATCCAATTAAGAATTTATAGCAATACTTAAAAATTGCTGTTCACAGACGCTCTTCATCCAATCTGACAGAGCTTGAGATATTTTGCAAAGAAGAATGGGCAAAAATGTCCCTCTCTAGATGTGCAAAGCTGGTAGAGACATCCCCAGAAAGACTTGCAGCTGTAATTGCAGAGAAAGGGGGTTCTACAAAGCATTGACACAGGGGGCGCTATACAAATGCCCCTCACACTTTACACAGATTTATTTGTAAAAAATTTGGAAAACCATTTATCATTTTCCTTCCACTTCACAATTAAGTGCCACTTTGTGTTGGTCTATCACATAAAATCCCAATATTATTATTATTATACAGGATTTATATAGCGCCAACAGTTTGTGCAGCACTTTACAACTGGGGGCAGACAGTTAAAAGACAAATCAATACAGGAGGAATCGGAAGGCCCTGCTCATTAGATCTTACAATCTAGAGGGGAGGGTCAAATGGAACAACACGTAATAACTGTGGGGGATGATAAGAAGGAGAAAATGAAAATCCAGTTGTTAGGTGTGGGTAGGATAGGCTTCTCTGAACAGAAGGGTTTTCAGGGATCGTCTAAAAGCTAATAGAGTAGGAGATAATTGGACAGATTGGAGTAAGGAGTTCCATAGGATTAGAGAGGCTCTGGAAAAGTCCCGAAGGCGAGCATGGGAGGAACTGATGAGGGAGTTAGAGAGCAGAAGGTCTTGAGAAGAACGAAGAGAACGATTAGGTTGGTATTTTGAGACTAGGTCAGTGATGTACGTTTTTTAGGTTGTAACATGACAAAATGTGTAAAATTTCAAGGGATATGAATACTTTTTTCATGGCACTGTATGTTACTTCCATGGAGAATGAAAGGGGGAGAAAGTGAAGAGAGTGTGTTCTGCTACATGGTCTGCATTATGGTGGACCCACTACTTTGCCCTCCAACAACAAAGACACACAGGTTCACTTTAAGGGACTTTCCATCACTTTACTGAAAAGATAGGTATGAAAACCAGTACAGTCCAACACTGCTTAATATATTGGTGCTTTATAGGAAAGGATAATTGTATGATTAACTACAGCAACCAGTAAGGTATGTTGTGCTATATACTGTATGTTGTGCTATATACTGTATGTTGTGCTATATACTGTATGTTGTGCTGTATACTGTATGTTTGCCTATGTTGTGTTGTTTGTAGGTGAGAAGCCTGTACATGATTCAGGCATCCAGTCTTCTCCTGGTGTGTCTCCTTCAGTTCATCAATACCATGATTCTGGGCTCACTGCTTCTCAGCTTCATCCTGGCCGCCATTATCGCCCAGAGATTACAGGTGAGCAAATCTCAGACTGATGGGTTTTATTACCTCAACTGCTACTGTGGTGGGTTGGGTGCAGATCTTTGAGTTTTATATGTACGGTACATATACCATTGCACAGAGCAGGTAAGTATAACATTGTGGTTTTTTTTTTTTTTTTCTTTTTTATATATACAGTGGGGACGGAAAGTATTCAGACCTCCTTAAATTTTTCACTCTTTGTTATATTGCAGCCATTTGCTAAAATCATTTAAGTTCTATTTTTTCCCTCATTTATGTACACACAGCACCCCATATTGTACACACAGCACCCCATATTGTACACACAGCCCCCCATATTGTACACACAGCCCCCCATATTGTACACACAGCACCCCATATTGTACACACAGCACCCCATATTGTACACACAGCACCCCATATTGTACACACAGCACCCCATATTGTACACACAGCACCCCATATTGACAGAAAAACACAGAATTGTTGACATTTTTGCAGATTTATTAAAAAAGAAAAACTAAAATATCACATGGTCCTAAGTATTCAGACCCTTTGCTCAGTATTTAGTAGAAGCCCCTTTTGATCTAATACAGCCATGAGTCTTTTTGGGAAAGATGCAACAAGTTTTTCACACCTGGATTTGGGGATCCTCTGCCATTCCTCCTCGCAGATCCTCTCCAGTTCTGTCAGGTTGGATGGTAAATGTTGGTGGACGGCCATTTTTAGGTCTCTCCAGAGATGCTCAATTGGGTTTAAGTCAGGGCTCTGGCTGGGCCATTCAAGAACAGTCACAGTCAGTTGTGAAGCCACTCCTTCGTTATTTTAGCTGTGTGCTTAGGGTCATTGTCTTGTTGGAAGGTAAATCTTTGGCCCAGTCTGAGGTCCTGAGCACTCTGGAGAAGGTTTTCGTCCAGGATATCCCTGTACTTGGCCGCATTCATCTTTCCCTCAATTGCAACCAGTCGTCCTGTCCCTGCAGCTGAAAAACACCTCCACAGCATGATGCTGCCACCACCATGCTTCACTGTTGGGACTGTATCGGACAGGTGATGAGCAGTTCCTGGTTTTCTCCACACATACAGCTTAGAATTAAGGCCAAAAAGTTCTATCTTAGTCTCATCAGACCAAAGAATCTTATTTCTTACCATCTTGGAGTCCTTCAGGTGTTTTTTTTAGCAAACTCCATGCGGGCTTTCATGTGTCTTGCACTGAGGAGAGGCTTCCGTTGGGCCACTCTGCCATAAAGCCCCGACTGGTGGAGGGCTGCAGTGATGGTTGACTTTCTACAACTTTCTCCCATCTCCCGACTGCATCTCTGGAGCTCAGCCACAGTGATCTTTGGGTTCTTCTTTACCTCTCTCACCAAGGCATTTAAGGATTATGGAGGCCACTGTGCTCTTAGGAACCTTAAGTGCAGCAGAAATGTTTTTGTAACCTTGGCCAGATCTGTGCCTTGCCACAATTCTGTCTCTGAGCTCTTCAGGCAGTTCCTTTGACCTCATGATTCTCATTTGCTCTGACATGCACTGTGAGCTGTAAGGTCTTATATAGACAGGTGTGTGGCTTTCCTAATCAGGTCCAATCAGTATAATCAAACACAGCTGGGCTCAAATGAAAGTGTAGAACCATCTCAAGGATGATCAGAAGAAATGGACAGCACCTGAGTTAAATATATGAGTGTCACAGCAAAGGGTCTGAATACTTAGGACCATGTGATATTTCAGTTTTTCTTTTTTAATAAATCTGCAAAAATGTCAACAATGCCCTCACTGTAATCGGTGAGGTTATCAGTCTAACCTGTGTGGTTGGGTCCCGAACACTACTCTGTAGAAGCCATGATTTCCATACACAGCACTGATGATGGTCAAAAAGTCTGAAGGCGCTGTATGCTGTTTGCAATAAATGGCTCTTTAATATTGGGCTATATTTGCACTATACACTGTCAGTTCTTGAAGTGCATCTGACAAATGGGGTGTAAAGGAATTATTTGCATGGCTCCACCCATTGTCCTGACATGATAAATAATCCTCGTATTTTATGGATTTGAGATAGAATGACATGTGAATACTTTTTGTTTTCAGAAGGCTTTATTTTCCTATCTGTCAAGGAAATCCATAGTCTATTATTTTAATTCCAGTGATAATGGGGTATATGACAGAGTAAGTGTTGTGTGTACACAAATATCCAATTGGAGCGTTCAGGGTAACTTTCTGCCGATCTCAATGTATCAGAATGCAGCACCTCTGAAGAGATATCTCTAGGGAAACCGATAAGAACAGCAGGGCGCAATCTGAGTGTAGTATATTAACAGATTTATTGTGGTGAAGAGACAAATGGCAATCCACATTGTGACAGTTAAAACCAGGCTCATCACATTGTAACGGCTTCCAATGGACAGTTTCACAACAACAGGGAACCTCCGAGCAGCACAGAAATACTGGGTGGATGGATACACCTGCAGGACCAAGAAAAAACACCGGAGGGGGGGGGGGGCACCAAACTAAGTGCAGCATTAACCACCTGCTTGATGGGCACTTATACCCCCTTCCTGCCCAGGCCAATTTTCAGCTTTCAGCGCTGTCACACTTTAAATGACAATTGCGCGGTCATGCAAACCTGTACCCAAATGAAACTTTTATCATTTTTTTTGGAGACAGATAGAGCTTTCTTTGGTGGTATTTAATCACCACCGGGGTTTTTATTTTTTGCTAAACAAACAAAAAAAAAAGACGGACAATTTTGAAAAAAATAACCTTGTTTCTGTTATAAAATTTTCCAAAAAAATAATTTTTCTCCTTCACTGATGTGCGCTGATGAGGAAGCACTGGGCACTAATGATGGGCACTGATGATGCTGCACTGAGAGCAGAGATAGGCTTCAACGATGAGTGGGCACTGATGAGGAAGCACTGATAGGCACTGATGAGGAGGCACTGAGGGCAGAGATAGGCTTCAATGATAAGTGGGCACTAATGAGGAAGCACTGATGGGCACAGATGAGAAGGCACTGAGGGCCAGAGATAGGCTGCACTGATGAGGAAGCACTGGGCACTAATGATGGGCACTGATGGTGCAGCACTGTGGGCAGAGATAGGCTGCAATGATAAGTGGGCACTGATGAGGAGGCACTGAGGGCCAGAGATAGGCTGCACTGATGAGGAAGCACTGGGCACTAATGATGGGCACTGATGATGCAGCACTGTGGGTAGAGATAGGCTGCAATGATGAGTGGGCACTGATGAGGAGGCACTGAGGGCCAGAGATAGGCTGCACTGATGGGCACTGATGAGGAAGCACTGAGGGCCAGAGATAGGCTGCACTGATGGGCACTGATGAGGAAGCACTGGGCACTAATGATGGGCACTGATGATGCTGCACTGAGGGCAGAGATAGGCTTCAATGATGAGTGGGTATTGATGAGGAAGCACTGATGGGCACTGATAAAGAAGCACTGGGCACTAATGATGGGCACTGATAAGGAAGCACTGGGCACTAATGATGGGCACTGATGCACTGAGGTTAGAGATAGGCTGCAATGATGAGTGGGCACTGATGAAGAAGCACTGATGGGCACTGATGAGGAAGCACTGGGCACTAATGTTGCACTCAGGGCAGAGATAGGCTGCAATGATGAGTGGGCACTGATGAGGAAGCACTGATGGGCACTGGTGAGGAGGTACTGAAGGCCAGAGAGAGACTGCACTGATGGGCACTGATGAGGAGGCACTGCTGGGCATCATTGATGGGCACTGATGGCGCTGCACTAATAATCAGGGCACTGATGATCTGTGTACATGTCCCCTGCCAGGATTGCCGGTTACTGGCTCTCCTCTCCTCACTCTGTGACAGCGCGTGAGGAAAGTACTGACGATAACCAGCAAGTCTGTTTACACTGAGATCAGCTGTGATTGGACATAGCTGATCACATGGTAAAGGACTGCTGTGATTGGGCTTTACTATAATCTGTGATTGGCTGTATCCAAAGGACACAGCGATCACAAACCAGACCGGATGCGCGTCCCAGAGGGCTCACAAGGGCCGTGGTTCCCGGGAGGACATCCATGTGCGCTCTCCTGGAACAACAGAGCCACGCTGTAGCCATGTTTCAGGTATAGCGTGGTAGGGAAGTGGTTAATTGTACTGAGAAATACTTGTAAATTAGCACCTCACATGGGAAGAAGAAATGACACGTTTTGTATGTAACCTGTGAGTGGTCAGGTCATGCATCTGGGGTGGGGAGCCTCTTCGTACAACTTGCAGCCTAGAAAGTCGGGACGTCCGGCTGGATGACAGCTTGGATGAGGAAGTGAAAACCAATAAAATGGCGGAGGGTTTCTTGTGGGATACAGAGCAGAGACCGGAAGTTATGTCATTGGGATGTCAGGGGGGCGGAGCTATGCATTTTAAGGCCACCCAATCCATTTTCTCAAGCTAACCTGGTTACAATGTGAGTTGTTATTTTGTCTCTTCACCACAATAAATCTGTTAATATACTACAGTCAGATCGAGCCCTGCTGTTCTTCTTTATCCATTATTTTATTTCCATTTTCTGTACTTCTGATACTTTCTTCATCTAATCTATGGATCTGCATATTTTATTTCAGGTTTTTACATGTACTTATGTTGTCTTTCAGAAAAACCTTAGAAGTGGCAGTGTGCTGAGGAGACTCTGGAACATCGCCGTCCATGTAGTGATCGTTCTGCTCCTTGCTACAATCATTAATAAGTGTGTTAAGGTGAGCAGATGTTAATAGATGTAAGAAAATGTATCTATTTAACCACTTAAAGTGGATGTAAACCCAATGTCATCCTTTCTAAACTCCTGCCATAGGGGTTATCTATAAGGATAGACACGCCTCCTGCATGTTTTTTTACCTGTCAAATGTCTCTCCTCTGTCTGTTATTAGACCCGAAAAACTGCAGATTCTGTGGGCGGGTCTGTTGTCTGGAGCTCGGTGGGCGGAGTCGTGATGTCAGTAGACTCCCCGCCCACCTCTACACTCCCCTTGTCAATATGCATTTTCTCCTGTGTATTTCTTACACTGAACTTCTGCTATGATCTCTAACATCCAGTGAAAAGACAGGAAAGTAACCACATGACTTCAGCATGCCCAATCATGCTGAGGTGTGGAACAACCAATCCTGGCAGAGCTGCTGAAGAAAGGCGTGGGGGAGGGAATTAAAAAATAATGCATGTCTTAGGCTAGTGCACCAGAGATGTAAATCACCTGTCACTCACAGCAAGGGGGAGGATTTGACAAAGTTTTTCTCTGTTTGTCAAGATTTATCTCACTGAACAATAAAAGAGGACTGCTCAGAGCTGGATTAACTCTTTGTGGCAAGACTGGGCTCAAATGATAGGAAATCTTATACTCTACATTATGACATGAAAACAAAGTTAAAAAAATTTCGGGTTTACATCCACTTTAAAAACCGGGCCTAGTTTTCAAACTTGTAGTTAAAATCTTTTTTTCTTTTGCTAGAAAATTACTTTGAACCCCCAAACATTATATATATATATATATATATATATATATATATATATATATATATATATATTTTTTTTTCAGACACCCCAGAGAATAAAATGGCGGTCGTTGCAATACTTCATGTCACACCGTATTTGCACAGCGGTCTTACAAGCGCAGATTTTTTTGGGGAAAAAATACATTTTTTTAAAATTAAAAAATAAGACAACAGTACATTTAGCCCAAATTTTTTTATATATTGGGAAAGATTATGTTACGCCAAGTAAACTGATACCTAACATGTTACGCTTCAAAATTGTGCCCGTTTGTGGAATGGCGACAAACAGGCTGTCTAAAAAAAAAAAAAAAAAAATTATAAAAATGTGGTTTTGGTACAGTATTGCATGACCGTGTATATGTCATTCAAAGTGCGGCAGCGCTAAAAGCTAAAAATTGGCCTGGGCAGGAAGGGGGTGAAAGTGCCCGGTATTGAAGGGGTTAACAGAGTAAAGTGGAAAAATAAGAGACAATTATTATTAAAGTTATTATTATTAAAAATGGAACTTCTGCTTTAAGTGAAGGTGACCCCCTAAAATGCCTCATTTTGCATGTCATTTTTTTGAAGGGGGGGGGGGGCGGATACCCTCGTTTTAGAGGAACCCAGCTCCCACTTCCTCCCAGGGCCCTGCGGCGCCGAAAGGAAGTTCACCTCTCCCCCTCCCTCCCTGCAATCTTTTGGGACACGTCACAGGTCCCAGAAGATTGCCCGGTCATTCACAGCGCGGCTCGCGCATGCGTAGCCGGGCGCCCACAGTAATGCCCCGTACACACGGTCGGATTTTCTGATGGAAAATTTCCGATCGGAGCGTGTTGTCGGAAATTCCGACCGTGTGTGGGCTCCATCGGACATTTTCCATCGGATTTTCCGACACACAAAGTTGGAGAGCAGGAGATAAAATTTTCCGACAACAAAATCCGTTGTCGGAAATTCCGATCGTGTGTACACAAATCCGACGGACAAAGTGCCACGCATGCTCAGAATAAATAAAGAGATGAAAGCTATTGGCCACTGCCCCGTTTATAGTCCCGACGTACGTATTTTACGTCACCGCGTTCAGAACGATCGGATTTTCCGACAACTTTGTGCGACCGTGTGTAGACAAAACAAGTTTGAGCCAACATCCGACGGAAAAAATCCTAGGATTTTGTTGTCGGAATGTCCGAACAAAGTCCGACCGTGTGTACGGGGCATAAGAATGCTGGCGCCGTGGAGAGAGTAGGGGGAGAGGAAGAGAAGCTTCGTTCTCCCGCATCGCTGGACTGTGGGACAGGTGAGTATCCAATTATTAAAAGTCAGCAGCTACACTTTTTTTTGTAGCTGCTGACTTTTAATTCTTTTCTTTTTCAGCGGAACTCCGCTTTAAGGTTTACTTACATTTTATAGGTTTTATACAGTTTCATTGCTTACTGATCTAACTACGGTAAAGTAAATTTGACGTGTTGCTGTATATTTCTTTGCATTGTGTAGTGTATTGCTTTCTATAGCATTGTTTTCGTGAGCTTACAAAACATGTAATCAATAAAAACATGGCTGACCCCATTTACCTATATAATTCCAAGCTGTACATAGAAATCTGTCATCATATATGCTTTTAAAAAAAAAATTCTTTAATTAAAAAGTTGTCCTTTATAGTTTTATAATTTTTTTGTATTTGTTTCTCCTTGACAGAAAGTCCTGAATCTGCAGTCAGATGAACACATTTTTAAGTTCATACAAGCAAAACTGGGCTTTAAAACCAGGTAATCGCCTTGCTGGCCAATTCTATTGCCATTTACTCGCTGAAAATGCATATT
This sequence comes from Lithobates clamitans, assembly GCA_037952925.1. Lineage (NCBI taxonomy): Eukaryota > Metazoa > Chordata > Amphibia > Anura > Ranidae > Lithobates > Lithobates clamitans. Next base: position 270,412 of record JBBGZY010002349.1, on the reverse strand, counting down.
TGCCATACTGACCTGCTCATGCCGTCACATTAAAGCGATAGCAAAGGCTTTTTTGTTGATTTTATATCTACATTTAAATGTGTTTTTAGGGTGATGAGGGGCGGCGCCAGAAAATTATTAAATGATAATAACGAGTGAAGCTGCCCCTTTAAAAGTGGATAAACCACTCAAATGTGATTTAATACTGAAATAAAAAGGTGTGGCGCTACCTCAAAACTCAATATGAATATAAAGAATAAGTGATCATTTCATATGAATCCTTCAACAACTAAACAGAGTGGTGCAATAACATAACATAACCAGGGGCGGACTGACCACTCGGGCACTGCCCGAGGGCCCCATGCCACTAAGGGGTCCCATCAGGGTTGCCAGCCTCCAATAAAACCAGGGACAGTATGTAAAAATCATTGTTTTTTAAAAATCCCAAGATTATAGCTGCCCCGCCTCTCCAGTACCTTTTCAGTGTGTGTAGGTGTATTCTGTGTGTGTATATTTTGTGTATACTGTATGTGTGTGTATACTGTGTGTGTATATTGTGTGTATACTGTATGTGTGTGTGTATACTGTGTGGCTCCATAATCTATTGCCTGGGGGCCCCATAATCTCCTATTGCCTGGGGGCCCCATAATCTCCTATTGCCCGGGGGGCCCCATAATCTCCTATTGCCCGGGGGGCCCCATAATCTCCTATTGCCCAGGGGCCCCATAATCTTCTCCTATTGCCCGGGGGCCCCATAATCTCCTATTGCCTGGGGGCCCCATAATCTCCTATTGCCTGGGAGCCCCATAATCTCCTATTGCCCGGGGGCCCCATAATCTCCTATTGCCTGGGAGCCCCATAATCTCCTATTGCCCGGGGGCCCCATAATCTCCTATTGCCAGGGGGCCCCATAATCTCCTATTGCCCGGGGTCCCCATAATCTTCTCCTATTGCCCGAGGGCCACATAATCTTCTCCTATTGCCCGGGGGCCCCATAATCTCCGATTGCCCGGGGGCCCCATAATCTCCTATTGCCCGGGGGCCCCATAATCTTCTCCTATTGCCCGGGGGCCCCATAATCTCCTATTGCCCGGGGGCCCCATAATCTCCTATTGCCCGGGGGCCCCATAATCTTCTCCTATTGCCCGGGGGCCCCATAATCTTCTCCTATTGCCCGGGGGCCCCATAATCTCCTATTGCCCGGGGGCCCCATAATCTTCTCCTATTGCCCGGGGGCCCCATAATCTTCTCCTATTGCCCGGGGGCCCCATAATCTTCTCCTATTGCCCGGGGGCCCCATAATCTTCTCCTATTGCCCGGGGGCCCCATAATCTTCTCCTATTGCCCGGGGGCCCCATAATCTTCTATTGCCCGGGGGCCCCATAATCTTCTCCTATTGCCCGGGGGCCCCATAATCTTCTCCTATTGCCCGGGGGCCCCATAATCTTCTCCTATTGCCCGGGGGCCCCATAATCTTCTCCTATTGCCCGGGGGCCCCATAATCTCCTATTGCCCGGGGGCCCCATAATCTTCTCCTATTGCCCGGGGGCCCCATAATCTTCTCCTATTGCCCGGGGGCCCCATAATCTTCTCCTATTGCCCGGGGGCCCCATAATCTTCTCCTATTGCCCGGGGGCCCCATAATCTCCTATTGCCCGGGGGCCCCATAATCTTCTCCTATTGCCCGGGGGCCCCATAATCTTCTCCTATTGCCCGGGGGCCCCATAATCTTCTCCTATTGCCCGGGGGCCCCATAATCTTCTCCTATTGCCCGGGGGCCCCATAATCTCCTATTGCCCGGGGGCCCCATAATCTTCTCCTATTGCCCGGGGGCCCCATGAGTTGTCAGTCTGCCCCTGAACATAACATAACATTATTAGACCACTCTGTTTAAGCTTTAAAGGATTCATATGAAATGATCACTTATTTTTTGTATTCATATTGAGTTTTAGCGAGGTAGCGCCACACCTTTTTTATTTCAGTATTTATACTTACAGCTAAGCCAATAATAAAGCTTACCTTGTAGGTACAGTAAATATCTCCTAAACATGCACCATCTAGGACAGGGATATGCAATTATCTGACCTCCAGCTGTTGCAAAACTACAAGTCCCATCATGCCTCTGGGTGTCATGCTTGTGGCTGTCAGAGTCTTGCTGTGCCTCATGGGACTTGTAGTTCTGCAACAGCTGGAGGTCCGCTAATTGCATATCCCCGATCTAGGAGATATTTACTTTAGCTGCGCTGGTAATGTTATCCGTTGAGAGAGAGCTGTTGGGTGGCCGTGGCTCCCGTGCGCATGTGCAGGAGTGCCGTCATCCCGGCTTGGCCCTTCAAACAGCCCGCCAACCTGGAAGGAACATCAGGTGAACATGGAAGCCCTGGCAGTGGTGACAGCGCACCACCGGAGGGCTTGGTTTTCAGGTAAGTCTTTCATATTGTGCTAGTATGAGGTGTATATTAGCACAGTGGGGGTTATTTACTAAAGGCAAATCCACTGCACTTGAAATTGCACTTGGAAGTGCAGTCGCTGTAAATCTGAGGGGTATATCTGAAATGAGGGGAAGCTCTGCTGATTTTATCATCCAATCATGTGCAAGCTGAAATGCTGTTTTTTATTTTCCTTGCATGTCCCCTTCGGATCTACAGCGACTGCACTTCCAAGTGCACTTTCAATGCAATTTCAAGTGCACAGAGAAGATTACTACATTTTAAGGCCTTTTTTCACACGGTCATTTAGCTGCATACACCAGATTCCAGCAGCAAGAATTCTTGCAGCTGGAATAACCGATGCCTGCGAATAGTGGTGACCACTCAGCCTATATAAACTAATGACAGGATGACAGCGCCTGCCGCTGATCGCATGTAGCTGCACAGCATAGGGTTGCCTGTGGTTAGGGGACAGATGTCCAAGCCTGGACATAGCTGACTGTATCCTGACACCAAGGCCCACACATCCGTACCTAACTGCAGGTAACCCTGTGGTGTGCAGCTACATGTGATAAGAGGAAGACGCTGTCATCCTGTCATTAGTTTATATAGGCTAAGCACCCACTGCTACTCACACGCACCTGTCATTCCAGCTGCAAGAATTCACTGATTCTTGCTGGAGGGATCCGGTATATGCAGCTAAAACGGCCATGAGAAGGAGGCCTAAAGTGTGTCTAAAGCAAGTAAAAATGAGGTGCAGCTACCTGTTGGCCTTTTGTCCTGCAGTCATCCATCGACCTTTACCCCAACGCAGAAGGGACCTGGAGCGTGCTGTCTAAATGTTCACTCCTATCAAAGCACTAGGTTTATTTCTTCATTTTTGCCAGCCCTGTATTTACATTGCACCTGATGCCTTGTATTGTCTAAGTGCGATTCACACAGGTGCAACACGACTTCAGCGCGACTTTGCAAGGTGACTTCAACACAGCTTCAGCGCGACTTTAAGCAACTTGCAACACGACTTCAAGTCGCCTCCAGGACAGGCGACTTTGGCCAATCACAGAATAATCAGCCCTCTGGGGGGGAGGGGTTTGCCTGGGTAAACTAATTTCTCTTCCTGTGAAGTTGCTTCAATATAGATGGAGATCTGACCTGGAGGCGACTTCCATTGAATTCTATGGGTACAGGTCGCCTAGAAGTCGCCTTGAAGTAGTACAAGAACCTTTTCTGAAGTTGGAGCGACTTCAGTAGTGTACATTAAGACGGCTCTCATTGACTATAATGCAATTCCCAATGTCAAGTGACTTGAGGGCTGACAAGTCGGATCCCAAGTCATTGTAGTGTGAACCGACTCTAAGTATCACACATCCTTTTGAGCAGTGGTGTTGGCTCATGTTTTTGTGCCTATTTCTTTCTGTATGTTGAAAAATTCAGTATAGTTTATTTTCAAAGAGATGAGGCTCTGGATTTAATTACGTATATACAGTGCTTGAAAAAGTATTCATACCCCTTGAAACTTTCCACATTTTGTCATGTTACAACCAAAAATGTAAATGTATTTTATTGGGATTTTATGTGATAGACCAACACAAAGTGGCACATAATTGTGAAGTGGAAGGAAAATTATAAATGATTTTCATTTTTTTTTACAAATAAATATGTGAAAACTGTGGGGGGGCATTTGTATTCAGCCCCCTTTACTCTGATACCCCTAACTAAAATTTAATGGAACCAATTGCCTTCAGAAGTCACCTAATTAGTAAATAGAGTCCACCTGTGTGTAATTTCATCTCAGTATAAATACAGCTGGACACGGCTCTTCTGATTCTTGACCCTTAGGGTTATAGCGCCACCTACAGGAGTAGGATGCTAGGAGGAAAAAGTACACAGCACCACCTGTAGGCAGTCCTGGCTGGTGTAAACCCCCCTCTCTGCTATAGGCAAGTCAATTAAAGGGGTTGTAAAGGTAAAAGTTTTTTCACCTTAATGCATTCTATGCATTAAGGTGAAAAAACATCTGACAATACCAGCCTCCCCCCCCCCCCCAGTTTTACTTACCTGACCCCTCGAAAGTCCCGCGCTCGCCCCCGACATCCTCTTTATTGCTCAGCCTGGCCATTGAGTGGCTAGAGTGGATGGATTGAAAGCAGCGCAGCCATTGGCTCGGGCTGCTGTCAATCACATCCAATGAGGCAGCGTGCCGGGGAGCGGGGCTGAGTGATACAGTGAGCGGCTATGGCCGCCGGCTGTATCAAGGGAGCGCGCCTGCAAGAACTTACCACCATGCGAGGGAGCTCGCATGAAGGTGATTAGTTCTTGTGGGGGGGAGCTAAGACAGCCGCCGAGGGACCCCAGAAGACCAGGTTTGGGGCCACTCTGTGCAAAACGAGCTGCACAGTGGAGGTAAGTATTATATGTTTGTTATTTAAAAAAAAAAAATATCTTTAGTGATCCTCTAAGTCACAAAGTGACAGATTAAATTAAAAAAAAAATAGGGCTGGGTGCTGTGTCCATCAATGAAGTCAGAGAAAGAGAATTTACAGTGAATAACATTCCATTCATTGATGGACGCAGCTCTTCCGATTCTTCACCCTGAGGGCAAACCAAAGCAGTGTCTTAAAAAGGGGGGGAAACCAAAAACATTACATTTTAAACAGCTGCCTAAAAAACCTTACACCCAAAACAATCGTCCAAAGATGCAAAGACATCAGTTTGTAAAATTGTCCTAAAAGTGTACAAAGACAACAAGGAAGCCGCCTTGCAAATCCGAGACACAGACGCCAGAGGTCGGAACGCCCAGGAGGCAAGAATCACCCTGCCATTCTGAAGCTTCCCTCCATCCACTTTGCATATTATTTTATATATATATATATATATATATATATATACTGGGATTCTGTACTTGCCAAATACATAGCTCCCAACTGTCCCTGATTTCGAGGGATTGTCCCTGATTTGGAGCAATGTCCCTCTGTCCCTCTTTCCTCCTCATTTGTCCCTCATTTTGGTCTGATCCATATAGCTGTATATAAAATGCACTTTTTATCTATCAAAAAGTGTTTTCCAGAGCTAAACCTTTCATCTGATTTCTAAATTGCTGCATTTGTAAATTCCAAAAGCCAATATAAAGGAATATTAGTGGTTAAAAAAAAGCTCTTCTGGGTTTAACCAATCTTGTTTTTTTTGTACAATTCTCCTTTAAGGGGGTGTGGCAAGGGGTGTGTCTTATGCCTGCATACTTTTGCTGATAGGTGCCCCTCATTCCCATCTCAAAACGTTGGGAGGTATGCAAATATGCTGCGGAAATCTCCCTCCACTGAGTCTGGCTGCAGCCATTTTAACTGTGGGCAGCTGAACCTGCCGCCTGTTCACTTCCTGGATTTACACAGAGGCACACCTCCAGCTCTGCAGCTCTCATTGGCCCTCTTATAACTCATCCCCCTTCCCTTCCTGGCAAACTCTCACGAAAGCTGTACATGATGTCATAATCCTAGGCTAATGACCAGACAAGAAACAGGAAGTGGGCTGTAGAAGGGATTTACTGGCAGAAAAAAAATGTTTTACTATCCGAAGTTAAAACAACAACAAGGACAGAAGATTTAATAGATGGAAAGATGAAAAAAAAATGAGTGAAGTTCTGCTTTAAGCAGTGTTGTCATCCCTGCCCAGTTCTCACCTGCTGGACTACAGAACACCTCCCTCTTATGTTATGGAAATGAGGAGAGGGGGGAGGTGTTCTTTAGAGGTGGATCACATGAGTTTTTGTTTATTTTGTCCAGACATTTTAAGGCCTGAACACAAAAGGCTGGCCGTACAGATCTGTAGCCTTTCTGTATTACTCTCTATAACAGAAGAGACCATGAGACTTATGAATTGTTTCTCCTTTACAGAGATTTCGATGCCAATCTATATCTGTGCGAGGAGCCCTTCCAGATGCTTCCATCTGACACGTTTGAGAGACTCGCCGACTCGTTACTTCTCCACCCCTTTGTATTTGTTCTTTCCTTCCTAATCATTGCAGCATCTGTCACCGCTTTCCACAAACTGAGGTGAGTTGCTGTGTATCAGGGATGGTATTGCTGCTTCTTTCAGCTTATTATTTATATCAAATGTTTAACCACTTAAGGACCGAGCCTCTCTTTGACACTTGTTTACAAGTGCTAGAAAATTACTTAGAACACCCAAACATTATATATATTTTTTTCAGACACCCTAGAGAATAAAATAGCGGTGGTTGCAATACTTTCTGTCACATCGTATTTGCGCAGCGGTCTTACAAATGCAATTTTTTGGAAAAAAATACACTTTTTGAATTAAAAAATAAGACACCAGTAAAGTTAGCCTAATTTTTTTTCTATATTGTGAAAGATAATGTTATGCCGAGTAAATTGATACCCAACATGTCATGCTTCAAAATTGCACCCGCTCGTGGAATGGCGACAAACTTTGGCACTTAAAGTGGAGGGCCACCCTAAAAAAAAAATTGCATCAAAAATCTTTAAAAAATAAAAAAAAAACGTGAAAAAAAAAAAATATAACTTACCTGAAACCCTTGTTGCTAGGCAGTCTTCCTAATCTGCCTCTTCCTATTCCGCGGCGCTTCCTCTTCTTCGGCGAGCGGCCCCGTTGCCTTCTGGGAACTGTGTGTGTCCCAGAAAACCACGGGGCCATTCACAAAGCGCTGCGCGAGTCGCGCATGCACAGTAGGAAAAGGGCAGTGAAGCCGCAAGGCTCCACTGCCTGTTTCCCTTCATTAAGATGTAAACGCCGGCGGCCGATCCGATGGACAGGTAAGTGCCCTTATTAAAAGTCAGCAGCTACAGTGTTTGTAGCTGCTGGTTTTTTAAAAAAAAATATTGCGGCCGGAACCCCCCTTTAAAAGAGAAGTATGGGTTTGGGGGTCTTATCTAGGTGGATGCAGCATCTATCCCCCGGCGCCTCTACACTGAGAACCGAGCGATCGAACATCGACGATGGCTCGGTTCTCACAGCTCCCCGAGCAGAGAGCTGCTGACTGTCAATCAGCAGCTCTCCTCTCTGCTCCTCCATGCTCACTGGAGTGCTGGACTGTGGAGGGGGCGGGGAGCGGCCGTCTCAGGCTCTCAGCGGCTCGCTGAGAGGCTGAGACAGGTGTCAGTCCAGGCACCTGGCGGATCCCGACTCCCATTGTCGGGATGATTCGGCCTGGACTGATTTCTGTGACGTCAGCTGAGAGTGGGCTGAAGTCGGGTGAAAACGGATCACAGGAGTGAAACACTAATTGCACTCCTGTAACCCATAGGAGAAGCCCAGCCAAACGAGCTCAGGCTGGACCGCTCCTTTATAAACCTCCATAGGCGACGTTAAAAAATTTCTACAGGTTACCAGTTTAGAGTTACAGAGGGGGTCTTTTGCTAGAATTATTTCTCGCGCTATAACGATTGCGGCGATACCTCACATGTGTGGTTTGAACACCGTTTACATATGGGGGCGCAACTTACGTATGCGCTCGCTTCTGCGCACAAGCTCGGAGGGACGGGGCGCTTTCAATTTTTTCTTGTAATTATTTTTTTTTATTATTATTATTTATTTTACTTATTTTACTTACTTTATTTTTGTCCCTTTTTAGAACATTTTTTTGGGATCGATAAAAAAGCATTTTAGAACCTCTTTAATGTGAGATCCAGGGTCAAAAAGAGCTCAGATCTCACATTTACACTTAAAAGCAAAGAAAGAAAAAAAAAAAAAGTATTTTTTTAAATTTTTTTTTTTTTTTTTTTTATAAAAAGTTGCCCCTTTCAGGCTGGAGGGCAGAAGTGACGTTTGACATCGCTCCGGTCCTCCAAGGGCATAGAGTTGAGTGAGGGCAAGATGGCCCCCACTTCCTGTCCACCAAGTCACGGGACCGGTCCACTTCCACCAGCTCCGGTAAGCAGCGGAGACGCCTGGGACGTGGCAGGGGGGGCACCTCTCCCACCACCCATAAAAGTGATCTTGTGGCAAAACCGCCACTGAGACCACTTTTATGTGAAAGCAGATCGGCGGCCGTGGATAGAAATACCGGGGTTATGGCCGCTATCTGCTATCTGCTGCCATAACAGCGGTATTTATCATCCAAAGTATCGTCGTATATCCACGGTGGGCGGTCTGGAATTGGTTAAATGAACAAGCTCGGGTTAGGAGCTGATTGGTTGTAGAAGAATCTTGATTTTGCACTCTCCAGCTTTAGTAAATAAACCCCAATATTTGGGATGGATTGTGATTCTAGACATCTGCCTTGTTTTCCAGCATCTCCTCAGGCAACAAACAGAAGCACTGGAGTGAAGATCGAACGTCCCTTGTCCGAGCGGACGTGGCCTATAATTTAGTACATAACGTGATGTTTGGTTGCCTGGCTATTAGCACAATGCGGTAAGTGTGACTCTGAAGCAGCCCATAGATGACTCCATTTTCTTTCCTTAAACCACAGATTGAAGGAAAGAAAATCGCTTGATTCCCCCATCAACACAGTAAGTCTTGATTCACCCCCCCGCAGCACTATTGTATTCTGCCAGCCGGGGGGGGGGGGGGGACAGGGGGAGCCTTTCTGGCTGGCAGAACACAGTGATTACTGTCAGCGCAATGTAAAAAATCCATTAGGCTGGTTGTACCCAAGTCCATCGATGAATCAACTTGGGTTCAATCAGCCTGCCCATACAGGGATCGAATCCCGGGCCGGTCCCTGCTGAAACGGACAGATTTCAATCCATATATGGTAGGGGTGCAACGGTTTAAAAAACTCTCGTTTCGGATTGTTCCTCGGATCAGAAGTCACGGATCAGATCATTTTCGGATCAACAAAAAAAAATAAAAATTAATTGAATGTACAAAAACCTGTGAAAATTTCACCACCATATAGTCCCCACTATAATATCCACGTCATCTCCCCCACTGTAATATCCACATCTCCCCCACTGTAATATCCACGTCTCCCCCACTGTAATATCCACGTCATCTCCCCCCACTGTAATATCCAAGTCTCCCCCCACTGTAATATCCACGTCATCTCCCCCCACTGTAATATCCACGTCATCTCCCCCACTGTAATATCCACGTCATCTCCCCCCACTGTAATATCCACATCTCCCCCACTGTAATATCCACATCTCCCCCACTGTAATATCCACATCTCCCCCACTGTAATATCCACATCTCCCCCACTGTAATATCCACATCTGCCCCACTGTAATATCCACATCTCCCCCACTGTAATATCCACATCTCCCCCACTGTAATATCCACATCTCCCCCACTGTAATATCCACATCTCCCCCACTGTAATATCCAAGTCTCCCCCCACTGTAATATCCACGTCATCTCCCCCCACTGTAATATCCACGTCATCTCCCCCCACTGTAATATCCACATCATCTCCCCCCACTGTAATATCCACGTCATCTCCCCCACTGTAATACCAACATCTCCCCCACTGTAATATCCACAATCTCCCCACTGTAATATCCACGTCATCTCCTCCCACTGTAATATCCACATCTCCCCCACTGTAATATCCACATCTCCCCCACTGTAATATCCACATCATCTCCTCCCACTGTAATATCCACATCTCCCCCACTGTAATATCCACGTCATCTCCCCCCACTGTAATATCCACGTCATCTCCCCCACTGTAATACCAACATCTCCCCCACTGTAATATCCACAATCTCCCCACTGTAATATCCACGTCTTCTCCTCCCACTGTAATATCCACATCTCCCCCACTGTAATATCCACATCTCCCCCACTGTAATATCCACATCTCCCCCCACTGTAATATCCACGTCATCTCCCCCACTGTAATATCCACCACATCTCCCCCACTGTAATATCCACGTCATCTCCCCCACTGTAATATCCACGTCATCTCCCCCCCACTGTAATATCCACGTCATCTCCCCCACTGTAATATCCACGTCATCTCCCCACTGTAATATCCACGTCATCTCCCCACTGTAATATCCACGTCATCTCTCCCCACTGTAATATCCATAACCTCCCCCCCACTGTAATATCCACGTCATCTCTCCCCACTGTAATATCCATAACCTCCCCCCCACTGTAATATCCACAATCTCCCCCACTGTAATATCCACGTCATCTCCCCCACTGTAAATATCCACGTCATCTCCCCCACTGTAAATATCCACGTCATCTCCCCCACTGTAATATCCACGTCATCTCCCCCACTGTAAATATCCACGTCATCTCCCCCACTGTAAATATCCACGTCATCTCCCCCACTGTAATATCCACATCTCCCCCACTGTAATATTCACGTCCTCTCCCCCACTGTAATATCCACATCTCCCCCACTGTAATATCCACATCTCCCCCACTGTAATATCCACATCTCCCCCACTGTGATATCCACGTCATCTCCCCCACTGTAATATCCACATCTCCCCCACTGTAATATCCACATCTCCCCCACTGTAATATCCACATCTCCCCCACTGTAATATCCACATCTCCCCCACTGTGATATCCACGTCATCTCCCCCCACTGTAATATCCACGTCATCTCCCCCACTGTAAATATCCACGTCATCTCCCCCACTGTAAATATCCACGTCATCTCCCCCACTGTAATATCCACATCTCCCCCACTGTAATATCCACATCTCCCCCACTGTAAATATCCACGTCATCTCCCCCACTGTAATATCCACATCTCCCCCACTGTAATATCCACATCTCCCCCACTGTAATATCCACGTCATCCCCCACTGTAATATCCACATCTCCCCCACTGTAATATCCACATCTCCCCCACTGTAAATATCCACGTCATCTCCCCCACTGTAATATCCACATCTCCCCCACTGTAATATCCACATCTCCCCCACTGTAAATATCCACGTCATCTCCCCCACTGTAATATCCACATCTCCCCCACTGTAATATCCACATCTCCCCCCACTGTAATATTCACATCTCCCCCCACTGTAATATCCACGTCATCTCCCCCACTGTAATATCCACATCTCCCCCACTGTAATATCCACATCTCCCCCACTGTGATATCCACGTCATCTCCCCCACTGTAAATATCCACGTCATCTCCCCCACTGTAAATATCCACGTCATCTCCCCCACTGTAAATATCCACGTCATCTCCCCCACTGTAATATCCACATCTCCCCCACTCTAATATCCACATCTCCCCCACTGTAATATCCACATCTCCCCCACTGTGATATCCACGTCATCTCCCCCACTGTAATATCCACGTCATCTCCTCCCACTGTAATATCCACATCTCCTCCACTGTAATATCCACATCTCCCCCACTGTGATATCCACGTCATCTCCCCCACTGTAATATCCACGTCATCTCCCCCACTGTAATATCCACGTCATCTCCCCCACTGTAATATCCGCCACATCTCCCCCACTGTAATATCCACGTCATCTCCCCCACTGTAATATCCATAACCTCCCCCCCACTGTAATATCCACAATCTCCCCCACTGTAATATCCACGTCATCTCCCCCACTGTAAATATCCACGTCATCTCCCCCACTGTAATATCCACATCACCTCACTGTAATATCCACGTCATCTCCCCCACTGTAATATCCACGTCATCTCCCCCACTGTAAATATCCACGTCATCTCCCCCACTGTAATATCCACATCTCCCCCACTGTAATATTCATGTCCTCTCCCCCACTGTAATATCCACATCTCCCCCACTGTAATATCCACATCTCCCCCACTGTAATATCCACGTCTCCCCCCACTGTAATATCCACGTCATCTCCCCCACTGTAAATATCCACATCTCCCCCACTGTAATATCCACATCTCCCCCACTGTAATATCCACGTCATCTCCCCCCACTGTGATATCCACATCATCTCCCCACTGTAATATCCACATCTCCCCTATGATTGGAGCTTGCTTGCAGTTGAGGCGGCTGATGATGACGTCAGTGCGCCGCTCACCTAGGCTGCCGCCGGGTGTACCAAGATGGCCGCCGCTCCGGTGCTAGACCGAAGCCGCGGCCTTTCCTGAGGCCAAGGCGGCGGAGCGCTCCGCGGATAGCGTGTGTGCCGATCTGAACAGGCTGAACCATTCGGATCATGGATCGGTGACGATCCGTTGCACCCCTAATATATGGCTGCCTGTAGAGCTGTGAGTGATGGCTGCAGTGTGTCCTCGGATAGCAAACAAATGAATGACGAGACAAACTCCTCTTGTTACAGGATGAAGTATCTCTGGACATCCCACATGTGTGTCTTGGCTTCCTTTGGAGTCGCCAGTAAGGACATTTGGGGAATTGTGTTGCGATTGGTCCGGTTCTACACACCCCAGAGGGTACGTATACTGACCTCTAGAGTTAACGCGCACCTAGATTCCAGTGTTCACTAGATCACCACCTTTGCTGCAATAGATACAGTGCCTTGAAAAAGTATTCATACCCCTTGAAATTTTCCACATTTTGTGTTACAACCAAAAACGTAAAATGTATTTTATTGGGATTTTATGTGATAGACCAACACAAAGTGGCTCATAATTGTGAAGTTGAAGGAAAATGATAAATGGTTTTCAATATTTTTTACAAATAATTATGGGAAAAGTGTGGGGTACATTTGTATTCAACCCCCTTTACTCTGATATCCCTAACTAAAATCTAGTGGAACAAATTGCCTTCAGAAGTCACTTTATTAGTAAATAGAGTCCACCTGTGTGTAATTTAATCTCAGTATAAATACATCTGTTCTGTGAAGCCCTCAGAGGTTTGTTAGAGAACCTTAGTGAACAAATAGCATCATGAAGGCCAAGGAACACACCAGACAGGTCAGGGATAAGGCTGTGGAGAAGTATAAAGCAGGGTTAGGTTATAAAAAAAAATATCCCAAGCTTTGAACATCTCACGGAGCTCTGTTCAATCCATCATCCGAAAATGGAAAGAGTATGGCACAACTGCAAACCTACCAAGACATGGCCGTCCACCTAAACTGACCGGCCGGGCAAGGAGAACATTCATCAGAGAAGCAGCCAAGAGACCCATGGTAACTCTGGAGGAGCTGCAGAGATCCACAGCTTAGGTGGGAGAATCTGTCCACAGGACAACTATTAGTCGTGTTCTCCACAAATCTGCCCTTTATGGAAGAGTGACAAGAAGAAAGACATTGGTGAAAGAAAGTCATAAGAAGTCCTGTTTGCAGTTTGTGAGAATCCATGTGGAGGACACAGCAAACATGTGGAAGAAGGTGCTCTGGTCAGATGAGACCGAAATGGAACTTTGCAAACTAAAAGCAAAACTTTAGGTGTGGCGGAAAACTAACACTGCACATCACCCTGAACACACCATCCCCACCGTGAAACATGGTGGTGGCAGAATCTTATTGTGGGGATGCTTTTCTTCAGCAGAGACAGAGAAGCTGGTCAGAGATGATGGGAAGATGGATGGAGCCAAATACAGGACAATCTTAGAAGAAAACCTGTTCGGGTCTACAAAAGACTTGAGACTGGGGGCGGAGGTTCACCTTCCAGCAGGACAATGACCCGAAACACACAGCCAGAGCTACAATGGAATGGTTTAGATCAAAGCATATTCATGTGTTAGAATGGCCCAGTCACAGTCCAGACCTAAATCCAATTGAGAATCTGTGGCAGGGTGTTTAACACAGCAAATAACCATAGAAACGCTAATATTACCAGGATGAAAGACGTGAACTCGGATGTATGAGGGTGACGAGGGATCCCCCAGTGTGCAGAGTCCAAGAGCCAACCAGTGTTCCGCAGGTGACCCCGTCACATAGGTTTGTACTTAGCTGTATGCTGACTCCCAAGTTGTGACCCCTGGGATCACCCGGCTCTAATGTGCGGAGAATAACATGCTCTAGTAGAAGCAGATGAGTGCAAAGCTCTAGTGTCAGCAGTGGAGACAGGAACTGTGCTGCAGAGAGACTCCAAATCTTGTAGGAGGAGTTTTCACACTGCACTGAGTGTCCTATCAGGATCTAGGACCCCTGACCCCCTGTCTGTGCTGATTGGCCCTGTGCTGATCACATGCACTCTCCCAAGAAAAAAAAACTACACTAGCAATACACATCAAACTGAGCATGTGCAGCCTGACTCCAGTAACTCTGTCTTATCGGACCTGTTTTGGAGTCAGTGGAAGAAGGGGAGGATCAAAGAAGACAGGATCAAACAGCCTTGTTACACAATGCGGAGGATTAACCCCTTAGGTTCTACAGTGAGTATAACAAGCATGTTTTACTGCATATACAGACCGATTTTACTGATGTGGGTTTAGTAACACTTTAATAAAATGGTTGTAAACCTCTGAAATAAAAAACAAAGCATATCCCTCCGTAGTGTGTACTCACCTCTATCCAAAGCACAGAGTGTGATTTCTCTGCTCGTTCTTCCCTCTACTATCTGCATGACTCACTTCTGACAGTCTATACCAAGAGTCTCCAAACTTTCCAAAGGGCCAGTTTTCAGTCCTTCAGACTTTAGGGGGGCCAGACTGTACCCAGCGGGAGTGAACAATGCCCCATCTTTGATATTAGGGGGAGAAATAGTTGGTGTCAGTGGAAGGAATAGTGTCCCATCATTGGTGTCAGTGGGAGAAATAGTTTCCCATTATTGGTATCAGTGGGAGGAATAGTGTCCCATCATTGGTGTCAGTGGAAGGAATAGTGTCCCATCATTGGTGTCAGTGGGAGGAATAGTGTCCCATCATTGGTATCAGTGGAAGGAATAGTGCCCCATCATTGGTATCAGTGGAAGGAATAGTGCCCCATCATTGGTATCAGTGGAAGGAATAGTGTCCCATCATTGGTGTCAGTGGGAGGAATAGTGTCCAACCATTGGTGTCAGTGGAAGGAATAGTGCCCCATTGTTGGTATCAGTGGAAGTAATAGTGCCCCATTGTTGGTTTCAGTAGGAGGAATAGTGCCCTATTGTTGGTGTCAGTGGAAGGAATAGTGCCCTATTGTTGGTGTCAGTAGGAGGAATTGTGCCCTATTGTTGGTGTCAGTAGGAGGAATAGTGCCCTATTGTTGGTGTTAGTAGGAGGAATAGTGCCCTATTGTTGGTGTCAGTAGGAGGAATAGTGCCCTATTGTTGGTGTCAGTGGGAGGAATAGTGTCCCATCATTGGTGTCAGTGGAAGGAATAGTGCCCCGTTGTTGGTATCAGTGGAAGTAATAGTGCCCCATTGTTGGTTTCAGTAGGAGGAATAGTGCCCTATTGTTGGTGTCAGTGGAAGGAATAGTGCCCTATTGTTGGTTTCAGTAGGAGGAATAGTGCCCTATTGTTGGTGTCAGTGGGAGGAATAGTGCCCTATTGTTGGTGTCAGTGGGAGGAATAGTGCCCTATTGTTGGTGTCAGTGGGAGGAATAGTGCCCTGTTGTTGGTATCAGTGGAAGGAATAGTGTCCCATCATTGGTATCAGTGGGAGGAATAGTGCCCCATTGTTGGTGTCAGTGGGAGGAATAGTGCCCTAATGTTGGTGTCAGTGGGAGGAATAGTGCCCTGTTGTTGGTATCAGTGGAAGGAATAGTGTCCCATCATTGGTATCAGTGGGAGGAATAGTGCCCCATTGTTGGTGTCAGTGGGAGGAATAGTGCCCCATTGTTGGTGTCAGTGGGAGGAATAGTGCCCCATTGTTGGTGTCAGTGGGAGGAATAGTGCCCTATTGTTGGTGTCAGTGGGAGGAATAGTGCCCTATTGTTGATGTCAGTGGCAGGAAAAATGCCTCAAGGGCAAGATAAAAGCAATCCAGTCCCCAGCCACGGTTTGGAGACCACTGGTCTATACCAACACCAAGAAATCCCAGGAAGGGGGAGGAGCCCAGAACGCTGGCAGGGGACCTCAGAAGAGGAGGATCACAGCTGCTCTGTGCAAAACCATTACAGAGAGAGGGTAAGTAATACGTTTGTTAAAAATAAAAAATTGCTTTTAGAATAATTTTAAGGGGACGGTCCACCACCAGAGCTCAGGGAAGCAGAGAACCAGTTAAGTTAAAGTGTTGCTAATCTCCCCTTTACTAATAAAGCAGGTAACCCCACTGGAAGGGCTCATTTTAAGCTTTGCCAGACCACAAAAAAACAAACAAAAACTGGGAATGAGGTAATATGAGATTTGCTCACTAGATGGCAGCACAGAGCTATAGTCTTGGTTACATTTGCAGAAAAGAGTGAACATATTTCAATAGAATGGTTACCATCGATCGAGTGAAATCTTAGATAATAACTGAAATATAGCTGCTTTTCTTCTGCCACTCTTATACTATTGAGGCAGCCGTTTTGTGAGCTAGACCATTTCTTTGTTTCAGGGAATATGCTTATTTGTCTAGTGATATCACTAGGACATAACGAAAGGACTAGTGACATCACTGTGACATCACTGTGACATGTAAGGAGGGGCTGTGCAATATACCTGAGCCTAGTGTGCACAATATGACCATCAGATGATTGACAGGTTCAATTTAACCCCTCGAAGACCGGGCCTTTTCTGACTTTTTTTTGTTTGTTTGTTTACATTGTAAAAATCTGTATTTTTTGCTAGAAAATTACTTGGAACCCCAAACATTATATATTTTTTTTAAGTAGAGGCCCTAGAAAATAAAATGGTGTGTTTTTCTATTTATTTTTTATTTTTTTATGTCACACAGTATTTGTGCAGCGTTTTTTGGGTTTTTTTTGGAAAAAATATACTCTAACCACTTACAGACTGGAAGCGTTTCCCCCTTAATGACCAGGCCATTTTTTGCGATTCGGCACTGCGTCGCTTTAACTGACAATTGCGCGGTCGTGCGAGGTTGCAACCAAACATAATTGATGTCCTTTTTTCTCACAAATAGAGCTTTCTTTTGGTGGTATTTGATCACCTCTGCGATTTTTCTTTTTTTATTATTATTCTTTGCGCTATAAACAAAAAAAGTCATTTTGGAAAAAAAATTTTTTTTTTATACTTTTTGCTATAATACATATCCCCTCAAAAAAAAAAAATTCTTCAGCAGTTTAAGCCAATATGTATTCTACATATTTTTGGTAAAAAAAAAATCTCAATAAGCGTATATTGATTGGTTTGCGCAAAAGGTATAGCATCTACAAATTAGGGTATAGATTTATGGCATTTTTATTTTTTTTTATTAGCAATGGCGGCGATCTGTGATTTTTATAGTAGGACTGCGACATTGCAGCAAACAAATCAGACACTTTTGACACATTTTTTGGGACCATGGACATTTATACAGCGATCAGTGCTATAAAAATGCACTGATTACTGTGTAAGTAAGTACTGTGTGGTCCCAGCTGCCTTGAGATCATTGACAAGATTCTTCTGTGTAGTTCTGGGCTGATTCCTCACCGTTCTCATGATCATTGAAACTCCACGAGGTGAGATCTTCCATGGAGCCCCAGACCGAGGAAGATTGATAGTTTTTTTTTTTGTGTTTCTTCCATTTGCAAATAATCGCACCAACTGTTGTCACCCTCTCAAGCTGCTTGGCAATGGTCTTGTAGCCCATTCCAGCCCTGTGTAGGTCTACAATCTTGTCCCCGACATCCTTGGACAGCTCTTTGGTCTTGGCCATGGTGGAGAGATTAAAATCTGATTGATTGATTGCTTCTGTGGACAGGTGTCTTTTATATAGGTAACAAGCTGAGATTAGGAGCACTCCATTTAAGAGTGCTCCTAATCTCAGCTCATTACCTGTATAGAAGACACCTGGGAGCCAGAAATCTTGCTGAATGATCGGGGATCAAATACTTATTTCACTCATTAAAATGCAAATCAATTTATAACTTTTTACTTTTCTTTTACTTTTAACTTTTCTCACTGTTGAAATACATCGACCATTAAAATTATAGACTGATCATTTCTTTGTCAGTGGGCAAACGTACAAAATCAGTAGAGGATCAAATACTTTTTTTATCACTGTAGCTGCAGGTATCACCTTCCAAACTGACAACATATTTTTACGTTGGCCGTTCTTCAAGTGTTTAAAGGAAACCTGGAGGCTGCCATTGCTGCTTTCTATTCGGCAAATGCTAGTTTTCACCTTCTTCCTTCAATACTTTGTGCCCCTTACCTGGAACAAGTATGCAGAAAAGGACATTTGACTGTATAGATAAGGTACCGTATATACTCGAGTATAAGTCGTTCCGAGTATAAGTCGAGGCCCTAATTTACCACAAAAAAATGGGAAAAACTTATTGACCCGAGTATAAGACGAGGGTGAGAAATGCACAGCTCCTGTAAGTGGAAAAGAGGGTCAACAATGCCCATTTGCAGCCTCACTGTGCCCATTTGCAGCCATAGGTCCCCTGAACTTCAAACTCGGTAGTTAAGGGTTCCTAGATGCCCCCCTAGCTGCAGCCAAAATCTGGGGTCTCTGAACCCAAAGAGTCCCTAAATGACATTGCTGCAGATGGACACAGTTGACCAACTTTGGGGACCTGTATCTCTGGGCCACTTAGTGCTAGGAACCCCAAATTTGGTGTGCAAACCCAGTGGAACCAGCCCCATAAAATATCCAAAGCTGGAGTTTCTAGCACCAAGTGGCCCCGAGATACAGGGCCCCAAAATCGGTTGAGAAAATGTCAAGCACTTTTCTGCAGCAGAGAATGACATTTTCTGAACCGATTTTGGGGTCCTGTATCTCAGGGCCACTTGGAGCTAGGAACCCCAGCTTCCTAGCACCAAGTGGCCCTGAGATACGGGGCCCCAAAGTTGGTTCGTAAAATGACATTTTTTGCTGCAGAAAAGTGCTTGACTCGAGTATAAGCCGAGGGGGGCACTTTCAGCACAAAAAAATGTGCTGAAAAACTCGACTTATACTCGGGTATATACGGTATACTTATTCCAGTGTAAACATTATTGGACTGAGTGGGTCCATGTACTGAGCAGGCAATGCGTATCTTCAGAAGAGGGTCGGCATAGGCAGCCCACGTTTGTCTCTTATGCCGCGTACACACGAGCGGACTTTTCGACCGGACTGGTCCGACGGACCAAATCCAGCGGACAATCCGACCGTGTGTGGGCTTCATCAGACCTGCAGCGGACTGTTTCTGTCAAAAATCTGAAGGACTTTAGATTTGGAACATGTTTCAAATCTTTACGTCGGAACTCCGCCGGACCCAGTTCCTATCGAAAAATCCGCTCGTCTGTATGCTAGTCCGACGGACAAAAAGCGATGCTAGGGCAGCTATTGGCTACTGGCTATCAACTTCTTTATTTTAGTCCGGTCGTACGTCATCACGTACGAATCCGTCGGACTTTGGTGCGATCGTGTGTAGCCAAGTCCGTTAGTTTGAAAGTCCGTCAAAAGTCCGTCGGAAAGATCGTTGGACCTTTGTTGCCGAAAGGTCTGCCCCTGTGTACACAGCATTAGGAAAATTTTCCTTTAAGATCCTAGATCACTGATGGGGAACCTTGGCAGCCAACATGTTTTGAAACTACATTTCACATGATGCTCATGCACTCTGCAGTGTAGACGAGCATCATGGGAAATGTAGTTCCAAAACATCTGGGGTGCCAAGGTTCGCCATCCACTGTACTAGAGGAAGAACAAAACTATTCTGCTTTCTATTTTTGCTGCTGATAATTTTTTGTATTTTGTTTCAGGCTAATGGGATTCGATATTTGGTGTCATTGATTCTGATAGTTTCCGTGGTCTTAAAGGTGAGGTTTTATTTTTATTAAAGCAGGACAACACTGCATCTGAGAGGCACAAATCAAAAACACTGTTTCTTGTTCAATATGTTTATTGAAGTTTTCAAAAGTAAGACAGAAAGGTATACAAACATTCAGATGGGATATTTTCAATGTGTATACAAGTAAAGGCAAGATCATATGTAGAAGGATGAACATAAACAGCGCAATCAATATAGAACCAATACAACTGGACCTAAAATAATACTGGAACAGAGGCGCTCTGTTAGCCTCAGAGCGATGCTGAATATGCCTCCAGTCCAACCAAACACCGCTAATGGGACCAAGCTGTGAATGGGTGGGGGTACATCTGTCAATTTTCACTACGGCATGTCCGAAAATTAAGGTGTGGTGTAAGAGGTATGTAGGTACAGAAAGGAATAAGAGACCCCCGAAAATCGATTCCCTCAGGGAGCAATCATATGAGCTATCTTGCCCTCAACAAGGGTGAGTCAAAGGAAAGGGTTCATGGGGGGGTTCAAGCATGATGTCTCCACCTTCATGTTTGATGGGGGGGAGGTGGTGTTCTTAGGGTGCTCAGGGAGCAATCGTATGAGCTATCTTGCCCTCAACAGGGGTGAGTCAAAGGAAAGGGTTCATGGGGGGTGCAACGTATACCACTACCAACCCTTATGTTATATACTAGACTATACTAGAATCGATCGATAACTTGGGGTAAATTGGTACGTGTTCAACCTCATTCACAAGTTA
Organism: Lithobates clamitans; assembly: GCA_037952925.1. NCBI lineage: Eukaryota > Metazoa > Chordata > Amphibia > Anura > Ranidae > Lithobates > Lithobates clamitans. The sequence goes on along the minus strand of JBBGZY010002349.1, from coordinate 249,593 downwards.
TAGCTTGGAAGATGAAAGGATATCCCATATAGATGGGCCAAATGGTTGACTATAGAGTAGGAAAGTAAGGGGGGTGAAAGACGAAGTTGCGGGCGTGTGCCAGATTAGGGTTCCTCTAAAGTTCGTGGGCAACGAGTGCCTCTGTATAATGCAATGTATAATAAGAATCAGACAGAAAGAGAAAGATGGCTGGTAGAGAAAGAGGGGTCAGGGGGGGAGTCTCTCGTGACGGTAGTGCGGCTCCCGATCAGGAAATGCTCCAAGCAGGTAGTATGGCGGGTTCTACTACCAGGGCAAAAGCAAAGACTTTTCGAAGTCAGGGGGTAAGCAGTGCTTGACCCATGGTTGCCATATTTTTTCAAATTTCTTTATTTTATCATTTTCAGTGGCTGTCATTTTAGCAAATATAATGGCTCTATTCATCCTGTGTTTGGCTTCAGCCAAAACCAAAGTTTGAGACTTCCATGCCTTGGCTATGGTTTGTTTGGCTACAGTGGTAAGGTGGAAGAGTGATCGGAATTGAGTATGGGTGAGCTCAACCGGTTTAAGGTTTAAAAGGGCTGTGGCTGGGTCAGGGAGAATATCGGTTTTCAAGGCTTTGGAGGCCATAGCAAAGATTTTTTTCCAGAATTCTTGGGCGACTGGCCATTGCCACCATATGTGTATGTGGGGGCCTGGATCTGAGCAGCCCCGAAAGCATATTTTGCAATTCTCGCTGGTACAAGATACCATCTTGCTAGGACTTTATAGTTAGTTTCACGTGCGCGAGCAATTGGGAGAGGAGGATTTAGTGGCCAGCCATATACTGCACCAATCTGCGATCGCGAATGTGCGATCCATGTCCTGTGCCCATTTAGTGGTGTAAGATGGTGGTGCGTTGTTTGGGATTGCATTGAGGTGTTTATATTGGAGTGATATCAGTCCCCTGATGTGTGGGCCGCTCTTGGAAATGCGTTGAGTTGTGTCATCTGGCTCAGTGGTAATCTTGTTCTGAGGAAAGGCATATAGAAATTATTTATTTGCAGATAGTGAAAGAGATCTAGCAAGTCCAAAAGTCTCGTATGAGGTAGGGAATGTTTGGATAGCATTGTTAGAGACCAGCTTATGGAGTCTAAATAGGTTCGCGGCTGACCAGGCTGTAACTGCCGTAGGGGATTCCCAAGCTGGAAAAAATGCTGGATTTCTGAGGGGGGGAGTAGGGGGTTGTGAGGGGATTGAAGATTACGGGTGTCCTTAAATTTGTGTTTAGTAATGGGGTTCAAGAGGTGAGCTCTGTCTTTCGGTTGGAGCCACAGCATGTTTGCTACAGAAATGGGGTCACAGTCAATTGATTCGATAGCTATCCACAGCGGTGTTTTTACTGTTGCGTGATACTTGGGCAGTTGTGCGAGTTGCGCTGTGTAATAGTATGATGAGAAATTCGGAATGCCCCATCCACCGCTCAGTTTAGAAAGGTAAAGCGTTGATTTAGGGATACGAGGTTTGGTAGCACCCCATACAGTGGGGCAAAAAAGTATTTAGTCAGCCACCAATTGTGCAAGTTCTCCCACTTAAAAAGATGAGAGAGGCCTGTAATTGTCATCATAGGTATATCTCAACTACGAAAGACAAAATGTGGAAACAAATCCAGACAATCACATTGTCTGATTTTTGAAAAAATGTAAATTATGGTGGAAAATAAGTATTTGGTCACCTACAAACAAACCAGCTTTAAGAGGCTCCTCTGTCCTCTACTCATTACCTGTATTAATGGCACCTGTTTGAACTTGTTATCAGTATAAAAGACACCTGTCCACAACCTCAAACACTCCAAACTCCACTATGGTGAAGACCAAAGAGCTGTTGAAGGACACCAGAAACAAAATTGTAGACCTGAACCAGGCTGGGAAGACTCAGTCTGCAATAGGCAAGCAGCTTGGTGTGAAGAAATCAACTGTGGGAGCAATAATTAGAAAATGGAAGACATATAAGACCACTGATAATCTCCCTCGATCTGGGGCTCCACGCAAGATCTCACCCCGTGGGGTCAAAATGATCACAAGAACGGTGAGCAAAAATCCCAGAACCACAGGGGGACCTAGTGAATGACCTGCAGAGAGCTGGGACCAACGTAACAAAGGCTACCATCAGTAACACACTACGCTGCCAGGGACTCAGATCCTGCAGTGCCAGACGTGTTCCCCTGCTTAAGCCAGTACATGTCCGGGCCCATCTGGGGTTTGCTAGAGAGCATTTGGATGATCCAGAAGAGGATTGGGAGAATGTCATATGGTCAGATGAAACCAAAGTAGAACTGTTTGGTAGAAACACAACTGATCGTGTTTGGAGGAGAGAGAATGCTGAGTTGCAACCAAAGAACACCATACCTACTGTGAAGCATGGGGGTGGCAACATCATGTTTTGGGGCTGTTTCTCTGCAAAGGGAACAGGACGACTGATCCGTGTACATGAAAGAATGAATGGGGCCATGTATCTTGAAATTTTGAGTGCAAACCTCCTCCCATCAGCAAGGGCATTGAAGATGAAACGTGGCTGGGTCTTTCAGCATGACAATGATCCCAAACACACCGCCCGGGCAATGAAGGAGTGGCTTCGTAAGAAGCATTTCAAGGTCCTGGAGTGGCCTAGCCAGTCTCCAGATCTCAACCCCATAGAAAACCTTTGGAGGGAGTTGAAAGTCCGTGTTGCCCAGCGACAGCCCCAAAACATCACTGCTCTAGAGGAGATCTGCATGGAGGAATGGACCAACATACCAGCAACAATGTGTGACAACCTTGTGAAGACTTACAGAAAACGTTTGACCTCTGTCATTGCCAACAAAGGATATATAACAAAGTATTGAGATGAACTTTTGATATTGACAAAATACTTATTTTCCACCATAATTTGCAAATAAATTCTTTCAAAAATCAGACAATGTGATTGTCTGAATTTGTTTCCACATTTTGTCTCTCATAGCTGAGGTATACCTGTGATGACAATTACAGGCCTCTCTCACCTTTTTAAGTGGGAGAACTTGCATAATTGGTGGCTGACTAAATACTTTTTTGCCCCACTGTATGTAGGACATCACATCACTCTGCATTGCGTAAGGCGTAAAAAAATATGATGGTACCGCGATGGGGAGTACTCTGAAAAGATCAAAGTCACAGTTTTTTTTCCATACATCATGGGATACAGAGTCAGGCTAATATTCATTACCTACTGGGTTATACTCCATCATCAGGTGAATGGACACTGGTAGACCAAAGGTCTTCAGACAGGAAGTGATCTCCTATATAACCCCTCCCATACAGGAAGCACTGTTTTTACCAGTGTCTGCAAGGTGGATGGCATGGTTTGTTTGAGCTCTCTGAGCTCCAGGTCTCTAGTCCCACAAAGGGTTCTTAAATCCACTGATTGATCAATTGGATCCATTTGACACAGGCTTATATGCTTGGATAAACCTGCAAGGTTTTGCCTGTAATGCGGCCTCCGGGTGCTGGAAACTGCGAAGTGGAATCCTGGACACTACAGTGCTAAGGCATTCCTGCAGGGTGCTGTACAGGTCCAAGGGAGTGGACCCTAAACATAAAAAGGGTACCCAGTCCTTGAAGGTCCTCAAGTGACAGGAACCCCCCGTGAAGGGTGAAGATTGGGTTCTTAGCTCCTAAGCTGCCCTGCGTCTGGACAGGTAAGTGAAACCCCTTTACTTCTTATTGGGGTGTGGGGTGGGGTGTCCCATTGATTGTAACAATCAGTCAAGCTAGCTAGAGGCTGGACACCTGTGTGCGGTGACCATACGGGGGAGATTTAGGCTAGCTGTAGGTATTTGCAAAGTTTACTCTTTTTGCTTGTGTCTGGCTGTTTTTTTACCTGTATGATGGCGCACGACCGTGCGCCATTTCGCCTTGGTCCACCAGGGCGCACATGCGTTCAAAAGAGTGCCGCTATGCTCAGTTAGCAGTTTGGTGGCCATGGCGCACACGGCTTTGCCGCACATGCGCAGTAGTAGCCTTTTATCTGGGCACACAAGGATTCGCGTCATACGCGAATACAGCCACACCCGTTCGGGACCACGCGCGTGCGTACGCACGCACAGAACGTTCCGGTGCACACCTAGCTTATTTAAGCTGTATAGGCCAAGCATGCAGTGCTTCCAGAAGGCAGCTGTGGGACACAGAGCAGGCTCTGCACAGACACTTGCAGCGGTTCATTTTTTCCTTACCCGGGTCACGTGAGTCACCAAGTGTTGCTTGGCAGGCTAAAGGTGCTTAGCAGGATTGTTACATAGGGGCTTGGCAAGCCCTATTAAAGGGTCTCCCTTCTGAGGTGTTTTAATACTACACCCAAGTACTCTCTTTTTGTGGCTAGTAAATGTCTTCAAAAAAGAGAAGCGGGACTAACACTACAGGGAAGGGCACACCGATGCCATCAATAGTTCCTGATGAACCTAGTCGTATCCCTAGTGTTGTATCCCCTGAAAGTCCAGAGGCTTCCGGGCAATCGGAGCCGCTGCGCCTATTTGGTATTGTGCCTACAGTCAATGCTGCTGCTTCTCCCTTTATCACTAAGGATGAACTGTCCTCGGCCCTAGCCGGGTTAGAGCACAGGATTGCTGGCATGCCTCCATCCCGCAGGGTAGCGGGAAGCGTGACAGATCCCCCTCCCCTAAACCTCCTAGTTTGGAGCAGAAATGGGTTGATGATGGGGAAGAGCTTAAAGCTCAGGACTCTGTGGAGGGCCCGGATGAGTCTGCTTCCGAGTAATCTGGACAAGAAGATATCCAGTTGATGTCTGCCTCTCAGTCGCAGAGGTTTCTGAACCTGACTCTGACTGAAATGGTTTGTTCTGCCTTTAAGTTGCCTCTTGCAGAGGTGACTGAGCCCCCCTGGTCCTCTTTGGGATCCCTGAGGCCTCTTCAGGCTGCATAGGCTTTTCCCCTGCACCCCCTGTTGGAACAGGTGGTGTATGCTGATTGGGAACATCCTGACAGGATTTTTTGTTCCTCCTAAGAGGTTTTCCCTTTTATATCCCATGGATGAAAACTGCTTCCTCCAGTGTCTCTGCGTCAAGGTGGTTCCACCGCCAACAGAGCGCCAGGGCCGAAAAAGGCCCTGAGTTCAAGATTCTTCTAAACCCAGCACCAAGCCCCCCTTTTTGGGGGACGCCCCCACTCCATCGGGTGGGGTGGAAAGGCTGCGTTTTTTTTTTTGGAGAACAATAATTCAGGACAAGTGGGTAACCTCAATTATATCTTGTGGTTACAAGCTAGAGTTGCGGGGGGATTCCCCCTCAGAGGTTTTTAAGATCCAGCGTTCCCTTAAGATCCAGCATTCCCTCGGATCCTCCAAAAAGAAACCTGTTGCTTCAAGCACTACATCATCTAGTACATCAAGGAGAGATTGTAGAGGTTCCGATATGGGTTCCGAAAGGGGTTTACAGTTCAAAAACCAAACAGGGCCCATTTTGGACCTAAGATCCCTGAACAAGTATCTACTGATACACTCCTTTCGGATGGAGTCTGTCCGCTCAGTAGTAGCCTCACTCCAGAGGGGAGACTTTCTAGCCTCCATCGATATAAAAGACGCGTATTTACACATACCTATCTTTTAGCCTCATCACAGGTTCCTACGTTTTGCAGTAGAGGATCGTCAGTTTCAGTTTGTGGCTCAACCCTTCGGGCTGGCTACAGCTCCCCGGGTGTCCTGAGGTCCTAGCACCAGTACTGGGACTTTTAAGGGCCTAAGAGATCCTGGTGCTCGGGTATCTGGATGACCTCCTACTCGGAGATCACTCATTACAGGCTCTAGAACAGAGAATAATATGTACAGTGCGGTATTTGAAAAGCTTAGGCTGGATCATAAATATCGAAAACTCAGCCTTGAAACAAGCTCAAACTCTAAAGTATTTAGGTCTGATCCTAAATACGGTTCAAGCAAGAATATTCTTGCCACCCATAAGGATCTGTGCCCTGAAGGTTCAGATGCATCAGATATGGGGCACCAGACAACCCTCCGTTCGGGTCTGTATGAGTCTTCTGGGGAGGAGACTCCGGCGCCGGCTGGATCTACACAACACAAGCAGGCTGGCAGCCAATGACTGGTGCGGAGCAGCCGAGGTGAGCATCGCATTGGATGATTGGGCCGGGGTGGGGGGACGTCAGATGATAAATGTCAGAGACACAGAGAGCAGCCAGCAGACTGCGATGTTGCGGCGGACAATCAGACACTAACACTTTTAAAACTTTGCGGGAACCAGTGACACTATTACAGTGACCAGTGCTAAAAATATACACTGTCACTGTACTAATGGTGCTGGCTGGGAAAGGGTTAAACATCTAGGGAGATCAAAGGGTTAAATGTGTGCCTAAGCAGTGTTTTGGTGTACTGTGTGTGCTGCTTTTACTAGGGGATGTGCTGGATTTTATTCCCTGCTTTGCAGGAGGCTCAGCAACACGTGGGCATTGCCTGGGGAGGTTTTCATGCAAATTCAGTCTGCCTAGGAACACCAACTCCTCCAGACTAACCAATCACTCGTCAAGGCATATTTACATAATTCCTCCCACTGCTTGCATCAGGGCTGCTGGGCCCTTGAGAGGAGTACTGAGGCAGAGTGCTGTGATAGGAAGCTATGTACAGCACCCTGCCAGCCCCTCCCACCAATCATGATCTGCCTGCATTGAATACAGAAGCACAGAGACCCAGTGATGACATCACTTAGTCTCAAATAGGATGTGTAATAAAAGTGGAAAAGTTTCTTTTAAAAAAGTTCTTTAGTATGTTGATGAGAATAGAAAGTTGGAACCAGGGAAGCCAAAATATAAGTAGATTAAACTTTATCTTTAATAAATGTACTGGAGATCTCCTGAAATCTTGTCGTATATCATGTGTTTCAGTTCTGGCCAAGAATTCTTCAGGAGCTTTCGGAACTGCGGGAGTTTTATGATCCTGACACTGTGCAGTTAATGAGCTGGATCAAGTAAGTAGTCGTCTCCGTCTCCTCTCTCTTAAATTACCCAAAGTGTTCTGATTTCCTCCCTCCACCATCATATCTCCCCTCCCCCATCATATCTCCCCTCCCCCATCATATCTCCCCTCCGGGGTAATGAAACCGACCACTCAGAAGCCATATTTCCATTGTAGGTGGAAGCCGAGTTCTGGCCGAAATAAGATTTTTTTAAGATAAAAATACCCCTAGAATACGCATGCCTTGTGCAATGTCACAAACTATATACTATATATATATATATATATATATATATATATATATATACACACAAACGATATATACCAGTTTTCTATCTGTGCAGCATTGTTTTCTTATTTTGTGAAGTTTCTGCATAGGGCGGCCATCTCCATTGTGGGCATCTGAAGCCACAGTGCCCTTCTTCCTGGATTCCGTGCATGCTGACTACCCAGCATACACCTGCCGATCTCACGCATGTGCATTGCGGTGCGATTTTGGTCAGCTTGGCATGGCACAAGCTTTCTATATTCTTTAGAAAGTGCTCATCTTGTTAGAAATGTTCTCTTCCTGTTCAGCACTCGGTGTGGATTCTTGGCATACACTGTGTGACAGCTGATTGGAGGAAAGGCACCCCCCCCCCCCCTTACACACAGAGGCAGAGGAAGGAAGGAATGTGCAGAGCTGTGCTTATAGCACCATCCCTGACACAAATTTAAGGCTGGTTTTATCTTGGTTGTCGGAAAACTTGTCAGAAGTTATCATGCTGATAACAGAAGAACAGAGCAGCAGAAAGACACGGGATTTAGGGCTTTGGATAGAGATAAGAAAACACTGCAGATATATGTGCCCAGGTCAGATTTCATGAATCGGGTTTACATCCACTTTAATGGCATCCCAGTGTTAGTCCGTAGGGTCTAATATTGAGTTGGCCCACCCTTTGCAGCTATAACAGCTTCATCTCCTCTGGGAAGGCTGTCCACAAGGTTTAGGAGTGCGTCTATGGGAATGTTCGACCATTCTTTCAGAAGCGCATTTGTGAGGTCAGGCACTGATGTTGGACAAGAAGGCCTGGCTCGCAGTCTGCGATCTAATTCATCTCAAAGGTGTTCTACCGGGTTGAGGTCAGGACTCTGTGCAGGCCAGTCACGTTCCTCCACCCCAAACTCACTCATCCATGTCTTTATAGACCTTGCTTTGTGCACTGGTGCGCAGTCATGTAGGAACAGGAAGGGACCATCCCCCAAACTGTTCCCACAAAGTTGGGAGCATGAAATTGTCCAAAATGTCTTGGTATGCTGATGCCTTAGGAGTTCCCTTCACTACTAAGGGGCCAAGCCCAACCCCCTGAAAAACAACCCCCACACCATAATCCCCCCTCCACCAAATGATTCGGACCAGTGCACAAAGCAAGGTCCATAAAGACATGGATGTGCGAGTTTGGGGTGGAGGAACTTGACTGGCCTGCACAGAGTCCTGACCTCAACCCGATAGAACACCTTTGGGATGAATTAGAGTGCAGACTGCGAGCCAGGCCTTCTGATCCAATATCAATGCCTGACCTCACAAATCTCCATAGACACATTCCTAAACCTTGTGGACGGCCTTCCCAGAAGAGTTGAAGCTGTTATAGAGTGGGCAAACTCAATATTGAACCCTACAGACTAAGACTGGGATACCATTATAGTTCATGAGCATGTAAAGGCAGGCGTCCCAATACTTTTGGTAATATAGTATATGTGTGTATATCTGTATTTAACCCCTTGATTGTCCCTAGTAGATGTTAACTCCTTCCCAGCCAGTGTGATTAGTACAGTGACAGTGTATAGTATTAGCACTCATCAGTGTATTAGCGTCACTGGTGATGTCAGTGACGCTCCCAGATAATGTCAATATTGAACCCTACAGACTAAGACTGGGACCCCATTAAAGTTCATGTGTGTGTAAAGGCAGGCGTCCCAATACTTTTGGTAATATAGTGTATTCCTTGCACAAGGCTCTGTAGGAGAACGGCCCGCATTGCCCCACAGCCACAAGACTCGATCGTTCGTTCTCCAGCTGTCGCTTTCCCCTAGGTATGTGAATTTTATTGGCATCTACGGGGCTTCACAGATAAATGATCATGGAGGCTCGTCGTGTCCCCTAAAAACCATCCACCTATATTGTTTTTTTCCGTGCCTGAGACGAGGGCGCCGCCGTTGGCGTACTTTTCCCTCGGCCCCCGCGAGCTCTTTGCAGGAGTTGAAGAATGGCACCACATCTGCTTAATGCTAATCCACAGGCCGCTCGCCAGAGGATGAAGCGTCCTTGAAAACGTGAAAAAGCCGCTGTCGGCGATTTTCTGAAATAACTATTGATGTTTTTTTATGATAAACGGCTCCGGTGACAAGATGTTTAAGACCATCATCATATTTAAAGCTGGCTAATACCTCCTGCATTCTGTCCTCTGGAGAGCCGTTTATGTTGGAGTGGATGTAACCCGTATAAAACTGTAATATGTATTCTATATCATCCGCGTCCCGGAGAGAAGTGCTGAGGCGGCAGAACACCAGGCGCTACCTTTTTCCTCCAATGTAAATCTGCACAGGAAACCTACAGATATTTGTCTTTCAAACGATCAGAGCCGGGCACGCAATGACAGATGTCTGGACAGGAGCCAGACGTGTTTATAATACCAGGAGGAGATTTATGACCCAAGCGTTGATATTGTGAGGCTGGGCGCTCCGCGGGTGACAAAGACACGCGGCTTCTTTAGAAGACATCTCTAGTCTTTATCAGGAGCTTCTTTTTTAGGGAAACGGCTGGGAGAAAGTTTGTGAAACCCGACGGGGGAAAAGTCATTAGAATTAAAGGGGTTGTAAAGGTAAAATTATTTTTTTTTTTTAAATAACAAACATGTTTTACTTACCTTCACTGTGCAGCTCGTTCTGCACAGAGTGGCCCCGAACCTGGTCTTCTGGGGTCCCTCGGCGGCTGTTTCAGCTCCTCCCCGCAAGCATTTACCACCTTCATGCGAGCTCCCTCGCATGGTGGTGAGCGCTTGCGGGCGCGCTCCCGTGATACAGCCGGCGGCTATAGCCGCTCGCTGTATCACTCGGCCCCGCCCCCCGGCGCGCCGCGTCATCGGATGTGATTGACAGCAGCGCGAGCCAATGGCATCCACTGCAGCCAATCAGCGACCAGGCTGAGCTGCAGTGGAGATGACAAGAACGAGCAGCGAAGATTCGAGGCGTCAGGTAAGTAAAACGGGGGGGCTGGGGGTGGCGGTATTGTCAAAAGTTTTTTCACCTTAATGCATAGAATGCATTAAGGTGAAAAAATGTTTACCTTTACAACCCCTTTAAGGCTTTAAGGCTCCGGGCATTGCCCGCATTTTCCTTTTCATCACCCACACCTCCCAACATATTGAGATGGGAATGAGGGACACCTACTGGCAAATGTATGTAGGTATAGGACACGCCCCCTGCCACACCCCCTTAAAGGAGAATTAACCAAAAAAAAGGTTAATTAAGTCCACAAGAGCTTTTTTTTTTACCGCCACTATTCCTTTATATTGGCTTTTAAAATGTACAAATGCAGCAATTTAGAAATCAGATGAAAGGTTTAGTGCTGGGAAACACTTTTTGAAAGATAAAAAGTGAATTTTATATACAACTATATAGATCAGACCCAAATGAGGGACAAATGAGGAGGAAAGAGGGACAGAGGGACATTGCTCCAAATCAGGGACAGTCCCTCGCAATCAGGGAAAGTTGGGAATTATGATCATGTCCAGCATTATTAATATTATTAGATGGAGTTCAGGAGTCCGGCAGGTAAGTGGGACAGAGAGGGGCTGGGATAGGTGGAGTTCAGTAGTCCAGTAGTAGAGAGGGGTTGGGATAGGTGAAGTTTAGTAGTCCAGCAGTACAGTGGGTCAGAGATGGGCTGGGGTAGGAGTTCAGTAGTCTAGCAGTAGAGTGGGACAGAGAGGGGCTGGGATAGGTGGAGTTCAGTAGTCCAGCAGTAGAGTGGGACAGAGAGGGGCTGGGATAGGTGGAGTTCAGTAGTCCAGCAGTACGGTGGGATAGAGAGGGGCTGGGATAGGTGGAGTTCAGTAGTCTAGCAGTAGAGTGGGATAGAGAGGGGCTGGGATAGGTGGAGTTCAGTAGTCCAGCAGTAGAGTGAGATAGAGAGGGGCTGGGATAGGTGGAGTTCAGTAGTCTAGCAGTACGGTGGGATAGAGAGGGGCTGGGATAGGTGGAGTTCAGTAGTCTAGCAGTACAGTGGGTCAGAGATGGGCTGGGGTAGGGGGAGTTCAGTAGTCCAGCAGTAGAGTGAGATAGAGAGGGGCTGGGATAGGTGGAGTTCAGTAGTCTAGCAGTAGAGTGGGATAGAGAGGGGCTAGGATAGGTGGAGTTCAGTAGTCTAGCAGTAGAGTGGGATAGAGAGGGGCTGGGATAGGTGGAGTTCAGTAGTCTAGCAGTACGGTGGGATAGAGAGGGGCTGGGATAGGTGGAGATCAGTAGTCTAGCAGTAGAGTGGGATAGAGAGAAGCTGGGATAGGTGGAGTTCAGTAGTCCAGCAGTAGAGTGAGATAGAGAGGGGCTGGGATAGGTGGAGTTCAGTAGTCTAGCAGTACGGTGGGATAGAGAGGGGCTGGGATAGGTGGAGTTCTGTAGTCTAGCATTAGAGTGGGATAGAGAGGGGCTGAGATAGGTGGAGTTCAGTAGTCCAGCAGTAGAGTGAGATAGAGAGGGGCTGGGATAGGTGGAGTTCAGTAGTCTAGCAGTAGAGTGGGATAGAGAGGGGCTAGGATAGGTGGAGTTCAGTAGTCTAGCAGTAGAGTGGGATAGAGAGGGGCTGGGATAGGTGGAGTTCAGTAGTCTAGCAGTAGAGTGGGATAGAGAGGGGCTAGGATAGGTGGAGTTCAGTAGTCTAGCAGTAGAGTGGGATAGAGAGGGGCTGGGATAGGTGGAGTTCAGTAGTCCAGCAGTACAGTGGGTCAGAGATGGGCTGGGGTAGGAGTTCAGTAGTCTAGCAGTAGAGTGGGATAGAGAGGGGCTTGGATAGGTGGAGTTCAGTAGTCCAGCAGTACGGTGGGATAGAGAGGGGCTGGGATAGGTGGAGTTCAGTAGTCTAGCAGTAGAGTGGGATAGAGAGGGGCTGGGATAGGTGGAGTTCAGTAGTCTAGCAGTAGAGTGGGATAGAGAGGGGCTGGGATAGGTGGAGTTCAGTAGTCTAGCAGTACATTGGGTCTGAGGGGGGCTTTAATGTGCATGGAGTTCTGTAACCCTTTTAGAAAAATGATGCGTTACCCTTAAAGCAATATACCGTAATGTATACAATAATAGTGCTGTGAAACAAATCTTGAATCCACTGAATATAAAGTGCATCTAATTTTCACCAAGAGAAAAGGGTGACAGGGGAGGGAGCTCCAGCACACAGCCTGTGATTGACATCCTTAGCTCTGTTCCTGTGTGCTGTGTGTGTGTTGGGGGGGGGGGGGGTGTTGTGTCCCTTTCCTCCTATCCAGAGGCTGCTGTAGTGTTTAATTTCAGCTCTCCGTCCCCTGCTTTCAGAAAGCTCAGACAAGCTTTATAAATTCTGGACTTGATGATGTAAGCTTTTATATTATTTGGTATTATTTGATATTATGTGGGGTCCACATTTGGAGGTGAGCAGATGTATTGTGCTGGGCGCCTGGAGATACATCCTGACATTTTGGGAAGTTTATAGAAATCTTCACATAGTTTACACAATGGTGATGGACTATTGATCATCAGAGGTTTGGACTTTTATTTATTTTTGTTCTTTTTTTAATCATTCTTTATTAATTTTGTTTGCACTACATCACTTTTGTCTCTGGGCATTGATGCATTTCTAGTAATGATCCTTTGTTTCCTTTTTAAGGTCAAACACCCCGAAAAATGCTGTATTTGCAGGCAGTATGCAGCTTCTGGCTGGGGTGAAGCTTTGCACTGGGAGGGTGCTGACCAATCACCCTCATTATGAGGACAAGACCCTCAGGGACAGAACCAAACAGGTGGGTTCACCAATGGGGGGGGTTAGTGGATCATTGTGCTGTGGATGTGTCATTCTTCACATTTTAGGATTGTTAAAAGGAAAGCATAATGTATTCTCACTGAGTGCTTATTCTGAGTGTGACCTAATACCAAAAGATTGGGGTGCCGCTCAAGCCGAAAGGAACCGCTACCTGGCATCCACTGAAAGACAGGGTACTGGTGCATCCCTATACTGCTCCAGAAGGATAATTATTGTAGATATCCCTGCTCTCACAATCAGCCCATGTAAAAGTGGCCTCAGCTTGCATGTGTCTGCCAAAACCACTCCCCTTCTGACATGTTTCACCCTGCCAGCTTGCATGTCTCTGTCAAAACCAGTCCCCTTCTGACATGTTTCACCCTGCCAGCTTGCATGTCTCTGTCAAAACCACTCCCCTTCTGACATGTTTCACCCTGCCAGCTTGCATGTCTCTGTCAAAACCACTCCCCTTCTGACATGTTTCACCCTGCCAGCTTGCATGTCTCTGTCAAAACCACTCCCCTTCTGACATGTTTCACCCTGCCAGCTTGCATATCTCTGTCAAAACCACTCCCCTTCTGACATGTTTCACCCTGCCAGCTTGCATGTCTCTGTCAAAAACTACTTCCCTTCTGACAGGTTTCACCCTGCCGGGGCTTAGTCATAGGGTCTATGACAAAGCTTCATTTGGTGGGACGAAACGTGTCACAGGGGGTGCATGGTTTTGGCAGAGATATGCAGGCTGAGGCCCCCTTTTTACATGAGCTGATCAGGAGAGTGGCAATCCTTGTATTTACACTTATTTTGAGTGGTTATTATAGTGTTGACTTTTATGTATCATATTTGCATCCTTGCTGTTCCATATTGTAGTTAATTAATAATATATAAAGATATGTGTATATGTGAGATATGTGTATAAGCTGCTAGAGGGAGCTTTTTACTTTACTGCAACCTTTCAGCCTGAGTGATTTTCTTGGGTTTAGGTTGAAGGTAAGAGTTAAGTTTTTAGTGAATCGGTTTCAGGTTTATAAGTTTCTATTACTATGATTATTATTATATTATTATAAGTTCCATAAATAACCATCCCCGCCACCCCCTCCAAATAAATATCCCTATTAAATTTGTCTATAATTGCCCATCATTTTTTTTTTTTTAATTATAGGGAAAATATCTGTTGATCTATTCAGTTACTCTCACTTTCTTCATTATGGTGGCAACGATCTGCATGAAGACTTGTCTAGCCTTTGCAGCGTTGCCACCACAGGTCACACCCCCCCCGGTTTCCTCAAAAGCATTTTCTGTTCTTTCCAGTTCCTAGCCACCCATGTCACAGGTAGGAGTTTTTGAAACAGTTGTTGGACGAATGTCACACACATTTGTGCATGCGCAAAATATTTTACCCAGAATTTCTCTAATAGATGAATTCCTTTGATCATCAGCTCCATCTAGTGGCCAAAATGAAAAATAGTTTATTGTTTGGTTCTTCAGAATTCTATACAGCATTTTTGCCACTAGATGGAGCAGATGATATAGGAATGAATCCATTAGATAAATTACAGCCAAATTTGTTGGGCGTGCATGAATGTGTGTGACATTCACCCAATGAATATTTTATAAATAGACCCCATAGTACAGTGGCAAAAATTATGATTTGATCCCCTGCAGATTTTGTAAGTTTGCCCACTTACAAAGAAATGAAGGGTCTTATCATTTTTATCATAGGTGTATTTTAAATGATAGAGACAGAATATCAACCAAAAATCCAGAAAAAACACATAATACAAATGTTATAAACTGAGTTGCAGTTCAGTAAGTAAAATAAGTATTTGATCCCCCTACTGACCAACAATAATTCTGGCTCCCACAGACTGGCTACAGTAGGTGGTCACGTGGTACACAGATTAGTCCTGTCAGTGTAAGAAGGTTCTCCTAACGACAACTCGTTATGTGTATAAAAGACACCTGTCCACAGAATCTCTTTCTTCCATTCAACCCTCACCATCATGGGGAAGACCAAAGAGCTGTCAGAGGACATCAGGGAGAAGATTGTAGACCTGCACAAGGCTGGAATGGGCTACAAGACCATCAACAAGAAGCTTGGTGAGAAGAAGACAAGTGTTGGAGCGATTATTCGCAAATGGAAGAAATACAAAATAACCATCAATCGCCCTCGGTCTGGAGCTTCATGCAAGATTTTGCCTCATGGGGTGAGGATGATAATGAGAAAAGTGAGGGATCAGCTCAGAACTACACGGGAGGAGCTTCTGAATGACCTCAAGGCAGATAGGACCACAGTCACCAAACACACCAATGGTAACCCAATACACCGCCATGGATTGAAATCCTGCAGCACCTGCAAGGTCCCCCTCCTTAATAAGTCACATGTACAGGACCGTCTGAAGTTTGCCAATGAACATCTGAATGATTCAGAGAAGGATTGGGAGAAAGTGCTGGGGTCAGATGAGACCAAAATTGAGCTCTTCGGCATTAACTCGACTCGCCATGTTAGGAGGAAGAAAAATGCTGACTATGACCCTAAGAACACCATCCCTACAGTCAAGCACAGAGGTGGAAACATGATGCTTTGGGGCTGTTTCTCTGCTAAAGGTACAGGGTGACTTTGCTGCATTGAGGGTCCAATGGATGGCGCCATGTAGTGTAAAATCTGGGATGAGAACCTTGTTAACTTCCTACCTTCAGCCAGAACACCGAAGATGGGTCATGGATGGGTCTTCCAGCATGACAATGACCCAAAACATACCGCCAAGGCAACAAAGGAGTGGCTCAAGAAGAAGCACATTAAGATCATGGAGTGGCCTAGCCAGTCTCCAGACCTTAATCCTATAGAAAATGTAGGGAGGGAGCTGAAACTTCAAGTTCCCAAGCGACAGCCAAGAAACTCCAAGGATTTAGAGAAGATCTATAAAGAAGAGTGGACCAAAATGTCTCACCTCTGTGCTTTCCAACAAGGGTTTCTCCACCAAGTACTAAGTGGTGTTTTGCTTGGGGATCAAATACTTCTTTTACTCACTGAATTGCAACTCAATTTATAACATTTGTATCCTGTGTTTTTTTTCTGTATTTTTGTTTGATATTCTGTCTCTATTATTTAAGATACACCTATGATAAAAAATTATAGGCCCTTCAATTCCTTGTTAGTGGCCAAGCTTAGGAAATCTGCGGGGGTGAAATAATTATTTTGGCCACTGTATTATGATAGTGAGGCTCCCTGCGGGAGTTGCCCGTGACTGGGGATGAACTTTAGGGCTTGGATCCTTGTCTAAACCCACCTGAGTGAGTGCACCAGGAAGCCGTCACTTGTACTGGGCCAATTATCTGTGAAAGGGCATTCCCTGCCCCACAGCTACATGTACAGTGCCTAGAAAAAGTATTCATACCCCGTGAAATTTTCCACATTTTGTCGTGTTACAACCAAAAAGGTAAATGTATTTTATTGGGATTTTATGTGATAGACCAACACAAATTGGCACATATTTGTGAAGTGGAAAAAAAATGATAAATGGTTTTCAAAATGTTTTACAAATAAATATCTGAAAAGTTTGGCGTACATTTGTATTCAGCCCCCTTTACTCTGATACCCCTAACTACAATCTAGTGGAACCAATTGCCTTCAGAAGTCACCTAATTAGTAAATGGAGTCCACCTGTGTGTCATTTAATCTCAGTATAAATACAGCTGTTCTGTGAAGCCCTCAGAGGTTTGTATGGCACAACTGCAAACCTACCAAGACATGGCCGTCCACCTAAACTGACCGGCCGGGCAAGGAGAGCATTCATCAGAGAAGCAGCCAAGAGGTCCATGGTAACTCTGGAGGAGCTGCAGAGATCCACAGCTCAGGTGGGAGAATCTGTCCACAGGACAACTATTAGTCGTGTTCTCCACAAATCTGCCCTTTATGGAAGAGTGACAAGAAGAAAGACATTGGTGAAAGAAAGTCATAAGAAGTCCTGTTTGCAGTTTGTGAGAAGCCATGTGGGGGACACAGCAAACATGTGGAAGAAGGTGCTCTGGTCAGATGAAACCAACAGTGAACTTTTTGGCCTAAAAGCAAAACGCTATGTGTGGGGGGAAAACTAACACTGCACATCACCCTGAACACACCATCCCCACCGTGAAACATGGTGGTGGCAGCATCATGTGGTGGGGATGCTTTTCTTCAGCAGGGACAGGGAAGCTGGTCAGAGTTGATGGGAAGATGGATGGAGCCAAATACAGGACAATCTTAGAAGAAAACCTGTTAGAGTCTGCAAAAGACTTGAGACTGGAGGGGGAGGTTCACCTTCCAGCAGGACAACGACCCGAAACATACAGCCAGAGCTACAATGGAATGGTTTACATCAAAGCATATTCATGTGTTAGAACAGGGGTGGGAAACCTGGGGCCCTCCAGCTGTTGTGGAACTACATTTCCCATGAGGCATTGCAAGGCTGGCAGTTACAATTACTCCCAGAGGCATGACTTGTAGTTGTGGAACAACTGGAGCGCCCCAGGTTGCCTACCCCAGTGTTAGAATGACCCAGTGAAAGTCCAGACCTAAATCCAATTGAGAATCTGTGGCAAGACTTGAAAATTGCTGTTCACAGATGCTCTCCATCCAATCTGACAGAGCTTGAGATATTTTACAAAGAAGAATGGGCAAAAATGTCCCTCTCTAGATGTGCAAAGCTGGTAGAGACATCCCCAAAGAGACTTGCAGCTGTAATTGCAGAGAAAGGGGGTTCTACAAAGTATTGACTCCGGGGGGCGCCATACAAATGTACCCCCCACACTTTTCATATATTTATTTGTAAAAAATGTTGAAAACCATTTATCATTTTCCTTCCACTTCACAATTATGTGTTACTTTGTGTTGGTCTATCATATAAAATCCCAAGAAAATACATTTATGTTTTTTGGTGGTAACATAACAAAATGTGGAACATTTCAAGGGGTGTGAATACTTTTTCAAGGCACTGTATACAAGGAGCGTGTATATGTGCCGCTGCGGGGCAAGGAATGCCTTGGCTGTTTATGATAGGCCTGGTACAGTGACTTCTTCCTGGTGGGCTCACTCAGGAGGGTTTGGATTAGGATCCGCCCACCCAAGCTCATCCCTAGTCACAGGCAACCACTCTGGAGAGAGCAGTCCAAAGTACAATTACCAGTGTCTCCTCCAGGGGGCCTCACTGTCATAATACTATTGGTTCTATTTATTAAATATTTATTGGATGAATGACACACATCCTTGCATGCCCAGCAAATCTGGCTGTAATGTATCAAATAGATTCATTCCTGTATCTTCTGCTCCATCTAGTGGCAAAAATGCAGAAAAGTTTTCTGAAATTTCTCAAGAAAATATATCTAATTTTGGTCACTAGATGATGAAGCTGATGATCATTAGAGCAGAGATGTCAAACTCCATTTCATTGCGGGCCGCATTATGGTTGCCCTCAAAGGGTCAATGTTGCTTCTGTAAGACTAGATGTCCAGAGCCCCCCCCCCCCTTACATGAGAAGTCAAGAGTCCCCCACCCTCTCTTATATCACAGTGCACCCTTCTTACCTTGTTCTGCAGCCGGGAAGAAGCTAGGGGTTAAGCTGCGAAGCAGAAAGTGCAGGATCTGGAGGAGGACCAGAGGAGGGTGGGAGACAGCTGCTGAATGCTGAGACCAGGGGAGGCGGAGACAGCAGGGTGCTGCGGCTGCACAGAGAGGTGCAGGATCTGTAGGAGGAGTTCTGTCCTCTCTGCTGCTGAATGCTGAGACGAGGGGGGGGGTGATGAGGGAGGGGCGATGAGGGAGGGGCAGAGATGAGCCTCTGCGTGGCTGCACAGAGAAGTGCAGGATCTGGTAGAGGAGTTCTGTCCTCTCTGCTGCCGAATGCTGAGATGGGGGGTGATGAGGGAGGGGCAGAGATGAGCCTCTCCAAGGCTGCACAGAGAAGTACAGGATCTGGTAGAGGAGTTCTGTCCTCTCTGCTGCCGAATGCTGAGATGGGGGGTTGGGGGGGGGGTGATGAGGGAGGGGCAGAGATAAGCTTCTCTGTGGCTGCACAAAGTACAGGATCTGTAAGAGGAGTTCTGTCCTTTCGGCTGCTGAATGCTGAGACAGGGAGGGATGATGAGGGAGGGGCAGAGATGAGCCTCTCTGTGGCTGCACAGAGAAGTGCAGGATCTGTAAGAGGAGTTCTGTCCTCTCTGCTGCCAAATGCTGAGATGAGGGAGGGATGATGAGGGAGGGGCAGCGTTGAGCCTCTTCGTGGCTGCATCGAGAAGTGCAGGATCTGTAAGAGGAGTTCTGTCCTCTCTGCTGCCGAATGCTGAGATGGGGGGGATGATGAGGGAGGGGCAGAGATGAGCCTCTCCATGGCTGCACAGAGAAGTGCAGGATCTGGTAGAGGAGTTCTATCCTCCTCTCTGTTGCCGACTGCTGAGACAAGGTGGGAGTAGAGAGGAGAGGTGTGAAGGCCACATGAAATGGGTGGGTGGGCTGAATTCGGCGGGCCTTGTGTTTGACTCGCGTATTGGAGAAATTACAGCCAAAATATGTTGAGCATGCGCAAATGTGTGTGACAATCGTGCAACGAATGTTTTATAAATAGATGCCTGTGTGTGTTTACTGAATCAGATAGGCGCTTTTCCTCCACTCCGCTCTGCACAACCTGGGGAGAAGGACGGAAATGAGCTGCAGAGTCCTCACCATGACACGTGATGAGCCACTGCTCCGTCCTATCCATGAAGTCCTTGGTGGTGTTTAGTTGATGCACTGTACACAGGTCCTGTTTGGCAGTCACCGTTTGTCCTTTTTTAGGTGTATCAGGTGTATGCAAAGAGAGCCCCGGAAGATGTACACGGCGTACTGAGGTCATTCGGCACAGACTACGTGATATTAGAGGACAGCATATGTTATGAGAGGAGACACGGGAGAGGATGTCGTCTACGAGATCTGCTGGATATCAACAATGACCATGTGAGAATACAGTCATTTTATGTCACTTGAATAAGTATTGTTAATTGAGACCTGTGGGCCCAGTGTGCATTGGGATTTGCTTTACTCAGGCACTAACTGACAATTTACACTTCACTTTACCAAAAGTATTGGGACGCCTGCCTTTACACGCACATGAACTTTAATGGTATCCCAGTCTTAGTCCGTAGGGTTCAATATTGAGTTGGCCCACCCTTTGCAGCTATAACAGCTTCAACTCTTCTGGGAAGACTGTCCACAAGGTTTAGGACAGTGATGGTGACTCTTGGCACCCCAGATGTTTTGGAACTACATTTCCCATGATGCTCAACTACACTGCAGTGTAGTTGAGCATCATGGGAAATGTAGTTCCAAAACATCTGGGGTGCCAAGGTTCACCATCACTGGTTTAGTGTGTCTATGGGAATGTTTAACTATTCTTCCAGAAGCACATTTGTGTGGTCAAACACTCATGTTGAAAAAGAGGGCCTGGCTCCCAGTCTTCGCTCTAATTCATCCCAAAGGTGTTCTATCAGCTTGAGGTCAGGACTCTTTACAGGCCAGTCAAGTTCCTCCACCCCAAACTCGCTCTTCCATGTCTTTATGGACCTTGATTTGTGCACTGGTCCAAATCATTTGGTGGAGGGGGGATTATGGTGTGGGGTTGTTTTTCAGGGGTTGGGTTTGGCCCCTTAGTTCTAGTGAAGAGAACTCTTAAGGCATCAGCATACCAAGGCATTTTGGATAATTTCATGCTCCCAACTTTGTGGGAACAGTTTGGTGATGGCCTCTTCCTGTTCCAACATGACTGCACACCAGTGCACAATACAAGGTCCATAAAGACATAGATGAGCGAGTTTAGGGTGGAGGAACTTGACTGGCCTGCAGAGTCCTGACCTCAACCCGATGTTTGATGATGGAGAACATTAATAGGAATCATTTAAAGGTTAAAAAGATAAACTTATTTGTCAAATGTACCCTCTTACCTGTAAATTAAGGCCTGAGAGGGCAGAAACTATCATCTTTACCAACAATCACCCAACTGTAGGAGGTACAACATGCACATTAAACTGGAGCCTTTCCCCTGTACTGTCCCCTAGTGGCAGAAATGTATATTTCTCTTGTTTGAAAACTGCATTAAGAAATAGTGTTACTTGAGTTGTATTCCAGGATTTCCTTGTCTTCAGCTGAGAGAATGTGCAATAATTGAAGACTTTACCTAAAGTCTCAGAAATCTTTCATTAAGGTCTTCATGTTCTATAGTTTGAATATCATGTCATGGATATATTATTTATCATTGTAAAATCACATACCGTATATACTCGAGTATAAGTCGAGTTTTTCAGCACATTTTTTTGTGCTGAAAGTGCCCCCCTCGACTTATACTCGAGCACTTTTCTGCAGCAAAAAATTTCATTTTCCGAACCGACTTTGGGGCCCCGTATCTCAGGGCCACTTTGTGCTAGGAACCCCAAATTTGGAACTGGGTCCACAACATATCCAAAGCTGGGGTTCCTAGCACCAAGTGGCCCCAAGATACGGGGCCCCAAAATTGGTTCCGAAAATTCTCTGCTGCAGAAAAGTGCTTGACATTTTCTGAACTGATTTTGGGGCCCCGTATCTCAAGGCCACTTGGTGCTAGAAACCCCAGCTTTGGATATTTTATGGTGCTAGTTCCACTTGGTTTGCACACCAAATGTGGGGTTCCTAGCACTAAGTGGCCCAGAGATACGGGGCCCCAAAGTTGGTCAACTGTGTCCATCTGCAGCAATGTCATTTCGGGACCCTTTGGGTTCAGAGACCCCAAATTTTGGCTGCAGCTAGGGGGCATCTAGGAACCCTTAACTACCAAGTTTGAAGTTCGGGGGATCTATGGCTGCAAATGGGCACAGTGAGGCTGCAAATGGGCATTGTTGACCCTCTTTTCCACTTACAGTAGCTGTGCATTTCTCACCCTCGTCTTATACTCGGGTCACTAAGTTTTTCCCATTTTTTGTGGTAAATTAGGGCCTCGACTTATACTCGGATCGACTTATACTCGCGTATATACGGTATTCTGCACTTCTTTTCTTTTTTTTTTTTTTTTTTTCCAATTTTTCTGGAAAGAAAAAACAAAAAACGGAAAAAAAACAGTTTTTTTCCAAATTTTTCAGTTTTCTTCAGGCTATCACATGATCCACATATTATGCCCCTGCTGGGTACATTGACCACATTACAGCATCCAATGCATGTTCGCCTATCCTAACCAAGACAGGCCATTTATTCAACTTTTAGCTTATAAGTATAAGCAAGAGGGTACCGTGTTGCCGATCACCAAATCCTTTTTTTTTTTCTCTCTGTTTAACCAGACAATGGATGGTCCTGGGGAAAACGACCCTGATTTGAGGCCTTCTCCCTTCCCCCGCTTCTGCGATGAAATAAAGAAAGATTCTCTGGCCTACACAAAGTATTTCACCAGGGTCTTCAAGAACAGAACTTTCAATGTTTACAGATTGTCACGTAAAGCCCCTGTGAAGTAAGAGCAATCTGGCAGACGGGACAGTATTTTGTTGTTCTAGTGTATCTTATTGGTCAGCGCCGAATCCTCCGCGGAGTGGAAACGGGACTCTTCTTGCCTCCAGAGGTGTTCATTTCAACTTGGCCACAACGGTTGTTTTTCAGTTGTGACTTTCTAGTAGTGTTTTAATGGAAGGTAAGGTGATTTTTAGGCGAGTGGAGGACGAAGTTTGACAAGTGAACCGTCCAGTCATTTTTTTTTTTTTTTGTTACAATTATCCTTGTTTTACAAAAACTTAGGTCAAGTGACAGCTAAACAGCATTTCCCATAATGCTTTACTAGCTCCGGAGATCACGTTCTTTAGTAGTAACAACAGCAAGGCGCAGTAACCCCGCGGGCTGTTAGCTTTCAGCTTCTGAATATTGGCTTGCCTGATTTTGGGGTGGAAGTTTTGACTGAAGAAATTGTGGCCTAGGTACTTTTTACTGTGTGTGTTATATTCTTATCATGTGCAAATGAGGCTAAAAATAAGTTTATCAATTCCCAAAAGAGTACTAGTCACTTGCTGTCCCTTAACCTAGATATAACCCCATAAACCTAACCTTGAACAGAACTCCATAACCATAAAGAGGACCTGTGCGGTTGAAGGACTACCGTATATACTCGAGTATAAGTCGAATTTTTCAGCACATTTTTTTGTGTCAAGCACTTTTCTGCAGCAAAAAATTTCATTTTCCGAACCAACTTTGGGGCCCCGTATCTCAGGGCCACTTGATGCTAGAAACCCCAAATTTGGTGTGCAAACCCAGTGGAACTGGTACCACAACATATCCAAAGATGAAGTTCCTAGCACTAAGTGGCCCCGAGATACGGGGCCCCAAATTCGGTTCGGAAAATGTCATTCTCTGATGAAGAAAAGTGCTTGACATTTTCTGAACCGACTTTGGGGCCCCATATCTCAGGGCCACTTGGTGTTAGGAACCCCAAATTTGGTGTGCAAGCCCAGTGGAACTGGTACCATAACATATCCAAAGCTGGGGTTCCTAGCACCAAGTGGCCCTGAGATATGGGGCCCCAAAACCGGTTCGGAAAATGTCATTCTCTGCTGCAGAAAAGTGCTTGACATTTTCTGAACTGATATTTGGGGCCCTGTATCTCGGGGCCACTTGGTGCTAGAAACCCCAGCTTTGGAAATTTTATGGTTCTGGGTCCACTGGGTTTGCACACCAAATTTGGGGTTCCTAGCACTAAGTGGCCCTGAGATACAGGGCCCCAAATTCGGTCAACTGTGTCCATCTGCAGCAATGTCATTTCAGGACCCTTTGGGTTCAGACACCCCAAATTTTGGCTGCAGCTAGGGGGCATCTAGGAACCCTTAACTACCGAGTTTGAAGTTCAGGGGACCTATGGCTGCAAATGGGCACAGTGAGGCATGCAAATGGGCACAGTGATGCTGCAAATGGGCATTGTTGACCCTCTTTTCCACTTACAGTAGCTGTGCATTTCTCACCCTCGTCTTATACTCGGGTCAATAAGTTTTTCCCATTTTTTTGTGGTAAATTAGGGCCTCGACTTATACTCGGAACGACTTATACTGGAGTATATACGGTAGTTACCAGTATTGTCCGTGGTCTCCCTGCTGCTGATATTTTCCCTATTACTGGCTTAAAGCGGAACTAAAACCTCCCATAGTTTTCAGCCAAGGAAGCTGCCATCTTTGCCTCTGTTTGATCTTCAACTGCCATGGTGCTGCACATGTGATCAGTTAGGACTCCAGCCATTTGATGGTTGAGAGTACAAGCAATGTGACACACTACCAACATTAGTGTGTGCTGAAAATTACCTCCAGTATTGCTCCTGTTTCTTCTTGCTGGAGGCGGCCATTTTACTGAATCCCAGAGCCCCTGAACAGCAGTAAATCATAAAGTGGAACTAAACCCATCAATTTAACGTTTTTTTAATAAAAAAAGTTACATTTCTGGAATGCCGGGATTGCTAGCTGTCACATTTGCTTGTGTCCTCAACCAAACCGTCAAACCATCGAATGGCTGGTGTCATAACTGATCGCATGTGCAGCACCATGGCAGTTGAAGATCAACAGAGGCCAAGATGGCAGCTTCCTTGGCTAAAAATGATAGGAGGGTT
The DNA here is from genome assembly GCA_037952925.1 of Lithobates clamitans. Lineage (NCBI taxonomy): Eukaryota > Metazoa > Chordata > Amphibia > Anura > Ranidae > Lithobates > Lithobates clamitans. Next base: position 225,018 of record JBBGZY010002349.1, on the reverse strand, counting down.
TACTTCCACTTTAAGGGCTTTCGAGCAAAATGAGTTGACTCAGTGACAGCAAGATCAAATGCTCTGAAGAACAATTTTTAGAATTTCCGTGTGAACATTTGAGAAAACTTCTACTGGTGTATGGCCAGCTTTACCATACATTGTTCTGCACTGTGGGGTTGTGTGGTGGTGGCCATCTTGGCAAAGGCAGTGCTTTGCTTCATGTTAAAATTTCCTCCCTGATGAGGAGTGAGGTAATGATAAAGAGGCAGCAGGAGAGGCGGAGAAAGGACAGATCTACAGAATTCGTGAAGCAGGGAGATCCTTGTACTGCAGTTCCTCAGGTACAGCTTCCTCTCCAGAAAGGAGAACAGCGACCAGTACACTAGTGACATCACCAACTCTCACCCCAAACCTGGCGAGATTAGCAGTCAGTGGCAGCAGTGCCTTAGATGATTTCACACTGCAGAGGCTGAAGGCACAGGAAGTGCATTGCTATCTTTTTTAGGAGGAATTTAGAACAAAAGATAGATCTTTCAGGGTAATGCTTTAAGCACAATTCACATTTCTATATGTTCCCTATTACATAGCAAACCTTCACTCTTTGAGTTTAGGTCCACTTTACCCCAACATGAAATGTATTGTGTCACGTGGATCTTTTCATGCTGGAAATGTCTGTTTTGCTAATTACAGTGTTCTGATTCCAAAAAATCTGTGCCAAAATCAGGCAACCTTCAGAAACCCATAGAAACTGGAACTCGTCTCTTTGTCCCGACTCCAGACTGATGGAAGTTGAGGAGATTTCGGTGGTTATGGGTTTCTGCACTTTGATGCTCTGCACACTGCCTTGTGCAACATCCCTGATCGTGTTTAAGCACTTGATGTTTGGAAAATTACATTCTGTGCCAAATATTTTTAGATTCCGTGTCACTGTGCACCGTGAATGGTGAAGTATTATGCTAAATTTTCTTTCATTTGGATGAAGATTCGTTTTACATTGAACTGAAAATCTCTCCACCTTTGTCACTGAAGAAGGTGCATTTTCTCTTAGAAGAGCTATACATGGGCTTCAAGAGGGGGCGCTATCAAGCGAACCACAACCAAACAGCTTAGTTCACATGCTCCTTGAAGCATACACGTCATTGTGCCATAGTCTAATAATAAAATGGTCTTCAGCGATCAGGCCACCCTAGGCTTGGCAGGCCGGGTGACTAAACAGAGCTCTCCTGGTGCTTTCCCTACCGAGATTGCACTGGCAAAGCTGGCAGCGCTGAGCGCCTTGTATGCCAAGTCCTATAGCATATATATATATATCACAAACTGTGTTTTTTAATTTTTTTCTTTAAATAACAAACACGTTATACTTACCTGCTCTGTGCAATGGTTTTGCACAGAGCAACCTCGATCTTCCTCTTCTGGGCTTCCCCACTGGCGCTCTCCACTCCACCTCTTCTCCGTGTGCCACCATAGGAAGCCGCTACCTGCAGGCTCGATCGTGAGTTGGGCTTTGTGTGTCTATTGACACACACACAGTGCGGCTCAGCCCCACCCCCTGCTCCATCATCACTGGATTTGATTGACAGAAAACGGCTTCCCCTGCTCTCACGGAGTCCAGTGAAGAGGGAGAAAGAGAGCACTGCCGCTGCTCTGGTGCACAGCTCGAGATCGGGCTCAGGTAAATATTTAGGGTAGCTGGTGGGAGGGGGGGATGCATATGAAAGGTTTTTGTAACCTTTGGGATGGAGGACACAGGTGGATTGTCTGAATCAGAGGGTTGTGCAGCTAGCGTCAAGAGATTGGAAACTGGCACACAAAGCTGTTAGGACAGGCCAGCATTAAAGTGATTGTAAAGGCTCGTTTTTTGTTTTTTTTAAATAACAAACATGTTGTACTTACCTCCTCTGTGCAGTTGGATTTGCACAGAGCAGCCCGGATCCTCCTCTTCTCGGGTCCCTCTTCTGCTCTCTTGGCTCCTCCTTCTGGTGGGTGCCCCCTCAGCCAGCAGCTTATTACAGGGGGCACCCGAGCCGAGTCAGAGCTCCGTGTATCCATTCAGACACGGAGGTACGACTCTGGCCCCCTCTCTCTCCTGATTGGCTGACTGATTTTGATTGACAGCCATGGGAGCCAATGGCACCGCTGCTGTGTCTCAGCCAATCAGGAGGAGTGTCTGGAACAGCTAAGACACTCGTGGACAACACTGCAGAGAAAAGGGGCTCAGGTGATTAGGGGGGTGCTGGAGAGGCTGCTACACGCAGAAGGTTTTTTATCTTAATGTATAGAATGCATTAAGATAAAAAACCTTCTGCCTTTACAGCTCCTTTAACCCCCTCCTGCCCCCATCATGCCCCATGTTTTTTTGCTAGCGTCCCAATGAGTAAGGACATCTCACTTCTGAGAGAAGCAAACCTATTTCTTTTTTTTTTTCTTGCATTTTAGGGAGGGTCAGATTTTGGCCTTGGCCGTGTAATGGGCACCAGAGGAAGTGGTGTCTCCCTGCTGGCTATTCAGTGTGGCATGGGTTGTGTAAATCACAAACGTGGCTCAACACAATCGCAAACTTCTTCTGAGGCAAAACATTTCACATAGCTATATATTGCGCTGTTTGGATGGTATTCAGCTTTAAAGAAACTTGTCAAGATGCCCATTTACCTGTCATATAAAGATGGTGTCTGCCATTGCTGACTCCTGGGAGAGGTGCCATTTGCAGGGTAGAGCACTTCTCTGCAGTATCACGTCATGTGACACTCTATCCTTAGAACTGGCACTTCTTTTGGGAGTCAAGCAGTGGTAGCCACCACTCCAGATGACAGTTTTGGTTGTGCCAGGCAACAGCTATTCTTACAGGTTCACTTTGATATAAAAACGTGCATTCGTTCTCCATGCAAAGTTTAGAAAATATATCACAGCGAGCCATTACGAACAATTGTCTACAGGGGAAAAAAATGGTATGCAATCTGATATCTTGATTTCTAGCTCAACAAGAATAGCCCATAGTGGAACAAAGAGGCCTAACCAGCTGCACATACTTACCTTCCCTTCAATTCTGTAATTCTGTGTTCAGCAAATATTACAAAGATCGATTACAAAGGAACACGAGTTACTACCCTTCCCTGTCACGTGACTGATTTGAATTCTGCCCATAGTCCCAAACACACTATAGGCGTTTCCCCCAAACAACATGAAAACCGAGTCACCCTAGATAGGGAATTCTTTGTCCGTTCGGAAAAGAAGAGAAGGGTGTTAATACGGTGAGCAGCAAAACAGTCAATGGACCGCATTCTTTAGATTTGGACAGCCAATCAGTAGAAGAATGTAGCGTGAACGACATCTAGTCTTGTGCAACTTTTACCCGCCAACAAATATATGCTCCAGGCCTTGAGGAGGCCGAGAGAATCGGCAATCATATACAATTGTACAAATAAAAGTGACCTATTAGACAGCCAGTGATTGGCTTCCTTAGGTGAGGTAAAGAATTGGGTCTTGCCTTTGTGCACCACTCTGAGCCTTGCAGGATATAACATACTGTATGGCAGACTGCATTCACGGAGGCACAATTTCACATTTTTAAATGCTGCCTGTTGTTTCTGTGTCGCAGCAGAGAAATCCGGAAAGATGGTTGTTATAAAGCAAACTAGGCATGTTCCAAGCACGATGCGGGATGGTTTCTTTATCTCTGAAATATAGGAACCATGCTAGTAAGGGTCTAGGAAATCTCTCCGGTGGAGGTGCCAACAGCGGGACCCGATGAGCGCGTTCAATGGAAAATAGATGGGAGAAACTTTCCTCTCCGAAGGTTTGATTTAGCCAGGTGAGCAGAAATTCTTCAGGGCGTTTACCCTCTGAGCCCTCGGGGAAACCCAGGAACCTCAGGTATTTCTGCGGAGCCTGTCCTCGATATACCCCAGTTTGGCCTTTCTGGGACTTGTGGTCCGCTGCCACCACTCTCACTGTTATCATAAGGGGCTTAAGGTCATCCTCCACTGCACTAATGCGTTGCTAAGCATTAGTCACTCTATGCTTAACTTTATGCACATCATCTTTAAGGATTGTAATATCCACCCTGAGGGTCTCTATTTGTGTGGAGAGAGACGCATGGCAGGATTAAATGGTGTCCAGGATTTGTGACAGGGACGGCTCTTTTACCTTAATGCCCAATGTACCTGGAGTGGAGTCCGCAGATGGAGAGGCTATTGGGATTACCAGAGGATCTGTGAAATCCATCCATTCCATCTCTCCCTCAGCCCACGGCTGTCTAGCATGTACCGGATGCCATTTTGGCCTTCCTCATGGGCGAAGCGGGAGAGCTGTTCAGTGGGTGTCTGCAGTGGGTTCGGTCCATATTTTACCATGGTCTGGTGCCTGGGATGTTCAGACAGCTGTCCGGCCAGTGTGAAGCTGAAAAACAGGGTTTTTGGCTGTTCGGGATGATGTAATATCTTGGCGTGGTCCGGAGTTCTGGAAAGAAGCTGCTCACGTACAGGAAGGCAGGCACGCCCCCTGTCACGTGACTGATGATTGGTTGCTCAGGCAACCAACACTGTCACATAGTGCTGTGTAAGCTCCAGGTCACTGTCACATAGTCGCTGTGTAAGCGCCAGGTCACTCGCTGTGTAAGCTCCAGGTCACAACTAAGGTCCCATGCACACATGACTTTTTTTTACCTTCCCTGGACACCTATGCTCCAGGGGAGGAAGGAGCAGTGTGAAAAATGTGGCTAAAGCCATGTTTTGCAAATGTGTTTAGACAGGGTTCAGGAGTGCGTTATGCACAGAGTGAAGAGCTCAGGATTATGCAAGGGGTAGAGTTCAGGAGTGCGCTGTGTACAAAGTGCTAAGTTCAGGAGTGCATTACATACAGAATTCAGGGGTGTGCTGTGTACAGATTGCAGGGCTTAGGGGTGTGCTAGGGTGTGCAATCCCAATTTCCCTCCCTGAAGCTTCCACACATCTCTCTCTCTCTCTCTCTCTCCTACCTTGCCTGGCTCTAGTACCTCCCTATGTAGGTGGCTTGGCCTCACCTTGCAGGGAGTGGAGGGTGAGAGCTGGAGGTGGCGGAATGGATTTCCACCACCTTGCGGCTGCAAAACTGGAATGGCCCACGGGCCTTGCATTTGAAATATGTGATCCCTAGAGCAATGTTTCTCAACTCCAGTCCTCAAGTACCCCCCAACGGGTCATGTTTCCAGGCATTCCATTATTTTGCACAGGTGATTTGATCAGTTTGGCTCCCTTAGCAACTACCACAGCCGTTTCATCTGAGGGAAATCCTGAAAACATGACCTGGGGGTACTTGAGTTGAGAAACATTGATCTAGAGGAAGTGATGGAATCAGAAAGCATTTTTTTTTTCTCAATTTCAAAGAAAAGTGAAAATTCAAAGCTTCCGTGGATGAGGTAAGTGAGAGATCAGCACATTGGGATGGCTGGTGAGGTAAGTGAGAGATCAGCACATTGGGATGGCTGGGGCAGAAAGGACATTAAAAAAGGCTTCCATTAAATTCTACCCGAAAAGCTGAACTTGGCCTTAAGAGCATCTAACCAGATTGGAGGGAAGATGAAGTATGCAGCTGGTTGAGCCTCCATTAAAGTGCACCTGTTGCAATACCCTGCAAAGCACAGGAAACATTCCGCCAACTCTTGTTTTTTCATCAGATCAGTGTTACTTAGTCCATACAGTATACATTTCAAATCAAAAAATTAATCAAATAATTTTATGTATATAATTGTATTTTTATGTACATCAGTGTCACTGCATTTATAAAGTGGTTTTAGTTGTCTATTTATTTGGCTTTGTTTTTGAACCTTACCACTTTTTGCACAAATTTCTAAGTGTTTTATTGAAAGCCATAAACCATTGTCCAATGTCATCTACATGACCCTGCTGGAGGCTCTTCGTATCTGAACAATTATCCTTCCCTGTTCTCTAGGTACTTGTCACACATTGTGCCTTATGGCTGGATGATGTCACAGGTTCTTGGTGACTGGATAGGCTACATTCTGAGAAATATGGCAACTTTTACAATAGGACTTTCACAGCTTCCTGTGAATAACATTGCACCGTGTTACTAATACCCGGACCTTTTATTTGCTTTAGGCCTCATGCATACGGATGGTAATAGGCTGAAAATATTTAAGAATACAATTCTGCCCAGTAACCTGTAGGTGCCATGTTCAGCTTTTCATACAAGTGAACTGCTGTTGTTACGCTGATGCTTCTGTGTATCAGTGTTCACCCACGCATGTGCGTATGACATATTTCCTAAAAGCAAAACTTCCATGTTGGGTAATACATCGTACACGCATGTCTGGGTAAACTTCAATGCACAGAAGTATCAGAATTCACATGGGTATGATAAACAGCACACACCACTAACTCTAAGTGCTTAAGAGATGGATAGCAGCCACGGTTATGGCTTCTTGCGATAGGCCACACCCTCAATGTGTTTCGCCCTGCCCCTGGTGCTTAGTCATAGAGGTACCCGGAGGCAGATCGAAACCCGTCGGTGCCGTGGCCTATCAGGAGGAGTCGGGGCTGAGGCCACTTTCCTTTTCTTAAGCTTTTTGGTGTGTGGCGTTTACCCAGTATTGTCAGACTGCATTGGATTAGCACACAGGTCTGCACTCTCTGCACCATCAGAGCCATATCGCCAGCACTTGCAGCAGCACTCCACAAAGCATTTACATGAGTGTGGTCGCTTACAGCTGTTCACTTGTATGGCAGGCTATACATGGCATCTGCAGCTCCCGGAGCGTGAGAAAGGGCCCGTAACTTTACACCAAATATATTTTCAGTCTCTAAACTTTGGTGTGAATGAGGCCTTAAGGGGTCTCCATTAAGATGCTATCAAGACTAGGCTCTGATGACAGTAGCTACTCCTATACAGTATGCCTAACTAAACATTTTTTCTATTTTGCTTTATAATAGAGATCCCTTTAAAGTTAAGCTGTGAGGTGGTCAAACCAACAACGCTGTCAAAATGCAGTGCCTATGTACCAGTGAGCCGTTGTGTCCCTGACCTTCAATATAAATAGGAACCCAGCTTATGGCCCACCTCAGTGCTAAGCTCTACCCACTTGAACCAAGTTCACTGTCACCGATAAGGGGAACTCAACTCTGGAAGCTGTGCCCAAAAAATGCCAGGCAGAGGGCAAGGGACTAGTCACCAATATTGCCTCTGTATTTCTGACTTGCACAATACATAGGGACCCAGCTTATGGCACACCATGGTGCTAAGCTCTAACGACATGAAACAAGTTCCACTCTCACCACTATGGGGAACTCGACTCTGCAAGCTGTGCCCAAAGATACCAGGCAGAGGGCAAGGAACCAGTATTGCCCTTGGTCTCCCTAAAAGCTGATTATTTCCCCATTACTGATTTACCATGTTCAGCACTGTGTCTCTTTCTGGGGGCAATCATCATGGTAGAGGCAGGACTTTGCTTTCTTATGTCAGAGCCTCCAGCAAGGATAACGAGGAGCAGCACAGTAGCAACATCACCAAATCTCACTCAAAATCTTAGGGCACTAGCAATTGGAGGCAGCAATGTCTTAGATCTTTCACTGTAGATACACAGTTTTGAGGCTTTAAAAGAGAAGTATGGAATTGAGAGGCTGAGGCAGGTGCCGGTCCAAGCATGTGGGCAGATTCCAACCATATGGCCGCTATCTCTACCGAGCCTGGACCGGCTCTGTGATGTCAGCCAACCGCGGACTTTAGCCCCCTGTCTGCTGAAAATGGGTCACAGGAACAGCACTCCTGTGATCCACAGGAGAAGTACAACCAAACAAGTTTTGGCTGTACTTCTCCTTTAAGCAAAGGAGATGTGATAATGTTAATATTGTGCTGCTAACTGTTCTCTTTGCTGGAGGCTCTGACATAAGAAAGCTACACTCTGCCTCTACCAAGATGGCCGCCTCCAGAAAGAGACATAATGCAGGATAAGGCATAGTAGGAGAGACAATGGGCACCCACATGCTAAGAAATGCAATGCTGTTTTTTTTTAGGAGGAAATCCAGACAAAGGGTACATTTATCAGAATATTGCTTAGGCAAAAAAACATTTCCAAATGTTGTCATTAACAGCAAATATTTTTGAGTTCAGTTCCAATTTTAACAACCCAGTATAACAGCTTCCAGTGGCCATTGAGGGTTCCATATGCCACTGTTTAATAATATGAATAGGCATTTCGCTGCAGCATCTGAGAGCCTTTGCTCCAAGTCACACATCAAGGGCCCTATGGACTCTCCTGTTCTTTAGGAAATGTATTGAGGAGTAAAAATAGCTAAAGAGCCTTTACCATGACTGTTTTGTTGGTTTGGTCACCTGACAGGTTCACTTTAACACAGGTATATCAAACTCAAACAAGTGTGAAATTCCATAGAATAACTGTGAGCAGCCACACCGGTTATACGGAAGGCCAAACTTATGTGCCAAAATCCTTTATCCTAACATGCCAGTTATAAGATAAAGAAACATGGAAATGGAAATAAATACATTTTAGGGACATTTACCAGGAGGGCAATGCTAAACAGAGAGATAAATTATGAGTCAGAATTATTAAGAGTTCAGCTTCATCCATATTAGGGTTAAGCTAAGGTTTGGCCTGAACCAATGGGAAACTGCCATTATAGTAGGCTGCCGCCCAATTTGCTGCGATCAAGGAATTCACCCCACATGTAACAAAAGGGCAGGCATGATGGTGACATCATTGACCTAATATGACCATATTCAGACAATGACTGATCTTGCTGAACACCTTGTGAGTAAGATCTCATCCAATATCTGAAACTGACCTAACAAATGTTCTTTTAGCTGGATGGGCACACATTCCCTTAGACACCCTCCAAAATCCCTTCTCAGGAGAGCAGAGGTGATTATAGCCATAAGGGAGCAGGGGGGACAGTAGGACAATGTCATTGACCAAATATGACCATGTAGCCACCTTAGGTCAATCATGTCACCATCATTCCAATAGGACATCATTGACCTAATATGGCCATATTTGGTTAAAGGCATTGTCCTACTGAACACCTTGTGAGCCAGATCTTCTCATCCAATATCACTACCTGACCTCAAAATGTTCTTTTGGCTGGATGGGCAAAAATTCTCACAGACACCCTCCAAAATTGTTTCCAAGAAGACCGGAGGCGGTTATAGGCATAAGGGAGCAGTAGGACAATGTAATTGACCAAATATGGCCATATTAGATCAATGTCACCATCATCCCCCGTTCCTTTATTGCGTGCAGGGCAAATTACTTGTTTTCAGCAGAATGGGACTCCATATTTATACCTGTTATAGATTGTCCCACAAGCTCATACAGCGTAATGGTTAGGTTTCCCCAGCTTTTGGCCATATAGTGTACTTTGCCAAATGAGAGACAGCCTGATTCCCAATAGACTTGTGTATAATTTTGTTTGTTTGCTTGATAAATGTCCCTCTGTTGTGTATTGATTCATTGTACTTTGCCAAATTGTAACCATGGTAAAGATGGAATACAAAACTACCCAACAGTACAATTACACAAGGATTTGTTACCATAATGACCAATAGAACAAATTGAGGAGACGTTTTGGAAGTATTGAGGGCCGTTTATAGCCCAAAAAGGACCAGTATGACCTGAATGCTTGAAACATTTGTAATCCTAAAAGGATTTGCATTTAAACGATTTAACAGTGTGATCTTTGACCTAGTTCTGCTTTTATGGCAGGACAGACATGAGTTGGGTATCGTAGTTGGATCATGCACACACAATCTTACCTCCAAATGTTTTTTATTTTATTTTTAACAGCTGAATATCTTTCTTTGTAGCCATAGAACAGACGTTCTGTCTGTGGTAAGTTAGCGGTGTGAAACGATGTAGGAGTTGTTTACGACTCCATACTGGTAGACTTGCATTAGATTGTAAGCTCTGAGGAGCAAAGGCTCACTGTGTCTTAATGGTTGTTGTTTGTTCATTGCCAACTTTGCTGTGACCACATTGTAAAATTAAAGATTTTATTAACTGTGATGAATCAACATTTTTTTTTCAATTTTTATGGTGTGCAGAGATCAATTTACCAATGGTATGTATGACTGTACAGGTTTGGACAGTCTGTCACTTACCTTTTATCACATAGTACATAAACTCAGTATATTTAATTTCTCAAAAAACACAGAAAGACGTTTAAAATGGTGATCTGTATTTTTTTAATAACATAATCGTACACATTTTCTAGGTGCGTTCAGTGTTCTAGGAAAGTTATAAAACTTCTTATTCCCATATGAGTGTGACAGACAAACAAGGGTTGGCACTGGGTAGAGCATGCACATTGTAAGGCACGTTGACATACAAAAAATCCTTAAAGGTCAATTCCTTCCAAAGCTGGCTTTTCAGTTTTTTTTTTGGTGGGCCCTGGTTGGTAAAACACCCATCAAATTTGAATATTCCTATGAAATTCAGAAGCAGGATTTTCATATGGCAGTCTCTTTGCCCCCTCCAGTAAGGCCATAATGAAGGTGTTACTCTCTCAACTGGACCTTTCAATTATTTTTTTTCTACCTTTTTTTTTATCCAGGGATCTGTGAAGTCTTAGGTTCCTCCAGAGGTTTCTAGAGGTTCCTTGAGCTGTGAGCAATGGTGGACATCAATCTCCTACACTGGCCAGCAATGTAAGGGGGCACTTTTCATTAGACCACTAATTTAAAAGGGTTCCTCTCAATTGGCCACTAGGTAAGGGTACACTGGACTTTATTCTACCTTTCTCCACCAGGGTTCTATGAAGCCTTAGGTTCCCCTAAAGGTTGCTACAGGTTCCTTGGGCTTTGAACAATGGTGGACATCAATCTCCCACACTGGCCATCAATGTAAGGGGGCAATTTCCCACTGACATCAATGTAAGGGGGCACTTTTCAACAGACCACTAATGTAAGGGGGGTTCCTCTCCATTGACCACTAGGTAAGGATACACTGGACTTTATTCTACCTCTCTCAGTGAGGGTTCCATGGAGCCTTCAGTTCTTCCAGAGGTTGCTATGAGTTCCTTGAGCTTTAAGCAATGGTGGACATCAATCTCCTACACTGACCATCAATGTAAGGGGGCACTTTCCCACTGAGATCGAATGTTAGACGTCACCTGTACACTGACCAGCAATGTAAGGGGTCACTTTTTAACGGAACACTAAAATAAAGAGTTTTCTCTCCATTGGCCACTAGGTAAGGGTACACTGGACTTTATTCTACCTTTCTCAACCATTGATCTATAGAGCCTTCGGTTCTTTCAGAGGTTGATAGGGGTTTCTTAAGCTTTGAGCATTGGTGGACATGAATCTCCCACACTGGCCATCAATTTAAGGGGCAATTTCCCAATGACATCAATGGAAGGGGATACTTCTCAAGAGATTACTAATGTAAAGGGATTCCTCTCCATTGGCCACTAAATAAGGGTACACTGGACTTTATTCTATCTTTCCCAACCAGGGTTCCATGGAGCCTTAGTTCCTCCAGAGGTTGCTAAAGGTACCTTGAGGTTTAAAGTACTACTAAACCTAAAAACGTTTTTTTACCTTAATGCATTGTTTGCATTAAGGTAAAAAAATTCAATTTCCCTGTGCCCGCTTCCCCTGTATGAAGAGGAAAAGAGGGGAGAAGAGATCAGCGCTGTGCACGGCCGCATCTATTCTCCCCTTACTCCCTTTTCTCACAGCATTAGAGCAGGAGGAGCCATTGCCTTTTGCTGCTGTCAAATGCAGTGAAGAGTAAGTGGGCGGCGGGCCTAAGTCCAGCTGTGTAAGTCTATGGTGCACGGCACACAGGTCGGAAGCAAGCACGCATCCTGTATCCCCATAGCAAATGGCTTGCTATGGGGACGGAAAAAGAAGAGGAGGAGCCTAGATCGCAGACGGGGACCTGAGAAGAGGAGCAATGGTGGACATCAATCTCCTTCACTGACCATCAATGTAAGGGGGTAATTTCCCAATGACATCAGTGTAAGGGGACACTTCTCAAGAGACCATTAAAGTAAAGGGGTTCCTCTCCATTGGCCACTAGATAAGGGTACACTGGACTTTATTCTACCTTTCCCAACCAGGGTTCCATGAGCCTTAGGTTCCTTCAGAGGTTGCTAAAGGTTCCTTGAGCTTTAAGCAATGGTGGACATCAATCTCCTATACTGGCCATCAATGTAAGGGGACACTTCTCAAGAGACCATTAAAGTAAAGGGGTTCCTCTCCATTGGCCACTAGATAAAGGTACACTGGACTTTACTCTACCTTTCTAAAACAGGGTTCCATGGAGCCTTAGGTTCCTCCAGAGGTTGCTAAAGGTTCCTTGAGCTTAAGTAATGCTGGACATCTATCTCCAAACTGACCATTAATTTAAGGGGGCACTTTCATACTGACATCAAATTTTAGATGTTACCTCTACACTGACCAGCAATGTAAGGGGTCACTTTTCAACAGACCACTAATATAAAGGGGTTCCTCTCCATTGGCCGCTAGGCAAGGGTACACTGGACTTTATTCTACCTTTCTGAACCAGGAATCTGTGAAGCCTTAGGTTCCTCCAGAGGCTGCTACAGGTTTCTTGAGCTTTGAGCAATGGTGGACATCAATCTACACTAAACCAACTATGTTGAACAAGTTTGAAAAAAGGCCATTATCTCCATTATAAAGATTTCATCAGGGAAGTATGATACCATCATTTGGCTTTGGAATGGAAACAGTTTGTCAAAACTGGAAATTCTAGTGTGGATATCTTTGCATTGGAGTTGCCAAGATATACAAGAAACCATTAATGCGATTCAGCTTGCCAGCAACCACAAAGAGGTCACCTTCACTGAAAACAGCATCTAACAGTGATCAGGAAGTCCCACAATACAGGCAGCTAAAGTTCTATCCAAATCTTGACTTTTCTTGCGTCGAGAGCAACAGTATTTGCTTGCAAAAATTAATGCGATATAACAAAATGTTTTCAACTGTGTATTTAACAGACCAAATGCCAGCAAATAGGAGATATACACTGTTCAGGTTTATGTTCACTTTAAGGCTCGGTTCACACATGGGCGGCACGACTTGCAGGTCGCCTCAGCGAGGCGACCTGCAAACGACTGCCGGGGCGACTTGCGAGACGACTTCTGCATAGAAGTCTATGCAAGTCGCCCCCAAAGTAATACAGGAAGGCTCGGTTCACACTGGGGCGACTTGTCAGGCGACCTAGTCGCCTGACAAGTCGCCTCCCGTCGCCTCCCGTTCTGCGCTATGGAACCGTTCTAATCTTGCGTCGCTCCGACTTAGAAAAAGGTTCCTGTATTACTTTGGGGGCGACTTGGGGCGACTTGCATAGACTTCTATGCAGAAGTCGTCTCGCAAGTCGCCCCGGCAGTCGTTTGCAGGTCGCCTCGCTGAGGCGACCTGCAAGTCGTGCCGCCCATGTGTGAACCGAGGGGAACCTTTTTCTAAGTCGGAGCGACTTGCGTCGCTCCGATTAGAACGGTTCCATAGCGCAGAACGGGAGGCGACGGGAGGCGACTTGTCAGGCGACTAGGTCGCCTGACAAGTCGCCCCAGTGTGAACCGAGCCTAAAGGGACATTGTAACGGTGTCCATCCAGGGCAAATTTACAATGTCTTTGTAAAAGGCCCTCACTCTATAATAGCTTTGCTAAAAAAAAAAAAAATCACCTTAATAGGTCTAACCATTTTTTTTGTATTAAATATTAGCTTTTAATTCAAGCTTGTGGGCAACGGTGAGTTTTTAAAATTTCTATTGCCACTACAGTAACATTACTCTGTAGTCAGGATTTCCCAACGTTCACTTCTTGCTTCTGTAATTGTCTCCTCCCTTTTTCAAGAAATCTGCAGAGCAAAACATCAAATTGCAGCCACCCCCTGTATTCATTTGCATCCCATTAAATTAAACTTACATTTCATTTAAAATGAATGTTTTATTATATTTAATATTTAAAGTAAATATTTATTATTATTTTTTACTTAATTGTATTTAATATTATCAAATTGCAGCCACCCCCTGTATTATTTTGCATCCCATTAAATTAAATTTACATTTAATTAAAATGTATATTTTATTAAACTTAATACTTATTTAAAGTAAATATTTTTTATTATTTGTATTTATTATTTTAGTTCAATTACATTTAGATTTCATTTCATTTAAAGTTTATTCATTTGCATCCCATTAAATTAATTTAATCCGATATATAAATGTGCACAGAGCATGACATGAAATTGCATCCATCCCCAGCATTAATTAGCTTTCCATTAAATTGAACTTACATTTATTTTAATTTCCTTAAAATGTATTTTTATTAAAAGTGTTAATAAACCCAGGAGCCTGCAGTCACTATATCTGGTCTCCCACAGTACACAGAACATGGAAATGTAATTATTTTAGTAAATATAAACTGCTAAATACCTTTTCTCATCAGCAGTATACAGCAGTCTTGTGACTTCTATCAGTGTCTGGTTAAAGCTTGTAGAAGGAGTTTTCATTCTCCTCTGACTGTCCTATGAGGCTGCATGACCCCTGATCCTCTGTCTGGACAGTGCTGATTGGCCCTGTGCTGATCACATACCCTCCCAGAAAAAAAAAAAAATCTCTAGCAATACACACCAAACTGAGCATGTGCAGAGTGCCCCAAAGGCTGATGAAGGCAGGAGATGGATTGGGGACTGTGGAAGAAGGGGAGGATCAGAGAGGACAGGATCAACCAGCCTTTTTACACAATGTGCAGGATTAACTCCTTAGCTTCCACAGTGAGTATAACAAGCAATGCTTTACTGCATATACAGACTGATTTTACTGTTGTGGGTTTAGTAACACTTTAAATTTTAATTTTGATTTATTGTAAATATTTTATGTATTTATTTCATTTAAATTACATTTTGATTTATTTATTTTTTTGCATCCTATTGAATAAATGTATTGCCTTGTATAAATTTGCACAGAGCAGGACATCAAATTGCAGCCATCCCCAGCACAGTCCTGCACTAGGAGCCTCGTCTTTGGTTAGATACTTAAAACCTAACTTCAGCCTAATTGTTTTTTTTATTTTGTTTTGAATAGTACAGGGAAGGGTAAGACCTCTGGTTTTAATTGCCATCTGCAACCCTGTTAGAGAGATATCCCATTATTTCCTGGCAGAACAGGAAGTGATGTTAAATCTCTCCAACGTGGACCTACTTTAGTGGAGTAGGGAAGTCTAAAACGTCTGACAATGTTTATATTAGACATGTGCAATTCGTTTCATTACAAATTAGGTTTTTTTAATGAATTTCGACAAATTTGTTAATTCGGAAATGTCTGAATTAAGGAAAACACGTTTTCCAAATATTCCTAAATTTGAATATTCCTAAATTCGTAATTCCATAAATTCAAAGGTTCTTAAATTCGTAAATCCGTAAATTAGAAAATTTGAAAATGTGAAAATTCTGAAAATTCGAAAACCCCAACATTTGAAAATCTTCAATGATAACTAACTAATAGCAACTTAACTATTAAATTATAGGTATTGGAATTTCCTTTCAAATTTGGAATACAAATTTATCCAAAGTTACGAATTATCCGCAATAACAAATGCCGTATCTTAAACAAATGGAACATAACTAATTAATAATAATAAATAACAATAATAATAAAAACTTTTTATTATTATTATTATTTATTATTAATTAGTTTTGTTCCATTTGTTCAGATACATCATTCGTTATTTCTGATAATTCGTAACTTTGGATAAATCCGTATTCCAAATTTGAAAGGAAATTCCAATACCTATAATTTAATAATTAATTCTTATTAGTAAGTTATCATTTAGAATTTTCGTATTTTCTTTCTTATTTTCGAATGTACGAATTTTAGAATTTTTCTCATTTACGAATTTTAGAATTTTTCTCATTTGCGAATTTTAGAATTTTAGAGTTGCGATCATAATGAATGACCCAAAAAACGAAAAAAAACCCCAAACAAATGAAACGAAAACTAACAAATTTTTCGGCAGTGCACGTCTAGTTTATATTGCTGTCCGTTCCTTCCTGTCCCGATGACACCCGCACTCCCTACTTCTTGTACAGGTGTCACAGAGACAGGAAATGAGAGAAAATCTAAAACTCAGAAAAAAAAAATAAATAAAAAAACACTTTTGGCTGGAGTTAGGATTTAAAGGATATAGGGGGTCGTTATAAGACTCTTTATAAGAGACGGACCCTCTGCTTTGCACTGTACAGCAAATACACTGGAGCCGCTTATCTACAGAACGACAGCAGGTAAGAATCTGCAATCAATTTTCGCAATGTGTATCGTTCACCTGGAAGAGATTTTCTTTTGCCTCAACAGATCTAGTGTTTCCCGTTAAGTCGATGCCAACCATTCCCTTCCCACAAAAAGGTAACCACCTCCTTAAACACATTAAATAGAAGTATTCACTATCATAGCACAATATTAGCCATCCACCTATCCCACTTATTTAAAGGGTGAGACACACATAAAATGATTACTACAAAAAAAATGTCTTAAAGTGTCTGCCTAGGCAAGGTGTGTGTTTTTTTTTTTTTAAATTGAAGAATTTTAGAACCCCTGTCAGGTTTTTTTTTACCGCTATCTGCGGCTACGTAGGAGTCATTTACTATCACTTCCTATTTTGCTGACAATGTTGTACCAGACAGGAAGTGAGAGACGATCTCCAACAGTCACAAAGACATAAAAATGATTTTCTTTAGTAGAGTAGTAAAGGGTAAAACCACATCAGATTTTTATTTCTGCTGGTGGCCCCATTGCAGATTTTTAGCACTTCCTTTCTGGTGACACTGCAGTCTGCAGGACAGAACGTAACATTAACCTTTCATCTGCTTTATGTTTTATCTTCCCTGTTTCCTCCTTTCTTGCCTTTTCTGGCACTTTTTGTGTTTTTTAAAATTAGAAATTAGAAAATTATTTAGAACCCCCAAACATTATATATATATATATATATATATATATATATATATATATATATGTGTGTATATATATGTATATATATATATATATATATATATATATATATATATATATAATGGCAATTGTAATTTTTTTATGTCACACAGTATTTGCGCAGCGGTTTATCAAATGCATTTTTTTTTTTTAGAAAAAATACATTTTGATGAATTTTAATGCAAAAAAAAAACACAATATATACCCCAATTTTTTGGTAAAATATAAAAGATGATGTTACGCCGAGTACATAGATACCTAACATGTCAGGCTTTAAAATTGTGCACGCTCGTGGAATGGGGCCAAACTACAGTACTTAAAAAATCTTCATAGGCAATGCTTTAAAATTTTCTACAGGTTGCTAGTTTAGTGTTACAGAGGAGATCTAGTGCTAAAATTATTGCTCTCGCTCTGACTTTCGCGGCGATACCTCACAGGTGTGGTTTAAACACTGTTTACATTTGTGGGTGTGACCTAGCTATGCGAACACCATTGCACGTGAGGACGGGGGCGGTTTAACATTTAAACACCATTTAAATATACGTGTGCGACTCACGCATGCATTTTCTTTTACGCGTGAGCATGGAGGTTTGGGGGCGTTTTACTTTTTTTTTTTTCTTTTTTTTTTTTCTTTTTTCACTGCCCCTTTAATTTTGTATTTTTTTTATCACTTTTATTCCAATTTACAAGGAATGCAAACATAACTTGTAATAGAAATAAGGGATGACAGGTCCTCTTTATGGAGACATCTGGGGTCTATAAGACCCCAAATTTCTCCTCTACCTTTAAAAGCAAAAGATCAAAAAGTTTTTTTGATCATTTGCTTTAAAAAAACAAAAAGGTTTGCTTTCGCTCTAGACCGGAAGTGACGTTGTGGCGTCATGACGTCGTGACGTCATAACGTCACTCCGGTTCTCCAAGATCGTAGAGGGGATCAGAGACGATCTGGTCTCTGTTCACTTCTATGGCCAGCCACGTAAACTGTGGGATCGTTTCCCGGGCATGCGGGAAAAAAAAAAAAAAGGTAATCCCTAGAAACACAGGCGAGCGGTGTTAGAGGGGGGGGGGTCCTAGGCAGGTTGTATTTGCATGTAGACCACCCTAATTATTGCCTACATGTAAGGCTAAGCTTCCACGATTAAAAGAACTGAAATCCAATGAATCGAAGGGGTGGCCAATGGACAATCGGGCTGGATGTCCTCCAGCCAGGAAATGAGGCGGGGCTCTACCTGACTTGCTGCAGCTTCTAATGCCCGTTGTGAGAAGCTCACAGTGTGCAGTGAAATCATAGAAGGAAGCCATTTCAGCACAGGGAAGGAGCCGGTACAACTGTGCAAGACTGGAGGTCACCTTTAAATGGAGCCCTGGATAGCAGTAAAAACCTGAACAGGAGTTCTAATCCCTCCCCTCTCCATCCAAAACTAGACATACACTTTAAGGGGGTCACCGAATAGGTTGTCACAACTTACAAAGTTCCTGAAGGTTCCTGCAGCGCTTGTAAGCCTTGCATTGATAGTAAAACACCTTGCCCTTTTCCTGAGCGTCAGCTCTGTGGTCAAGCGAACAATGCTGCGGCTTTTTTTTGTTTTGTATAAAGTTTTGCCTCGTCTGCACTGAAGTTTGTGCTATTTAAATCATTTCTCTTTTAGCAATTTATCACGAGTGCCGGTAGTGACGTCAGATTTGTGCAGAGGAGCGTTGCATGGATGTGGCGCGGCGGTCCGTCCCCGCCCCCTTCACTGCGAATCGTCGTCCTCCGTGTAAGAATAAAGTTTACTGAGATAGTAAAATTTGGGCCCCCACGCTTTCACGTCCTCGTACTCCAAGTCCGACTCCACTCCAGACGAGGCCAGCGTGCTCAGGCTGCCGGCGGTCGAGCCGGCCCCCTCCGTGTCGTACACCTTCAAGCTGTCGCAGGACGAGTGCATGTAGACGGCGTCCTGGCAGACGTCGTAGAAATACTGACCGAAATCTCCGCTGGTGAAGGAGCAGCTCAGCCTCGGCGCCGGCGCTCTTGACGGAGCCTTCTGGCTGTCAGGCGGCTCGTAGTCGCAGCTCAGGGGGCTGTGGACGCGGCGATCCTTCGCCCTCCTGCCGAGAGTGAGCACCGGGCTGTTCCGCAGAGACAGATGGAGGTCTGTCATGTTGAATGCGTCCTGCGGGGAATAATCACAGTAATTAGACCTGATCGGCGAATCATGTACTTTTATTTCGACTGGAAAAGATTGCCAGTTCCGTTTTAACCCATCGCTAGCCTATCACAGCTCGGCTTCTCTATGCCTGCCTTTCCAATCACTTTTATCAAAATTACTTTTGTGTCTTAAGGAAAACCTTCTGCAATTACTATATATATTACTACCATATAGACTGAGCAGAAGAAGACTTCTATCTACACTACAGTACCTTCCGCTGTCTTATAAACCCCCACTTTCTCTCTCCCCTTTCACTGTCTCTCTCTCTCTTTCTCACCCCTCTTTTCTCTCCCCCCTCTGATTCTCTCTCCCACCCTCTCCTTCTCCCTCTCCCAACATCTACCATCTCCCTCTCCTCCACTGTCTCCTTCTCCCACCATCTCCCTCTCCACTGTCACCCTCTGAATCTCCACCATCTCCCATTTACACCATCTCCTCCAATTTTTCCTTCTTCCACCATCTCCTATTACAATATCTCCCTCTCCCACCATCTACTCCTCCTCTGTCTCCCTCTTATTCTTCACTGTTTCCCTCTGCCACCATCTCCTTTTCCACTGTCTCCCTCTCCTACCATCTCCTTGTCCACCATCTCCCTCTCCCACCCTCTCCTTCTCCACCGTCTCCTTCTCCCACTCTCTTCCTCTCCCACCGTCTACCTCCCCCTTCCTCTCCTTCTCCATTATCTCACAAACTCATCCTTTCCCCCACCATCTCCCTCTACCACATCTCAATTCCCCCCTCTGATTCTCCACTGCCCCCCTCTCCCACAATCTCCTTCTCCACCATCTCCCTCTTCTACTATCTCCCTCTCCCACCATCCCCCCTCTCACTATCTCCCTCTCTAGTCTCACTCTCCCATCTTCTTCACGGCTCCCTCTCCCACG
Organism: Lithobates clamitans; assembly: GCA_037952925.1. Taxonomy (NCBI): domain Eukaryota; kingdom Metazoa; phylum Chordata; class Amphibia; order Anura; family Ranidae; genus Lithobates; species Lithobates clamitans. The sequence continues at coordinate 205,002 of JBBGZY010002349.1, read as the reverse complement.
ATCTCCTCCTCCACCATCTCCCTCCCTCCGGGACCAACTCCCTTTCCCTACCTCTCCCACCATCTCCTCCCAAACTGTCTCCCACTCCCACCATCTCCTCTCCCCTCCAATTCTCCACCGTCTCCCTATCCCACAATCCCCTTCTCCACCATTTCCCTCTCCCACCATCCCCTCCTCCAAGGTCTTCCTCTCTCACCAGCTCCTTCTCCACTGTCCCCCTCTCCCCCCTCTGAATCTCCACTATCTTCCTTTTACACACTATCCTCCACTGTCTCCTTCCACATCTCCTTCTCCAATATCTCCCTCTCCCACCATCTCCTCCACCGTCTCCCTCTCCCCACTCTTATTCTCCACTGTTTCTGTCTGCCACATCTCCTTTTGCACCATCTTCCTCTGCCACCATCTCCTTCTCCACCGTCCCCTTCCCCACTGTCTCCCTCTCCAACTCTTTCCTTCTCCACTGTCTCCCTCTCCCACCCTCTCCTTCTATACTGTCTCCCTCTCCCACCATCCCCCCAGCTATCTCCCTCCCCTCCCTCTCCTTCTCCACTATCTTCCCCACTCATCCTTTTCTTCTTCATCTCCCTCTCCTATCTCCTCTTCCACTGTCTCCCTCTCTCACTATCTCGATCTACCCCCTCTGATTCTTCACCATCTTCTTCTCACTATCTCCCTCTCTACCATCTCCCTCTCCCATCCTCTCTTTCTCCACTGTCTCCCTCTCCCACAATCTTCTCTACCATCTCCCTCCCCCCTCGGCCATCTCCCTCTTCTCCACTATCTCCCTCTGCCATCCTTTCACCCACTGTCTCCCTCTCCCACCATCTCCTCCACTGTCTCCCTCTCCCACCATCCCCTTCTCCACGATCTCCCTCTCCCACCATCCCCTTCTCCACTGTCTCCCTCTCCCACCATTCTCATTCTCCACTGTCTCCCTTTCCCACCATCTGATTGTCCCCCTCTGATTCTCCACCATCTCCCTCTCCCACCATCTCCTTCACTGTATCCCTCTCCCACCATCCCCTTTTCCACCGTTTCCCTCTCCCACCATCCTCCACCGTCTCCCTCTTCCACCATCCCCTTCTCCCCCCTCTGATTCTCCACCGACTCCCTCTCCCACCATTCCATTCTCCACCATCTCCTTCTCCACCACTTCCCTCTCCCACCATCCCCTTCTCCACAGTCTCCTTCTCACACCATCCCCTTTTCCACAGTATCCCTTTCCCACCATCTCTCTCTCCCACCATCTCCCTCCATCCTTTTTCCCACCGTCTCCCTTTCCAACCATCTTTCGTCACTCTCTCCCTCTCCCACAATGTCCTTCTCCACTGTCTCCGTCTCCCTCTCTAATTCTCTCCCCAACTTTCCCCCAGTCTCCTATCCCCTCCTCTCTTTCACTCTCCTTCTTCCCCTATCGCTCTCTTTACCCATTCTTTTTCTGTCCCTCTCCCTAACTCCCCCCCCCCTTCTTCCTCTCCTTCTCCCCCCTCTTTCTTTCTCCCCCTCCTCTCCCCTCCCTTTTCTCTCCCCTTCTCCCCCTTTCCCCCTTTCTCTCTGTCTCACTCCCCCCCCCCTCCTTACTTAAAGTGTGCCTGTCTCATACACAGTGCAATGGAAATTTTGTTGACTTTATCACTTGAATATTTTAATGAGCTCACCTGATCCTCCTCGCCGCCTCCCTCCTCGTTGTAATGGAAGATGTTCTGCCTGGTGTCCTCCACTTCATCGTGATAAGCGGACACATGATAGACACCCTCATTCATCCTTTTCTTCTTCTTGCAGCGGGAGAGAAGTACAGCGCCGGCAATCACAGCTACAGCAGGGAGGAAGACATGCAAAGTCATCCGATGTTCTGTCTGTTACATTGTAACATCTGCTCTGTTGGTAATCATTTATGTCCTATCCCAGGCCAAGCTGACCTTAGGTGGAAGGGTAAGAAGTGGTGGAGGAAGTCGGGGCATATAAATAGCCACCAGTTAGATCTCTTCTTGAAAAACTACTTTGCAACAGTCTTGCAGACTGGCCTTTAAATACTAAAAACAGACTGCAGTTTGCAATATCCAATTAACTTTCATATCTTAAAGGAAGAGTCCACCTACATTTGATCATTTAGTTATAGGTGGAGCTTAATGGTCTTCCTGTCCTCCTGGGAGTTTTGGGAGTCCCCACCCACCTTCTTTGTGTCCCAGCCCCACCCCTTACATGCTTCATGATAAATGATATAATACTGTTATATCTTGTTACAATGTAGCTAGAGACATGTGCACATTTTGATTGTTACCGATCAGGGCAGTGGAGCCGATGCAGGTGATGAGGAAAGTGCTGAGCGTGGATCCCGGATCCAGGGTATAAAGGACCACATCGCAGTTGCTGCCAGCAAATCCCTGCGCGCAGAGGCAGGAGAACTCGGCGTCCGATCGCGGTATGCAGGTGCCATATTTGCACGGGCTTTGTGCGCACACGGTATACAGGCACCACTGGCCAGTGATGTTCTCTATCAACAGGTACCCTGGGGGGCAGCTACAGAACAGAGAGGACAGGAAATGATTAGCATTGTGTGTCGGCAAATTGAAAGCCAAACTCCAGCTAATGGACTTTAGTAAATAAATCAAAAGCCCTGCAGGGGGTTTAAAGTTTATGAACCCAAAATCTGTTTTTTAGTATGTTAGGCAGTGTTGTCAGCCTGGAACAGGAAGTTCCTTTCCCCTGGAGGGGGGGTGTCATAAAGGACCTGATATTTGGGGTGTATCATCAAGGACCTGTCCCCTGGGGGGGGTGTCATCAATGACATGCTACCTGGGGATGTATCATCAAGGACCTGCTCCCTGGGGGTGTGTCATCAAGGACCTGTCCCCTGGGGTTGTGTCATCAAGGACCTGCTCCCTGGGGGTGTGTCATCAAGGACCCGTCCCCTTGGGGTGTGTCATCAAGGACCTGCTCCCTGGGGGTGTGTCATCAAGGACCTGTCCCCTGGGGGTGTGTCATCAAGGACCTGCTCCCTGGGGGTGTGTCATCAAGAACCTGCTCCCTGGGGGTGTGTCATCAAGGACCCGTCCCCTTGGGGTGTGTCATCAATGACCTGTCCCTTGGGGGTGTGTCATCAATGACCTGCTCCCTAGGGGTGTATCATCAAGGACCTGTTCCCTGGAGGTGTGACATAAAGAACCTGCTCCCTGAGGGGGGTGTTATCGAGGACCTTGATGGCACACTAAGGCTGTGCCATCAAGCCATTCTGGCTTCCCAGGAAAATCCTGAATTGAGCCTTGCCACACCATTAAACCCCACCACCAGAGGACGGGTTTATATATAGTAACAGAATAATAGATCATATTAATGGCTGAAGGAAACCATTATATTTATTTTTAACAGAATTACTTTAACATTACTGGTTAAAGGACATAATGACTTTGATCATTGAATTTCATAGCACTTTATGATAATAAAAAAAAAGAAGCACTACTGATCCAAAGTGCATACCCAACTGTCTGTCAGTGCTTTCTTGTTCCACTCAGGATTACAAACAGTGCAGCAAGAAAAAAACGTTGTTTGCAAAAAAAAGGTATGCAGTGTCAGCTTCTATTTTACTCGTCTGACAGGTTCCCTTTAAAGAGCACCCTCCCACAACACAGGAAGCCAAAAAAGAGCATGCCTTGCCAGTTGCAGGTCTTGTAGAAGACTTACCTGCATTCGTGTAGCATCCACATGTCAGTGCAGACAAAGCCCCGGCTACAAGGAGCACTCCTGCAGACGTCGGAGGTACACCCTCTGCTCACTCCTTGCTTCCTAACCATGGTCACTGGAGAGCTGGACTGGTTTTCCATGGGCAGTCTGTAGCTATTGAATCTTACATCCTTCATGCAGCCTATTGACATTGAGTACAAATCATCAGTTTCCACTGTCAATGCAGACTAAAGAAAAGCAGACATCTTAAAGTGTATATAAACTCCAAAGCTAAAATGTTATACAGTTGTGCTCATGGGTATTCTTTGCAAAGTGAAGCTTTACCTCCTTTACTAAGCTCTGGGGCAAATGCACTTGCAGAGTGCTACTGCACCCCTTGTCCCAGCCCTGCCTCCCACTAACAGCATGTCTTTGTTTTGTAGCAAAGGAGTACTTATGCCCCGTACACACGATCGGAAATGCCGCCAGCAAAGCTCTGATGAGCGATTTTGGTTGGAAAGTGCGACCGTGTGAATGCTCCATTGGACTTTCGCTGGCGGAATTCCAGCCAGAAAAAGATTGAGAGCAGGTTCTCTATTTTTTCGGTCAGAAAAAGTTCCTATCCGAAAATGCGATCGTCTGTATGCAATTCCGACGTGCAAAAAATCATGCATGCTCAGAAACAATTTGACGCATGCCCGGAAGCATTGAACTTCATTTTCTTGGCTCGTCGTAGTGTTGTACGCCACTGCGTTCTTGACGGTCGAAAGTTCAGAGAACTTATGTGTGACCGTGTGTATGCAGGCGGCCAAGCTTGAGCGAGAATTCCGTCGAAAAATCTATCCAAGTTTTTCCGACGGAAATTCTGCTTGTGTTTACGCAGCATAAGAGTATGATTATCTGGTAGAAGTTGGAGTACACTCGGTAAAAGAATGAAAGGCATATACTGCATCAGGGTGTACTGATCCCACAGTGCCACCAGGGGACTGCAGTGATTGTCAACCTGTGAGCTAAAGTTGGCCTCAAAATGCAGCCCCAGACACCTTCAAAGAGCCACACATAATGTTCATTATGCTTGAGAGGACTGTGTGAAACTGCAGACCTAATAGGCAAAATGGGGGGCAGAGAGTGCCGACAGGATACATTGTTGGCGGGGAATATGCTTTAGAAGAAAATACGAAACTGGGAACATGTTACATGAGGCTAGTAGAGCTCAATGCTATTTCCCACTATAGACTGCTGAGGACACACATCAAATACCAAAGGGACACATGTGGCCCTTAGACCTTAAAGCGGGGGTCCACCTATCTATTGTTTTTTTTTTTTTTAGTTCATTCACAAACTTTTCTTCTCAGCATTACATACTCACATATTGTGTTGAATATGTCCGCCTGTGTCAGATTTCGTCGGAAAGAATAACTTATATTATTCACTGCAGGCGGTTTCCATCTTCATTGTGGGCATTTGAAGCACACAAGCATTTATTTCCTGGATGTGGTGAATGCTGTGCTCCCAGCATTCACCGCTCATTCCCGCACATGCTCAGTGGCATCCTGGGAAGCCTGTGACTAGCTCCCAGGAGTCTGGGAGAGGCTAGAAACACGCCTACTCCCACGGGAGAACCAGGAAGTGCAAAGAAGAATAGAAAAATAAAAGGTAATTACAGCGATTTAAATTTTTTTAAATGGCATGTCAGCATCTAGGCAAGGAATAGAATACATACAGATATTGTTCAAAATTTGGGTGGAACCCCGCTTTAAGTTGGGCACCAAGGATCTACTGCTTCCACCAGTGGATGCATGCACCTGGATACAAACCTTTTTAATTTGTTGTAGAATCTAGGGGCCTATAGGTCCACATCCAGTACCCCCCACCTATGATATAGGAATACCTCCAGGTGCAGGGATCACTCTCCTGAGTCCAGGCACTGCCGGCTGAGTATCTGTCTGCCATTGGTCTACTGGAATGTACAAGGCTAATAAGGCTAGAATGTATAGTCGTGTGGAAGACTAGATCTGCTCCAAGACCAGAGAGACTGAAGCTTCTCTTGAGGATGGAACACTCCAAGACCAGGCTTGGATACTCCAAGCAATGAATTGGTTCCAGCAGTGATTTCTGAAGGTTCACTTTCAGGCTATCATTATAACCTCTAGTCCAGTGGGGTCTGGATGCAGTCTAAAGTTAGGCTGGGAACAACCTAGCCAAATCACTGTGATTTGGAGATCTCGACCAGCAGTGTAGAGTCTAAAGAATGTGTAGTCCTGCCAAAGACTGGATCTGCTCTACCCACAGATCCAAGACCTGAGAGACTGAAGCTTCTCCTGAGGATGTAACACTCCAAGAATAGTCCTAGATACTCCAAGCAATGAGTGATTTCTAAAGGTTCACGTTCAGGCTATCATTGTAACCTCTAGTCCAGCGGGGTCTGGATGCAATCAAAAGGTAGGCTGGGAACAACCTTGCAAAATCACTGCCAGTTGAAGATCGAGAGCAGCAGTGTAGAGTCTTGGTTTAAACAAGGTAAAGGCTAAAAAATGTGCAGTGAAAAAAAAAGTTATTCTTTGCAACCACAGAGCTTAAGTAAAGATGGCCATCCTCTTAGGGCACTAATACAAAATGAATGCATGTTAGTAGTACAAGGGTTTATTCTGAACCGACCTACAGTATATTTGTTTGCCAGTGTCTAATCATCCTGTAGGCAATGGTATAACCTGAAGATTTTAGACTCTCTATTTGAGACTCACTTTGTACCTCAATGGACAAGAAAGAAAAACGATGCTATACTTTAGAGACGAATTCCAGGTAAACATAAAGGACATGCATTAGTACATCTCTGTATTTATTAAATCAATAAATGGAATTCAGCTTTAAAGAGCATATATAAATACACTCCAGGTTCTCAGTATGAAACCTTACCCAAGGTGGTGTTGTGTTTATTCTGTTCAACCATGCTTTATTCAGTTTGTGCATCATACCTTCGAAGCTTGGCTCTTCCATCTTGCCGCTCCCTAGAAAAACACTGCTTGGATCCACTTTAATTTCCTTGTATGTGCCATGCGCCACCGTGACCTCACCGTGTTCTGATCCGCTACTCATACGCAAAGTGAATTCATTCTGAAGCCGCTCCAAACTAACTTCACACCACTCCCCAGAATCCAGTCTGTGACCGGCGAGTTTCACTAAGTAGTCACCATCCCCAATATTATATGAAGCTGTGAGGATTCCATGTACCACCTATTGGAAAGGAGGCAAAAATGGCATCCATCAATAACTGTCACAACTTTGCCGACATTTTAAAAGGAACAGGAGGTGTCATTGCCAGGAATTTTTTAGGGTGCACACAGTTTTGCATGGTTGCAAGGATTTTAAATTTGAATTCATGTAACAGCCCTACTCTGGGAGCTAAGCTTGACTTTTGTAGGACAAGTCAACATTTAAATATAACATCAGCTGTTTATACTTCTGGTTTTGACATGAGGTTTTCAGTGATGGTAACCTTGGGTTTTGCGGGTTGGCATCATATGCTCAGTTTAGAATTCCAAGTGCTCTCCCCAACTAAGGACCCCTGTTCCTCCTAAGACCATGACGCCCTTCCACTCAGTCTTCTAGGTTGATCTAGTAGTAGTTAGTCACATTTACCTGGACTTGTTCTGTAATGTTAAAGACATAGCTTGTCAAAGCCACTTCTTTGGTACTGAGAGTCAGGAAAATTCCTCAGCATTTATATCCAAATGCGTAGCACCAACACCTTGGTACAATTTACATGGAATGGCGGATGTCATTGTCTAAGGACAGGAAAGGAGTATGAAAATTGTGGAATCACCCTGTCCTATTTACATAATCCTATACTTGGTGTCACGTTAAATAAACATTAATCTGATGCCAATATTCGCTCTCACCCTCACTTTTTGTTTGCTCTTTGTCATATCGGTAATTACCGCATGTAGCATTTCTGCCGTTTAACATGTGCCCTCAAAGACTCACATCCTTCTCTCTCTTTCCTTAACTATCTTTCTCTTGTACTCTGCACCTGTGAAGTGGTCACTCTCTTCCCCTTTCTCTTGTCTTTCTTTTACTCCTCTTTCTGAGCTCTTATTCTCTTAATAGGTGTTCTGGAGCACATTGTTGGATAATTATGCAGAACATAGTTGATCTTTTGAAACCACTTTCAACACTTTCTTACCAACCCCATTTGGGATGCTTTGAGGGTTCAGGTCCTACATCTTGAAAATCCTGGACTGTATCATATTTTGTGATACTTCCTATATCCACCCTATTGCTAACACTAGCTCTGGACGCTGTTATACCCTAGATTGTTAATGGGAGTCTCAATTCTTGCTTAATTTATTCAAACTGTTTTTTCTTTTGGTATTTTAAATGTGTAATAAAAGATATATTTCCCTCTAAATGAACCTTAATTCTTTGATTAACATGGCTGAAGCAGTAAATTGTTGTCAAAACTCTGGGATAGAGATGGTAAAATGGTGTTGTATGTGGAAAACGGATGGAGGTTGAAGGCCCCCACTCCCATTCAGTGATGATTGTTACAGTTTGATGTAGATGGCCTTTTTGATGCCTCTTGCAAACCAGTTGGCTTCTCTCTCCAAAATGTGAACCTCACTGTCCTCTAAAGAATGTCCCTTTTCTTTAATTTGGAACAAGGTGTTGGTGCTCCTTGGATATAAATGTTGGGGTATTTTCCTGACACTCATTGGAACTGAAGAAGTGGCTTGTGCAACTACAAAAAGTCTTTAACGTTACAGATCAAGACAAATTGGATGTGTCCAGGTGTAGGGATCACTCTCCTGAGTCCAGGAACTGGCAGCTGAGTAAGACCAGAGAGATGGAAGCTTACCCTAAGGAAGGAATACTCCAAGACCAGGCTCATGGACACCAAGCAATGAGTTGGTTCCGGCGGCAATTTTTGAAGGTTCAATTTTGGTCTATCAATGATGGTTGTTACAGTCTGATATCAATGGCCTCTTACAAACCAGTTGTCGTCTCTGTCCAAAATGTGAACCTCACTGTCCTCTAAAGCATTGGTTCCCAACCTCAGTCCTCAAGTACCTCCAACAGGCCATGTTTGCAGGATTTCCGTCTTGCACAGCTGCTTTAAATCAGAGTCAATGGCTTGGTATTTTGAACAGCTATTTTATCTAAGAGAAATTCCCAAAACATGGCCTGTTGGGGGTACTTGAGGACTGAGGTTGAGAACCACTGCTCTAAAGAATGTCCTTTTTCCTAATTGGTGTTGGTGCTACCTGGATGTTGGAGTATTTTCCTGACATTCATCGGAACTTAAGAAGTGGCTTATACAAGCTACAAAACAATTCAACATTACCGAACAAGTCAAATGGAACTACTACTAGATATACCAGGCCTGGAGGAATGAGAAAGTTCACAGACACATCCTCTATGTTGAGTGGGGTTGGGCACAACATGCACTGAACGTTTAATGCAACATCCCAACACCAGGAATTTTAGTCTGAACTGCTTCAGTTTTCAAAATCAGGAAGGTAAAGAAAGTTCCAGGTACAAATGTCAAAAACCCAGGACAACCTGGATCTGCAAGTCTAAACACAGGCCCCCCTGCCCCATGTTTATGTATGCCGCCATTTTCTAAGCATGGAGCTATAGGTATTATTTGTGAACACCTGTTATATTAATGGGACCATCTCTAATAATAATACATAATGATGTGAACAGCTCCTGGGAACATCCACCAGCCCTGTAAGGAGATACCTAAATCTCCAGAACAGCCCTGGCCTGTTTCTAAAAATCAATGACAAGCACAATGCAAATCAGACAACAGAACTACTATTGGGAAAGTCTTCTACTTCCACCTACCTGCAGAAAAATGTACTCGGTTCTGTCTCTGGAGAATAGGCTAAGGATTGTACTGTGAGACTGACGCGTTCTCACCATTGCCTGGAAATGCGTCCTTTGTGGGTGAAACATGTGAGTGAACCTGTATTGTATCAAGCTGCCAGGCTGGAAGAGGTGTTCTGTATCATCTGTAGGATTCAGTCAATATCAAAGAAAAGAATAACTATTTGGCAAAATAATAATAAGTAGCCAAAATGCATAACAAGAAACTACAAGATGGGATTTGGGAATGGTGGGAGATTTACAAAATCAATAAAAAGGAAGACACAGTATGAAGCATTATCTCTTGCAGCATCTGTATTATACTCTATTGCAACCTTTCTCAGCCTTTTTGACACCTCTGCTGTGTCTGGCAGTACCTCTTCTTTTAGAGCCACCTGAGATGTTGAACAGCTCCGGTCTCATTCTTTGGACTTTCTTGCCAGTCTTGTCTCTTGCTTCTGATGAACCTTCAACTCTTTGCTCCTTCCATGAACTTTCTGATATAAGCCATGTCTCTGCACTTCCCGTTTGCCAGATTATTGTGCTCTCTACAGTCAATATCTTGCTCCTTAGCGTACCTGCAGCCTACCCTTTCTCCACTACCACACGTTACCAACCTTTGGCTTGTTCCTCGACTACGCTTCCACTTGATCCCAACCTGCGACCACTTGTTACCAACATTTGGTGTGTTTACTGATAACACTTTTGCTTGACCCCCCTACCTGCTATATCTGCTACTGGACCCCGGGTTGCTCACCTCCTGGTGGGGTAATCTTGCGGACTGTGACCTGGTACTAACACACAGCAAAACCCATCTCCACCATCAAGAGCTCTGGTGAATACCGGTTAGTGTTTAGACCCCGCACCTCAGGTGAGCCTGTGTCATCTGCCAGGATGACCTCCTGCTGCACTTATCTAGCTGGTCAGTGAGAGACTCTCTACTACTATAGCTGCTGGCCTCCAAGCCTGACTGCTGACTGTGACACATACAATGGGAATATGGAAGCGTACACTGAGAGCCGCTCAATTTCAAATATGACAGAAAGGCTTCAGCTCCATCCCCTCTGAACCATGCCCGCTAACGCATTTCACCCGTCATGGACTTAGACCTCAACGATTAAGCTCATGATGGGTGAAACGCATTAGAGGGTGTGGTTCGAGAGAGGATGGAGCTGAAGTTTTCCTGTCATATTTGAAACTAAGTGGCTCAGGATGTGCACTTCCATCTTCCCCTTGAATGGTTTTGAGTAAATTGGAGATATAAAAATAGAGATATAAAAATAGATAAAATAAAGAAAGTGGCATACATAGTGTATTTGACACCCCCCCATCTATAATCCTAAATTACTTTCACTATTAAACGTGAGATATGTGGCCAAAAAAAAGAAACCGTGTGAAAATTGTAATGCCCCATTACGTTGGTTTTAGTGGAGAAAAGTTTCTTTACGTTGGTGGTCAATGTAATGGTCCCATACATTGGTGGCCATTGGGAGAAAGACCCGCTTATATTATTGGTTCATGGAAAATTATCCCATTACAAATAGGAAGGCTGACTCTTCTTTACAGACAGCCAAAATGATAGCTTATGTCAGTGATTAAGGAGAGACAAGGATTTCCTAGCAAACTCAGGAGGAACCCTTGTTGGGAAAGACTGCTTTAAAGTTAGCAGATATAGTACCTTATGTTTACTTCCATATAATCATGTTGGGCCTCTCTTTTCAAAAACTATGGTCTTTATTATGGAGTTGCACCCTCACACACTACCACCACAGTTCTGGAAAGGTTTTTCACAAGATTTTGAAGTGTGTCTGTGGGAAATTGTGCCCATTTGTAAGGTCAGGTATAGATGTTGTTGGGCGAGAAGACCTGGCTCAGAATCGGTGGATCCTATTTATGGGAACCTCCTGTACCGAAAACATCCAACCCCGATTTTCACTCCTCCTTTCCCATTTCTTCCCAATCCCCTATAGCCACCTCCATAATTTCTCTTCTCCTCCAAGATAAAAGATTTAGCAGCTGAAGAGGACATTTTGAATATCACATGATATCCGATATATCAGAAGACATCTGTCAGACTTGTAGGCTTTCTTATTATTAGCAGATCTGACACAACCTTTCTCTGCCATCGTATTGGCACATCTACGACACGTCACCATGATACAATACCTCTTTCACATTCATGTCTATTGTCACCAGGAAGGCAGCCACAGTTGGAGGTTCTTGCATCTCCGCTACACCGCGCTGGAGTCTCACAAGGAGCAGAATGTGAGCCGATGAAATCACACAATGTGCAACCCGCAGAGCTGTTAACGGATTCCAGGGGGGCACCAAAGTCAAACATCTTGGTTTTTAGCCATGTAAAAAATAAATAAATAAATAAGGAGAAAACATTGACATGCTCTGACAGTGAGGTTTCATAAATTAATATATACATTTTTAGATCGTTTCAGTGGTCAAAGGATAGTTTTCAGCACTACTTTTTTTCATCACTACCTTTAACTTCACTTACCTGCTTATTAATGATAAGGTTACGTAGACATCCTTTAAAATGGGCCGATGGTAGGTGTGGATGAGAAGGAGATGCCTTAATCCCACCCAGCTGCAGAACATGGTGTGGATTCCAAAGTCTTTGAATAAAAAAAAAATTTAAAAAAAGGGAGTGAATGAAGAAAAATGTAAGGATAATAAGAAATGTGTGCAAAAATGACTCTCTCAATATTCAGACATGCTGGGAAATTCCCCTGGACATCTCCTCCCTGGATGCTCACTATGGAACAGGATGCGGCAGGAGGAGACCATCAGAGGAACCACAAGATTCAAATTTATGCAGGAACTGTATACAATATCATTTTGTTCCTATATGAAGGTTATGCTGTATGTATTTTAATTTAAAGTCATTACATTGATGTTAAATATGAATTTTATATTATGATAGAAGTCCTAACCAAACTTTTTTGTGAATTGTTCTCCTCCGAAAGTCTTCCAGCACTCATGTTGTTCCTTTGTCTTCCAAAACAACTGTGTGCTGGAAGACTTCGGGGGAAGATGTTTGGTGTCGGACTCCAGGAGATTACTCCATCATAAAGAAGTTGAGTAACTGTTTAGTTTACTGTACTTATTGCATACATATTGTACATGCTTATTCTGCTAGAAAGGATATTTGGCTTGTGCATGTTGTAGGCATGTTTTGTAATAATTTGCATGCTATAAATTGTGTTTTTCTGCAGTTGTATGTGCAGTTTTTCCTGTTTAGTACAAGTATTAATAGACTACAGAGGTCTAAGTTTCCTTGGCTTGTACCACAAAGAACCTTTAAAAGACACCAAGCAACACAATTGGGGGCTCGTTGGGTGGATTTGCGCTAAAGTTCAACTGAAGCAGATCGGTTTTCTGTGGTGTGTTTTGTTGCTTGTGCTGGGGGATAATGCTGCATACACTGTTTAGTAAAAGTATTAATACACTACAGAGATCTAAGTTTCCTTGGCTTGTACTACAAAGAACATTTAATTTACACCAAGCAAAACATGACTAGAGTGGGGAAGGTTTTTTTTTTTTTTTGACAAAGGTGAAAAAACATAATAATAATAATAATAATAATAATTATTATTATTATTAATGGAATAATTATACAATAATTAAATAATATTATTATTATATAATATTTTATACATTTGATGTATTATTTTTTTTCTATATTATCTTGCATATTTATACTTTTTTTTTTTGCATTCTTGGTTTCTGAAATTTTTTAGTACATAAACAAAGGAAAGTGATATGAGAATTACAAAAGTCAATTGAATAAATTAATTAATCTGTGTATCACAAATAATGTTCAACATAATGTAAGCTGTTGAACTTTGTAGGGACTCAAGCAAAAGTGGGACAATAAGATCATCGTATAAATTAAAGTAAGGCCAGATGTAAGTCAGGCAACGTTATAACTGGCTTGGCGTGAAAGCAATAGATGTGGGCATGCTGGGGTCTAAGGGATCTAAGGTCCTGCACCAATGTCAAGTGGCATCATGCACCTCAAGTGCATCCTGTTGTATGGTTACAGGGAGGACCCCAGCATGCCCATGCATTGTTTAAAAGGGTCAGGTGTGTGTGTGTGTGTGTGTGTGTGTGTGTGTGTGTGTGTGTGTGTGTGTGTGTGTGTATGTATTATATATATATATAGAGAGAGAGAGAGAGAGAGAGAGAGAGAGAGAGAGAGAGAGAGAGAGAGAGAGAGAGAGAGAGAGAGAGAGAGAGAGAGAGAGAGAGAGAGATGTAGCACCCTGATGTTTATGCAGGTTTGCTAGTACATTTACCTGCCAGGCATAGTTGCCTTGGCCATTTGTTAGGGGAACAATTGATTCCACCCTAATTCTGGAATTGCTGCACTTCTCTCTTCTGTCACTAGATGGCCGGGTATCTGGTGACATTACATAAGACAAGAGCATTGCAAGGACAGATTAGAAATATATAGAGTATCTCAGCCAATGGGCAGGGATCTTCTTGGGTCCCTTGGCCTTCTGGGAGAGCCTATTTATTTAGGTGCGGTCAGGTGATCTGGGTTCCGTGCTACCTGGATGGCTGTCTGGGTGGACATGTGTTGTGCTGCTAGGCCAGAACCTGAGGCCTATCCCGGGGACATCTTGCTGCTAGGCTGTCTAAGGGCCTATCCAGAAGCAAGAGAGCAGCGTAGGGTTGGGACTGCGGCTTGCAGTCCAACCATAAGTGACGGTTCTGCCGGCCGGAGAACCTATCGTGGTCAGAGGTAGAAGGGAAGCGGTCGCCACTAAGGGACCAACCACTTTATTACCTGGGACCACAGTGAGTAGCTAAAGCAAGTACCAGAGCAGTGTCCTCACCAACCGGGGATGGTGAAGAATTGGGAAACTTCAGCAGGCGTCAAGCCAGGGACCCAGCCAGCGGAGGTGACGCTTGCAGAGCAGCCTTGTGTGCCAAGCCAGGGACCAAGCAGGCCAGTGGGGTGAAGCTTGAGGAGTATCTGTGAGTGCCAAGCTAGGGACCCAACCAGTGGAGGTGACGCTTGCAGAGCAGCCTTGTGTGCCAAGCCAGGGACCGAGCAGGCCAGTGGGGTGACGCTTGAGAAAGATACTCAGTGAGAAGGTTGGAAGAGCTCAGGAGATCCAGTGGCAGTGGATCAGCGAGTCTAGTGAGAGAGACTCGGAGCTCAGTGGAGTTAAGATCTACAAGAAGTGATTGTAGAGGAAGTACAGAAGTTCGTTACAACTTGTGTTAGGAACTGTTCTAAGACTGTTGCCATAGGAGACAGCATTCCTACACATGCAGATGTGGTGTCTTGCTGGATGCCTTTCCCTGCATGGCTGTCTACCTATAGAAGTCTCGGAGTCTGCTAATTCACATTGCAACTACTAAAGGGTGTCCTGGCCCTAAACCCTCTCTCCCACAGTTCTGTTCAAGAGAAAATAAATATCTTTGCAGTCAAGAAGTGTCTGGCCCCTATGAATCTACTTTGCATTACACCCACTATGCCTTACAATCCACTCTACACAGAAGGATGTCAACTGTCCCTAACTCTGGAGGTTCTCATTAGACCAAAGGGGACTCGGGATCTTGCTACATATACATATATATAAAAAGTGGGAGGAGAAAGGAAAAGGGGCGGGGGTTTTGGGTGGTGCAACCAGTGGGGGCAGGCACTAGCAGAGCCCGGGAAAAGAATATAAATTAAATTTATTAGGGTTTTTTATCATGAAAATATGTGAAAATATTCTATCACTGTTTGGTCTAAGGTAGATCAAGTCAGATAGAGACCGCCTCTATCTGACTTGATCATCCTCATCCTGGCTGGAGGATGTCCAACATCATCTAGCCCCTTCCTCTCCCCAACCTGACTGTCCTTGGCCTGCCCCTATCGTTTATTGAATTTGCATTCTTTCAGTCGTGGAACTGAGAAAATTCTTGCATAAATAGGTGACAATTTTCCTTGTTACCTCCATTCTTGCATCATCTGTCCTTGGGCTTCGCACATTGCACGGTCCTCTGATAAAAACCTCTTCCCGACTCCCTCCTTCTCGAAAATGATAGCTGAACTACAATGGTCCAGGGTCAACATCACTGCCTAAAAATAAACATGTTTTACACTAAGGGGTCTAAAAAAAAAAATCACAAGTAATCCCTATAATGGGTCCAATATGTTTCTTTCCTATGATCCTCAGCTCCATCTTGTGGCCATAATGTGGTATTATTAGCATTAAAGTATTTCAGGAAAATACCACATTATGGTCAATAGATGGAGCTGGCGATCATGGGAAATAAACATATTAGATACTTTATGCTGAGACATTCAAGCAGCATTTTTTTAAATTAAAAAAATAAATAGACCACTTAAAGTATAAATAATATATTTTAATAATAATTAATATAATATTTTTTGTTTGTTTTTGAAAAGGATGGAGCATTCTATCATCCTAATTTTTTGCAATTTCTTTTTTTTCTGTGCCAAAGGCCTAGCAGGAAATGAAAGTGGTTGTTAAGTCACTCTAACCTGTATAAACCATCAGCACTGCCTCCTATTGTAGTATCCCCCTCTGTGTGTGATTTATAAAAACAAATGCTGCAAATACCTCATTTCACTGCCGAGATTGCAATCACATGACCAGCCAGCTTTTTCCTTTCCTCCTCTGAGAAATGTAGCGGGCGGGGCTGAAATTTCCCTGCTGATGTCAGTCTGGAGGGGAGGAGGAGAGAGCTGGCTGGTCATGTGTTCACAATCTCGGCTCTTAAATGAGGTATTTACAGCATTTATAGTTATAAATCATTCACAGAGGGGGACACTGCAATAGGAGGCAGTGCTGACGGTGTATACAGGTTAGAGTTATGAGAGCAGCAGGAGGGGTGGCTCACACACAGAGAGAGACGGGAGGAGGACACAGGAGCACTGAGGAGAGCAGATAGCAGGCTGCTGATGAAACTGACCACGGTGCCAGGGCTCAGCAGCCATGATACACCGTAGTCAGTTTACAGAGAGGTGGGGAGAAACTGGCAGGATCAGCCAGGTTCTTTAGGTGTTACTGAGGGCCAAATGACAAAGGACAAGCACTGTGTCATATACCATGTTTTAAAGGAGCAGGATCCATTTTTTATCTTTTTTGGGGTTAACAAACGCTTTAAAGGAAATCTCTCCAAAGTGAATTCTCTTCTTAGACCAGTGATGGCGAACCTTGGCACCCCAGATGTTTTGGAACTACATTTCCCAAGATGCTCGTACACTCTGAAGTGTAGTTGAGCATCATGGGAAATGTAGTTCCAAAACATCTGGGGTGCCAAGGTTCGCCATCACTGTCTTAGACAGTTGTCATTTGAAGAGGTGTCCCCATTGGTACACTTCCCCTCTATTCCTAATCCAGTGACAAATATAACATTTTGGATTTTTCATCACTTTCTGTTCTGGGGACATTGACCTCCAGGACAGGGATGAATTCTCCTAGCAGGGATTGGGGTGGGGGAAGAACAGCAATGAAAACCTGAAAAGTGTTCTTAGGCTTGGTTCACACCTACGGGTGTAACTGAGTGTGTGTGCGTTCCCACGCATCAGGTGTAGGGCAGCTCATTTAATTCCATCAACACGTTACATCAACTCGAGTCAAGGAGCTGATCAGCGAGGCAAAATTTAGACTCATCTCCCTACACAAGTCATATTCCACTCAGTTATCCATCCTCTTGTCTGGTTTGTCTGCAATGTCCATACTGACTTTACATCTGTTCAGTCCATTGCCCTGCACCTCAATCTACAGTGTATAGCCCACTACCACCACACTCTGTGCAGGGGTGGCCAGCTTTCATCAAGCTTTCAAATGGCACAAGGGCCCCAACGCAGCCGGCAAAGGATCCATACTGAGGACTGCATGCATGGCACTGCCCCATGTCTGCTAAAGGGTAGTGCCTTTCTCTGCTTGTCAGGAAAGTGGGTGATTTTTGCACGTATCCCCAACATGCATAGATGTGAACCTAGCCTAACTTTCCAACTCAAAAATAGGTTTTGGTTTTAGAGATATTTTAATTGTACATTTCAAGTTCCTAGAAGAGTTGGGCTCTAATTAAAAAAAGAAAAAATGAATACATGTGACATCGCTACCCACGGGAACTAGTCAGATCGCAACTGTCACTTTTTACCGCAGAATAAAAATTCAAAGAAAAAATGTGATTGATTGCTGCCAGCGATGTCTCCTTTGTGCATAAATCAGCGTCCGTGTAATCGCATTTCTCTGAGCACTCTGAATATTAAAGTCGTAGTTAAAATAAAAAGACTCACCTTGTTCCTTAGCTTGAGGTCTAGTCGATGCCAGCTTTTGTCGGTCACGTTCACACTCTCTGGTAACTGGAGCTGTAACTGGGTGCCGCCAGCTTGTCTGATTGTGAGCCTTAGAATGCCCTGTGTGATATCTACAGAGGGGGAAAAAAAAAAAAGACCATGGGGGGAGATTTACTAAAACCGGAGAGGCAAAATCTGGTGCAGCTCTGCATAGAAATCAATCAGCTTCCGGGTTTTATTGTCAAAGCTTAACCACTTGCCGACCATGCTACAGCCGAACGATGGCTACAGTGCGGTCATCCAATTTTGGGAGGCCATCTACCTACCTGTTACAGACTAGCACAGCAGCTTCAATATTTTCTAAGGAATATGGTATTATTATCTTTTAAATGTACATTTAGATAAAACTTTTATAAATGCCTTAATCTGTCTCTTTTATCCCTCGCACAGCAGCACTCTGAGTGGGAGTGGAAAGGAGCAACAATAGGGTCCAAATGGGGCTCCATTTCTATGCGCCATGCTGTCAGTCTAACTCAGTTTCCTTGCTGTCATAGTGTAGTAATGCCCCTTTAAGCCGCTCAGCTGAACATCACAAAGTGGCCACAGCTCCTTTCTCCCTATCTGCCCTGGACATACAGAGCAGCTTCAGTACCTTCTGCGGAATATGTTACATTTAGATAAAACTATTATAGATACTTTAATCTGTCTCTTTAATCTTTATCCAGCACTCAGGCTGGGAAGGGGGAGGAGCAACACTAGGGGCCAAATGGGGCTCTATTCCTATGCGCCATGCTGTCAGTCTAATTATGTGCACAAGCTTACAGGATGGATAGCACAGCAATGACTTAATCGGTGTACGGCTGCCCCTTTCCAATGAGGGGCTGGAGCGGATCCTGGATCAGGACCTGCCCTAAATGTATTATAGTCTGCAAGGAGGTCTGTGAATGTCATTATACATCTTGTAATTATAAATCAGGTGAAACAATTCCCATATATGTATTTTAACTTAATGTTTAGCGGTTTCCCTAGGTTTAAATACATTTTGGAGCAGCATTCACAAGTTTTAGAACCGCATTCATTTCAGTTTTATTCCATATTGTTTAAAAAATCCAGGTGCACTTACCAAGAGACAAGGAATCCTCTGCGTCCTGGTTGGACACAGGTCCGTGGTACAACAACGTCCCATCCGATTGGTCACTGATGAACTCCAGAGACAGACGGACCTCAGAGCAAAATTTGATTGGAGGGAACCAAGTGTATCCATTGCCGTGGAAACTGTGGAGGGTCAGCTGACAGAGTGGTCCACGGAACTGCGGCAGGCACTGGCACCTAAGGCCAAGCCAAAAAAAGTACTCGTTAGGCTTGGTGAATTTACACCTGGTAACAATATTTCAGAAATATCAGATATGTGAAACAGCACCCTCAAATAGTGTCTTAAAACAATGAAATTCAATTTATCCAAAAAATGGTCTTTTAAATGTAGCCCTAATGTGTTGGAATCATAATGGTGAAAAAAAGTCCCCTTTTCCAGAAAACAGTTAAGTTAGAAGAACCCACCGCCTGTGTGTTGCGTTTGTTAAAATATGATTTTTTTTAACTTAATCAGACATAACATTACATGGGACAATGGTGGTTGCTCATAGACTTTTTGTCAGGTTTTGGCTTGAGTAGATTTCTCAAACAAATGCTGCTGCATACAATGGGTAAGTAGATACCATTGTTGTACAGTTTACAGTCCAGTGTTTACACAGCTACAGTAAACAGGTATGTTTTCTGTTGTTTGGTAACTATGGGGGGGGATTCAGGCAAAAGCTGGGGGCACACATCATCATGCTTTAAGATCAGAAGCCACTCATGATACAAGAACGGTGCCTGGTCTCCAGAAGAATCGTTGCCAATGGAGATCACGAACATACAGTAACAGAAGATAAGTAACTTTTAAGTGTATTTGTACTGTTATAAACCATAGGCTGTTCATTTGCTAGGCATTTTGCTTGTTAGAGATATCTGTCAGTCTTGTATTGAATTCCTAAGATTGTAATGGTTTTGTAGGTACAGCATCTTTGTATAGTAAAAGCACATTTACACACTGCAGAAGTCTCAGCTTCCTTGCTTATACCACAAAGTAACCTTGCTAGATGGATGCAAGCAAAACAGCCTGTGATGTATGCCACTAAAGTTCAACAAGTTTTATGCTCCTGCTGTGCCCCTCCATCCACATTCAGAGCAACACACTCACCAGATATGAGGGACTTTAAATAATAAAGATCTTACAAATTCTCCAAATTCTCCATATATTTACCCCAAGCATAGATACAGGGCTTCCACCTCCTTATAACTCCAATCATCATATGACTCACCAATAGTTAAAACACAGAATTACATGAGAAAGCAAGTAATAGTGTATTAAAGTCCCTTTAAGCCCTTTAAGCCGCTCAGCTGTGCATTGCAACCTGGCCAAAGCTCATTTCTCGTTTTCCCCGTCCTTAGCGGACCATCAGATTGCAGGGAGCAGAGAGGAAAGAGGTGCTAATTAGCTGCAACCAGTTTGGAACTTGTTCCCACCCTTAGAAATGGGCAGGAGAAATGATGCTGACTGTCCACCACCAAGGCTGGGCTGTTAGCCCTCCCAACTGGAGTCAATGCAGAGCAGGTGCAGGGACTACTAGGAAATGTAGAATCCCTGAATGGTACAGTCCTGGATCAGAATGGACAGTGTTGAATTCCTCTGCCAGCTTGCTGGGGAGGAGAGAGGAGCCTGACCCGCCCAAGCTTTTGATCAAAAAAAGAAAGGAGCCTGCAGGATAATACAATGGCAGAGCAATGAAGGGCAGAGCCCCATACAGACAGCTCGAGTCCCAGAAAGGACTGAGAACTTAGGGGAGGGAGAAGGGCTTGGATCCAACAACGCTGACTAGAGAGGGAAGTTAATGTGTGCATGGCTTGCCCTCTCGCTTGGCCTTCATTGAACTGCCAGAGAACAGTGGTTTGTGGTGGGAGGCATCTTGGCCACCAAGGTTCTGTGATTTGATTCCCCTATTTGCCCATGCTGTCATGGCACACATGAGCTTATCTTTATTAGGTGACCAGACCAGACTTGTAGAATAAACAAACCTATTTACTGAGTGTAGTTCACTAGGTTGTCATAAACATATGACATTGCTCTGCATAGTAGATAACATTGACACAGTCAATTCCATTACATTGGACTATTCAACTATGAATCTGCTAGCTGAACATAAAGCGCTCAACATTTCTGTAGCGTAGACATCGTTAAATATGAAAGTCCCTCTTGATACTGAAGCAATGGTTTAGGTCAGTGGTCTCCAAACTGCAGCCTGGAGGCCGGATGCGACCCTTTGCTTGCCTATATCTGGTCCTTGGCACACTATTCCTCCCACTGGTACAAGACACGATTTTGCCAACTGACATCAACTATGGGGCACTATTCTTCCCAATGACACCAACAATTGAGCACTATTCCTTCCCCTAAAACCAAATGTGGTGATGTTTGCTCCCACTAATGCCAGGAAAATTTCCACTCCCACTAGCCACAGTTTGGCCCCCCCCACCTAAAGTTTGAAGGACAATAGACCGGCCCTTTGTTTAGACAATCTAGAGACCCCAGGTTAAGGCAATTCAGTGGTGAGGCAGTACAATGGTAAGGCTTTATAATGAGGAGGCTGCACAATGTTGAGGCTGTACAATGATGCTCATACCTTTAGCACTTCCCACCTCCAGGTCCCATTACAGGTGGACTCATATAACGAGCACATCGTAGGTTGTGTGGGCTCCCCTGCTCCCACATAGGACCAAAGACCCTACACCATTGGGAACTACCCTCACAACAGAAGTGACCTCGTCTCCGGCCAACGCACCACTGCACGCAATTAACCTCATAGTTATAACTCACACATAAATGCAGTGCTTACAGTAACATTGTACATAAACACAATGCCTACATTAACACCTGCCAACAAACTATGAGAGTATGTAATAATTTTTTTTTTACCATGATTTAGCACCGCCTAGTATAGGATGCTAGGTAAATTCCATTTTTGGCTTGCTCTGTAATCAGTAGCAAGGATTGTTTGCCTTGGTCTGCTCGTGGTTTCACAGGCTAAGAGTTTGATGGTTTCCCCCTGCCTCTGGGAGAAGCTTCCAGAGCTTAGGGCGGGGAATTCAAATGAGTGGCCTGAATATTTACTATGCCCTGGCCAATTCCTGGGGAGGTGTGACCAGAAGGTTGTCTAGGAGGGAAAATAAATAGGCTGGAGCCCTGAGCAGACTGTCTTTTCCCCCCTGAGGGATGGATCATTGAGCTTCAGAGGGCTGCTTGCCCCTCAGGAATGCCTGGACTGGCTGCTGGTCTTCTCCATCAATGAATCAAGCCTGTGGAAGTGCCTGCTCTGGGACTTGTGAGTAGAGAGTTTAGCTGCTCTGCAGGCTACCTCATGGTCCTCAGCTGTTAGAATCTAACTGTTCTGCAAGCTATCTCATGGTCACCATCTATTAGCCTTTACCTGTTCTTCAAACTATCTCATGGCCCCCAACTATGAGACTTTAAATATTCTGCAACTGCAAAGTCCCCAGCTATAAGCCTTTAACTGTTCTTCAAACTATCTCATGGTCCCCATCTATGAGAGAACTGTTCTGCAAGCTATCCCATTGTCCCCAGCTGCAAGACTATCTCATGGTCCCTAGCTCTGAGGGCTAAACTGTGCTATCTTTACTAAGAGAAGATTGTCCACTGTCTACTGTTCTTAAAAATTCTAGAGTATCCCATATCCCATACCACTCTCCTGTTAAAGTTCTACAAGCGAGAAATCTTTAAAAGACATCCCCTAGACCAGGGATATGCAATTAGCGGACCTCCAGCTGTTTCAGAACTACGAGTCCCATGAGGCATAGCAAGACTGACAGCCACAAGCATGAAACCCAGAGGCATGATGGGACTTGTAGTTTTGCAACAGCTGGAGGTCGGCTAATTGCATACCCCTGCCCTAGACTGTTTAATGGAGCCAGAGTGAATGGATTGTTGCCTGTGTGAACAGTGGCCTTAGCACTGTTTGGGGAAGAACCAGTTAAAATCCAGCAGCTCCTATGAAGGGTAGCGCTAAATGGACATACCCATTAACTAGTGGTAGTCATTCCCAATTTGACCTAATAAACTTAGCGCAGGCCATGGTAGAAAGTACGTGGTCAGTCCCTGTGAAAGTTCATGGGTCTAGCTGACAAAGCCCAAGAGACAGGTGCTTCTTGACAAAATGGTTAAACAGCTGCAATCAGATTTAGACTCGGATTATAGAAATACCATCAGTGCATACATTACACAAACATCTTTTTTTCTGGCAGAACAGCATTTAATGAATACAAATGACTCCTCCATCTGCCGGGGCCGCTCTTCTAATCCCTTCCCTCCACTCTGATTTCTATAAAATATATCGCTAAGCCTTGCCGAGCAGAACAGCGTGCTAAAAAATGAACAAAGATGTCTGCGAAAAAATTATTTAAAGTGCTTCTAAGAATATTACGGGTTGACGGCATCAGAGGAAAACTGGGGGCTTAATCCGTCTTGGCTGCGGCAGCAGCGAGAACCGACGTAGGGGGAGGAAATTACTCAAATTAATAAATTATATTGGCTTGCAGTAAAGGAAAGGAAATCTAAAATATGTAACAGATTTTTAAAGACCCATAACACATTTTCCTTAATTTGTCATATGGTAAGGCACAGGGCAGTGAAATCATCAACTTTGTCATTTGCTTTTACCATTTATTTTGTGGCGTTTTGTTTGGGTAGACTCTAGAATTAACGCACAACTAAACATAGGAGGAAAAATGTAATATCAGTATGAATTGCATGCATTAGAAGTACTAGCTACTATATATCAGTGTTGAAACAGGATGCATTGTAAAAAATGCTCCCCTCCTACTTCCTGACACATCCCACTCCCTGTGACTCCTTCTACTATTTCCCGTCACATCCCGCCCCCTGTGACCCCTCCTACTTTCTAACACATCCAGCTCCCTGTGACCCTTCCTACTTTCTAACACATCCCGCTCCCTGTGACTCCTCCTACTTTCCGACACATTCCTCTCCTTGTGACCCCTCCTACTTCCTGACACATCCCACCCCCTGTGACCCCTCCTACTTTCTAACACATCCCGCTCCCTGTGACCCCTCCTACTTTCTAGCACATCCCGCTCCCTGTGACTCTTCCTACTTTCCGACACATTCCTCTCCTTGTGACCCCTCCTACTTCCTGACACATCCCGCCCCCTGTGACCCCTCCTACTTCCTGACAATGTTGGGGAAGTATTCACTGTTGAATTAGTACGCATTGTTTGTCATGGTTGCTCTGGCCCCCAACACATCACAGAGGACCCCATTATCACTCATAATCCTCAGAATCATAAGCATCACCTTCTGCTATTAACCCACCCAAAAGTGATATTTTAGCTACAGGTGGAGCCCAAGGGTTGAGTCAGACCCAGATTCCTATATTCATTTTTCAACAGTGATAACTGCTTAGGTAGATCTGGATTCTGTTTCTAGCTACCTGGTAGTTTTTGGATCTGCCCATCTTTTGTACATATCTGTTCGATACACTATACTGCCAAAAGTATTGGGACACCTTCCTTTACACCAGGGGTGGGCAACCTCGGCCCTCCAGCTGTTTTGAAACTACAAGTCCCACGAGACATTGCAAGACCCTAACAATCACAGACATGACTCCTAGAGGCATGATGAGATTGGTAGTTTCACCACAGCTGGAGGGCCGAGGTTGCCTACCCCTGCTTTAAACGCACATTAACTTTAATGGCATCACAGTCTTATGCCCCGTACACACGGTCGGACATTGATCAGACATTCCGACAACAAAATCCTATGATTTTTTCCAACGGATGTTGGCTCAAACTTGTCTTGCATACACACGGTCACACAAAGTTGTCGGAAAATCGGATCATTCTAAACGCGGTGACGTAAAACACGTACGTCAGGACTATAAACGGGTCAGTGGCCAATAGCTTTCATCCCTTTATTTATTCTGAGCATGCGTGGCACTTTGTCCGTCGGATTTGTGTACACACGATCGGAATTTCCGTCAACGGATTTTGTTGTCGGAAAATTTTATATCCTGCTCTCAAACTTTGTGTGTCGGAAAATCCGATGGAAAATGTGTGATGGAGCCCACACACGGTCGGAATTTCTGACAACAGGGTCCTATCACACATTTTCCGTCGGAAAATCCGACCGTGTGTATGGGGCATTAGTCTGTAGGGTTCAATATTGAGTTGGCTAAAGATTTCAGCTCAGATATGTGGTGACCCTGCCCTATGCATTCCTGTATTTAATATATTTAGAATGTATTACTGCTAGGCTGCAACCAGTCTAAGCTAATAATTACTCTTTTCTGGGTTCTGTAGGTTTTCCATAGGCCTGGTGGGTGGATTACTTCAGCCTGATGCTGGAAGGAGGTTCCCGTAATCAGTGTGGAAAGTCTTAACCACTAGGTCATGAATATTTATCTGCTCTTGAGGGGGAGATTGATGGCCTTGGAACATGAAGCTAAATAGATGTGACCATTTTATGTTCCAATTGGTGTGGTCCACGTGGAACATCTTGTTGTTGGGTAGACAGATTCCACACATCAAGGGGTCAAAATGACTCCCCTGAGCTATGCTGACAAAATTCTGAGGTTCTGAAACCCATAAGTTTGAAAAGAAGTTTAATACTACTTAAGTACAGTAGTTAACGTGTTTTGGGGCCAGATATCACCCCCTCCATCTGGGCTTAGATGAGGAAAGTGGAAAGATAGCACTGGACCCGTAAGGTTACCTTACTGGTATTGATGTTGGTG
This sequence comes from Lithobates clamitans, assembly GCA_037952925.1. NCBI lineage: Eukaryota > Metazoa > Chordata > Amphibia > Anura > Ranidae > Lithobates > Lithobates clamitans. The sequence continues at coordinate 179,328 of JBBGZY010002349.1, read as the reverse complement.
TAAATGATCTGTTCCTGGGCCGGAAGCTTCTACACCTCAGAGGATCTCCACAGTCTCCTTGTAGTATAATGTAGCTTAAATTTAATTTGAAGCACCACACCACTGTTAAGAGGACCAGATACAACTTTATTCCATTAAAAGTCAGGAGTAGAGTCCAAAAAAGTATCCAACGCATTTTGGGGGTCCAAGCGCCCCCTTCATCAGGGCTTGACTGGCAAAAATGTGAACAAACCAGAAGTGAACTGGACCTACAGTTGTATTTTTGGGGAATTTGGCATGAGTGTTAGTAAGAGTACTACCCTGTTGTTCGTTAATAAAAATGCCATCTAGGCAAGATTCAGCTTGTGAGAAATGGTTAAATTTATTCTTCCATGCTTTAGCGATTGTGAGACAAAAAGGACAAATTTAAATTGGCATTTAGTAATGTTGGGGGGTTTGAAGTGCAAGAGGACCCGTCTGCGGTCTTTTTTGAGCTCTGTTCCTAGTAGTGTAAGCAATAGTGAGAAGACCCTGGACCAAAAACGTCCCAACGTCCCAAAACGTTTCAGGTCCTCCAAATAAAAAGGACATTGCCAGTGGTCTGGCATCTTCGAAAACATAGGCCTGGATGTCCAGGAAAAATATGGGCTAGTCTGGAAGGGACCATGTACTATCTGGTCATCACTTTATAGGCAGATTCGAGTGTGGTGGTATTAATGGTCCAACATAGGACATGTCCACCAAATATGAAGGACATTGCCAGTGGTCTGGTATCCTGGAAAGCGTAGGCCTGGATGTCCAGGAAAAATATGGGCTAGTCTGGAAGGGACCATGTACTATCTGGTCATCACTTTATAGACAGATTCGAGTGTGGTGGTATTAATGATCTAACATAGGACAGGTCCACCAAATATGAAAAATTGAAAATATGGGCCAGTGTGGAAGGGAGAAAAGAAAAGTGTTTGGCAACTGTAATGAATGCTGAAAATTCAGATTCTGGCATAACCCCCATCATGACTGTTCTCTGTCCAACATAGGACATGTCCACCAAATATGAAGGACATCGCCAGTGGTCTGGCATCCTCAAAAGCATAGGCCTGGATAGCCAGGGAAAATATGGGCCAGTCTGGAAGGGACCATGTACCACCAGATAATCACTTTATAGGCAGATTCGAGTGTGGTGATATTAATGGTCCAACAGAGGACAGGTCCACCAAATATGAAGGACATCGCCAGTGGTCTGGCATCCTCAAAAGCATAGGCCTGGATGGCCAGAGAAAATATGGGTCAGTCTGGAAGGTACCATATATCGCCTAGTCATCACTTCATAGGCAGATTCGAGTGTGGTGATATTAATGATCTAACATAGGACAGGTCCACCAAATATGAAAAATTGAAAATATGGGCCAGTGTGGAAGGGAGAAAATAAAAGTGTTTGGCAACTGTAATGATTGCTGAACATTCAGATTCTGGCATAACCCCCATCATGACTGGTTCTCTTTATACCTGCCGATCCTGATGTGCCTTACCTGTATCCACTAGCAGTGTCCACACAGGTGCCACCATGTAGACAGGGGTTCCACGGTAGAGAGGAACATGAAGGCCGAGCCCGTCCAGACGGTGGACACCTGCACGCTGTGGCCAGGTCGTGGATGACAGACACGAAGGATACGCTGCCCCCATCCACCAGATTCAGGAAGTCTCTGACAGCGCTGTGGTCTCGGCACCCCGCGATCCTCAAGCAGATGGTACGTAGGCAGAAGTCTCTGTCCCCTGGGAATACTTCTGTATGAACAGCTGCCTGGATCTGATGAGAACAAAAGCAAAAAAAAAAAGAAAAAAGAAAAAAAACACAACGTGGTTAGCGTTCACAGAGGATAGCCGAGAGCAATTGCACCCGTCAAAGTGAAGGCATGGATTTTATGTCAGCGGACAAATGGTATTGCCGTGTACGGCTGTATCCTCCGATACATAATTCATGCTACAAGCAGGGCTTTCACATTTATCGAGCCTTTCGCATCTGCCCTGACCGATTCTATCATAATGTCTCGTGTCTGATTTTATCTGTAAGCTTTACATCTAGGGAAAGTGGGTCCATCAGCCAGCATTAGCTCTCCCGGAGTCACCAGCGCATTAAATAGGCTCCGCATACTTCAAAATTAACTTTAAAGGGAGCCTGAGCAGAGGAGATATGATGGCTGCCACAGCTGACCTCTCCTTCTCAAGACATTGGCCCCCCTCCCTGGTTGTCATGCTGATCTGATGGCCTCAGAACATTCTTGGTCGATGATGGAAGTCCTGACTTCACTCTTATCTACACTATATGGCCAAAAGTGAACCCTTGAGCTTTACGTCTATATCAGCTTTCTGGACATCCCATTCAAAAACAGGATTTTTTTTCCCTTTAGTTTCACCTGATGATCCTGCCAATAACACGCTTCCTGTCTTAGGGTGACAACACTGTTCATCTAATTATTGTAAGTCAAGTGTCCCTTCCTGGATTTACCTATAATTGGCCTGCATTTGCCTATATTTTCTATATCCATATTTTTTCGTTATTTTGGGATAATTTGAAAAAAGAATTCTTGTTTGCAGTTTATTAGGCATCAAGCCACTGTAAAGGCCTCCATAATTGCCGTCCACAATCTGTTGCGTCCCCCCCTGTCCGGAGTGATTTTGGATGCTTCCTGCGTGGATGTACATCTACATACAGTTGTGCTCATAAGTTTACATACCCTGGCAGAATTTATGGTTTCTTGGCCATTTTTCAGAGAATATGAATAATAACACAAACATTTCTGTCACTCATGGTTAGTGTTTGGCTGAAGCCATTTATTATCAATCAACTCTGTTTACTCTTTTTAAAATCATTATGGCAACAGAAACTACCAAAATGATCCTGATCAAAAGTTTACATACCCTGGTGATTTTGGCCTGATAACATGCACACAAGTTGACACAAAGGGGTTTGAATGGCTATTAAAAGGTAACCATCCTCACCTGTGATCTGTTTGCTTGTGATTAATGTGTGTGTTTAAAAGGTCAATGAGTTTCTGGACTCCTGACAGAGCCTTGCATCTTTCATCCAGTGCTGCACTGACGTTTCTGGATTCTGAGTCATGGGGAAAGCAAAAGAATTGTCAAAGGATCTGCGGGAAAAGGTAGTTGAACTGTATAAAACAGGAAAGGGATATAAAAAGATATCCAGGGAATTGAGAATGCCAATCAGCAGTATTCAAACTCTAATCAAGAAGTGGAAAATGAGGAGTTCTGTTGGAACCAAACCACGGTCAGGTAGACCAAGCAAAATTTCAGCCACAACTCCTGGGAAAATTGTTGGGGATGCAAAGAAAAAACCACAAATAACTTCAGGTGAAATATAGGACTCTCTGAAAACACGTGGTGTGGCTGTTTCAAGATGCACAATAAGGAGGCACTTGAAGAAAAATGGGGTGCATGGTCGAGTCGCCAGAAAAAAGCCATTCCTACGCAAATGCCACAAAGTATCCCGCTTACAATACGCCAAACAGCACAGAGACAAGCCTCAAACCTTCTGGCACAAAGTCATTTGGAGTAATGAGACCAAAATTTTGCTTTTTTGGCCACAACCATAAACACTACATTTGGAGAGGAGTCAACAAGGCCTATGATGAAAGGTACGGAGGTCGATTGCTGATGTTTTGGGGATGTGAGAGCTACAAAGGCACTGGAAATTTTGTCAAAATTGTTGGCAAGATGAATGCAGTATTTTATCAAATAATACTGGAGGAACATTTGCATTCATCAGCCAGGAAGCTGCACATGGGACGTACTTGGACATTCCAACAAGACAATGATCCAAAACACAAGGCCAAGTCGACCTGTCATTGGCTACAGTAGAATAAAGTGAAGGTTCTGGAGTGGCCATCTCAGTCTCCTGACCTCAATACCATTGAGCCACTCTGGGGAGATCTCAAATGTGCAGTTCATGCAAGACGGGCCAAGAATTTACAGGAACTGGAGGCTTTTTACCAAGAGGAATGGGCAGCTTTACCATCTGAGAAGATAAAGAGCCTCTTCCACAAATACCACAAAAGACTTCAAGCTGTCATTGATGTTAAAGGGGGCAATACACAGTATTAAGAACTGGGGAGTGTAAACTTTGTATCAGGGTCATTTGGGTAGTTTCTGTTGCCATTATGATTTAAAAAGAGTAAACACAGTTGATTGATAATAAAACAGCTTGAGACAAACACTAACCATGAGTGAAAGAAAAGTTTTTGTGTTATCATTCATATTCTCTGTAAAATGGCCAAGAAATCATAAATTCTGCCAGGGTTGCAAACTTATGAGCACAACTGTATATATTGTCACATTTGCTTGTTTTTGAGTAGGCAACCATTATGTCCCAACACGGTTTTTCACTTAATGTGATGATGTCTGTTTACATGTATATAATATGTACTAACTGTGACTTATTCCTTGGAAGAATAGGGTATCCTGATAAAGCAACTAAATGGTGAAACGTGTTGGTACCTATGACTTCTTTCCTGCACTTCACTTCTCCATTGTTATTACAATTATGATGATATGTTGTTGTTACTATGTACATATTTGTGCACAACATAGGTGTGTACACAGGGTGTGCCACGTGTGCCTGGGCACACCCTAATCACCCTGTGTGGCGCAGAATCCCCCTTTTTAGACCCCTGATATTTCACCAAAGCACTCCAAAAAAAAGTAAAAAGATTGTTTAAAAAATACAATTGTAAAAAAATAAAAATAAAAACTACTGACACTGTCCACTGCCCTATTGACACCAATCTCTGCCCTAATGACACCATCAGTATATATACACATGCACACACACATGTGTTTGAGCTTTGGGGTGCACACCCTAATGCAATAGGCTGTGCACGCCTGTGGTGCACAATGAATCAATGTTTAGGGGTATACAGTAGTCTAAAGATTCAGAGTTTAAGCTTGTTTTTATTATAGCCTTCTTTGAATAAATGTTCTGAATAAAATTTATTGGATTTTATAAGGTTGAGTGATCACCTTTCTTTGAGGTTATGTTTGGCACCTTAAAATCCTTCTTCCTTCTTTTTGTTCCAGGGTGACAACACTCACTCAATGTACTGTATCTATGGAAGAGTCACCCTAAAACAGTAAGGGGGCTAGGACTACAAACCATCTCCCCCTCTCCCCTTCTACATAACACAGGAGGGAGTGTGTTCCAGATCTGAGCCTGTTATCCTTGCACCATTACTTGAAGTGGTTGTAAACCTTTACATATACCCAGTGAAGTGACTTAACATAACATATACATTGTACATTCACATCAGTCCCTACCCTCAAGGAGCTTACAATCTAAGGTCCCTAACTCACATTCATACATATACTAGGGACAATTTATACAGGATCCAATTAACCTACCAGCATGTCTTTGGAGTGTGGGAGGAAACCAGAGTACCCGGAGGAAACCCACGCAGGCACAGGGAGAACATGCAAACTCCAGGCAGGTAGTGTCGTGGTTGGGATTCGAACCAGGGACCCTTCTTACTGCTAGGCGAAAGTGCTACCCACTACACCACTGTGCCGCCCTTATATGTTTGTTTGTTCCACTAATTTGATTTGGTGTATTATTTGGTACTCCTGACGAAGCTCATTTCAGTGAGCGAAACACGTGGAGTTAAAGTAATTTTTACACCTATTTTCCTCATACGTTGGGGTGTCACATGGGTCTCATGGTCTATTGGGATGGTGAACAAATTGTTTTTTATGCAGTTATGAGAGCTCCTTTTGACTGAGACCAACGAGTGGCTTGGATGCAAGTCACCATCCCATGGTAACTGGCAGGTCAAATTGCCTAGTATGTACAATGAAGATATGAGATCCACCTGTATTGACTGAGACCAATAAGTGGCTTGGATGCATGACAGCATACCACGGTAATTGGCCAGTCAAATTTGAGTAGGCCTCCTTATAGATAGTGACTATTGATCTGATACTTCTATATCATAGGGACAGGCTAAAAAAGAATAGCAGATTAGCATTACTGGGGTATCTTTCTATCTTCTGCTCTCCTACAGAATCAATACGCTTCCTATCCTAAAAATATACACATACACTCATTTACTTCTTGTTTCGATGATATACTTTATAACCTACCAAGGTTGATTCTCTCTTATTGGCCATCGGTGCATGGGCATGCGCACCCCCGTTTCTTGTCTTTATAGTATAATTGCTTGTCAGCTTAAGAGAATTTTGTACATTATAGTAGGCAATTATTTTAGTAGTAATTTTTGAAAAAAAAACAAAAAACTTTAGCCTTTACAACCACTTTAGAGGAGGAAAACAATTGTCATGGCCATATGGGAGGCACAATTTTTTTGTATTGCGGTTAACAAATGGAATTTCAATTTAAAATGGTTGTCCGCCTTCAGTTGACTTTGATCCATTGGCTCCTACATACCCTTGTGTAACGAGATGCATAAAACATAACTATTAATAATTAATAAAACATAACTCCTATAATATACTACGGGAAGCCCGTTGTTACTATACAATAAAAGTTATATTTTATTAAAGCTCGGCTCCAGGTAGATATAAAGGAAACCCTAATTAATGCAGTTATATATTCATTAAAAATTAATGACAAGTATTTCTAAAAGCAGCTAGTGCAGAAATTTTGGATAACCTTCATTGCCTAGGTTATTAAAGATGCAAGCTTTTGTAATTCCTTGGGCACACTCCTACCCCCATTACACAATCAGAGAGTTCATTTTTATAAACCTCTCTCCTACATGAGAATGATGTACCCTCCCTCCCGAAGCCACCTGGAATACTGAGGTCAGGCATCTCAGGAGGCTTCGGGGCAATCCCCAGTACTCAGTGCAAGCACTGGGAAATCTCCACCACACTGCGAATGTACTGCGGTGCGTCACCGGGGAGGGGCTGGCTGCAAGAAGGAGAAAGAGGCAGCTGGCCCCCGCTGACATAAGAAAAGTAGATGGCAGAATGCAGCAAAGGAACTCCGGATTAAACTAGAAATTGCTGGATTCGCTGGGGGTGTATGTTTTTTTGAAGACAACCCAGTGGACAAGCTACTTCTACTACCATAAGCGTGAACAGGGCTTTTTCTTTAGCGGGAATGTAGGGAATGTAGGGCACCCCCATGTATCTAATGGCAAGGGGTGTTGGAGTGTGCTGGAGGGCCCATTGGTGCTGGCTGCTGGAGGATCGTTTGTTGCTTGTGGGGGGTGTATTGTTGATGGAAGGGTCTATTGTTTCTGGGGGGGGGGGCTGATGTTGTTGGGGGGGTCAATTGTTGCTGTGAGGGATCTACTGTTGAGGGAGGGGTCTATTTTTGCTGGCTGCTGGAGGGCCTATTAATGCTGGCTGTTGGTAGATCTATTGTTGCTGATGCTGGTCTATTGTTCCTGGGGTGGATCTGTTGTTGGTAGGGGGTATGTTGTTGTTGGGGCGGCTATTGTTGCTGGAGGGTTCTATTGATGCTGGGGGGGGTCTGGGCATGAGTGTATCTCTTCTCTGGGTTGAGGTGAAAAAGTCTCCCTCCTCTTCTCCACAGGCACTACCATAAAGACAATATTATGGATGTTGATTGATTGAATGGAATAGAGGTCGGGGTCATGGTTTCATGTTCAACCTCTATTTAAAGTCTATATGATAGAAAACAATAGGTATCATCCTGTGGACAGTACCGCAATAAAGTCTTCATGTTGACGTCCCAAAAGGTCTTCCCTTCCAACAGACCAGCAGATCACCCCTTGTGAGTCAGAACATACTACATCAACCGCTCAAAGCCACAAGGGACCCACCTTTTCCTTGTGTTTGATGACCACGTTTTGCAACTTGTCTGCTTTACGGTAAGAAGAAGAGTCCCGAACGGCCATCCTGAGCTCCGTCACTCTCCCCTCACTGTACAGGCCGAAGAACTGGACGTTATCCAGATGAGAGGGTACTACCTCTGCCAGGACCCTCCGCAGGCGGTCCTCTTTACTCACTCCATGTTCATCCTTTGTGATAAACTCCTCTGCAGTAATATCTAGGAGGGAAAACAGAATGTTGATCATGAGATGATGGGTTGGAAGAGTCCCAAAAGCATCCAGTCAGATTAAGTCTGTCATTTTTTGGGACACTGTTTTATTTTGTTCTATGTTTTAATAGATGAGCTGGAGGCAGTATAGCAGACAGCAGATAGTAAAGGCGAAGTTTTCATGGTAGAGAAAGACAAGCTCCATGTTTACCAAACTTTATGACAATCAGAGGCATAGCTTGAAGCTTGGCCTCCAATGCAAAAGTTGACCTGGGTCCCCCTTCCCCACTACCACCCACCTCCTCGACCATGCACCGTGGCCAGTAAATTACATTTACCAGCCTATTTCCCACTCTCCATTCTGAAACGATCCTCCGCAGCAGCGGGCAGGAGAGGGGGGGGAGCCAACAGTGCTGCAGGGCTGGGGGACCAGGGGAGTACACTGGGGGCCAAGGCAGCAGAAGGAAGTGGAACCTAGACAGGAGGAGCGGCGGGGGGGGGGGCCAATTACTGGAACCGATACCCTGTATTTTTCTCCTGCAGCTGCTGGAAGCTGATGGGAGAAAGAGGAGGAGAAGCAGGCTTTCAGTAGCTGCAGGAGGAAAATACAGGGCTCAGTTCCAGTAAATTCTGCTGCCGCTCCTGTCTTGGTGTAAACCCTAATGTGACAGGGAGGCTGCATGGGCCCCCTGAAGCATAGGCAGGGTCACCATTGAAACCCCTGAAACCCATAAAGGTCCACTAGTGGTGACGATATTTATCCATAGTCTATTAATCCATATTCCAGAAGATCTTACAAGGGAATGGAGACGTAACAACCATAATGGGTCTGCAGCTGTTTCCTCTTACAGAATGGTCATGGCAATAGTGTGGAGCAATCAGAGGTAGGACAAGTAGTAACTGCAACCAAATGTATAGCTCTATGTTGCCTATCTGTGCTTCCATAATGATGGTCTCTTACTGTTGTGGGACATTTGTATGTATGGTAGGTGTGACAGTGGTCATAGGGGCCTGGAGAAGTTAAGCCACAACCTTGGATATCACTGTTCCCTCACCCTGAACCTTTGAAATGATTTATGTGGGTCAGGAACATCAATGTGGCCACAAAAACAAGGACTCCAGCCTGAGGGGGGGGGGGGGGGTCAAGAGTCTCTGTCATCTTCATTCTACTTCTTTTCCAGGGAGACTTTCCCACAATCTCTGCCTTAGATATGCAACAGGAAGCAAGTGAAATGCTACCCAAAGTGAGAGGAATTCCCACTTTTGACATCTGTATCAGCAACAGATGCCCATATTTTAAGATATCACATGCATTGGAGGTACCTGTTAAACATTTGGGATTTCCCATCACTTTGGGTCCCAGTGGCAATGGACATTAAGACAAACAGGGAGGGTAAATCAGACAATAAAAAACCTGACAGAGTTTCTAACCTTCCCCCACTCCATCCAAAACTAAAAAAAAAGTTTTGATTGGTGTTCTACTTCAACTGGGTATGAAGGAGGCTACGTTGAGGTGGAGAAGTGGTAGAGGCCACATTGCAGTTATGACATACTTGTTAATATCAGGGAAGCGGAGTTGAAGATGGCGTCACTTTTGATCTCCTTCACGTGAATTCTCACGGTGGCCGTGACATCTGGCCAAACTCCATCGGACACCTTTACTTCCAGGTTATACGTTCCTTGGCCAGTATTCTCCAACATAGTCAGTGTCCCGGTGCTCTGGTCCAGGAGGAAGTGCCTAGATAAATAAGGACACATCAGAGGAATGCACAAAGATGTAAGAACAATAGTCTTATTTTAAAGTATATCTACAGCTGAAACCTTTTTAGTTTTGGATAGACTGGGGAAGGGTTAGATCTTCTGTAGACTTTTAATGCTGTCTCTGTCCCCACTGGGGAGATACAACCCATTTGTCCAAATCTTTACAGTTGACAGAACAGGAAGAGAGGGGAAATCTTCCAAAGGGGAAACTTTTTCCGATGACAACCATGATGGGAAATCTCTCCATAGTGAGGAGGCTATGGAGAGATTTCCCATCACTTCTTGTTGCATCTCCAAGATAGAAAGTGGAGTAATGCCTCCCACTGACACCAATGATGGGGCACTATTCCTCCCACTGACACCAATGATGGGGCACTATTCCTCCCACTGACACCAATGATGGGGCACTATTCCTCCCACTGACACCAATGATGGGGCAGGCACTATTCCTCTATGCTGACTGTAATACCACGTACACACGAGCGGAATGTCCGACAGAAAAAGTCAGACGGAAGCTTTTCATAGTTTATTCCGATCATGTGTATGCCTATGCCTCATCAGACTTTTTTTTTTTTAAATCTGTCGGACCTAGAAATGGAACATGTTCTAAATATTTCCGACGGAACCAATTCCTGTCGGGAAAAATGCTCGTCTGTATGCTGTTCCGACAGACCAAAAACGACGCATGCTCTGAAGCAAGTACGAGACGGAAGCTGTTGGCTACTGGCTATTGAACTTCCTTTTTCTAGTCCCGTCGCACGTGTTGTACGTCACCACACTCTGGACGGTCGGACTTTGGTGTGACCGTGTGTAGGCAAGACCACTTGAGCGGAATTCCGTCGGAGTTCCTTCGGAGAAACCTTTGGAGTTTATTCCGACGGCAAAACCGGACGTGTGTACAGGGCATTAGGGTGACGTTCTGGTAATCCCTGTAACCTTAGCAGGGGTTTCCTTGAGAGCTGAAAAATACTTAAAGCAATGGTCTCCAAACTGTGGCCAGAGGCTTGCCTTTTTCTGGCCCTTGGGGCACTATTCTTCCCCTGATACTAATAATGGCACACCATTCCTCCCAATGACACCATTGATTGGGCACCATTTCTTTCACTGATGCCAACGATAGGGCACTATTCCTCCCACTAAAGCCAATGATGAAGCACTATTCTTCCCACTGATACCAATGATGGGACACTATTCCTCCCAATGAAACCATCGCTGGGACACTATTCCTCCCACTGACACCAACTATGGGGCACTAATCCCCCCCACTGACATCAATGATGGGACACTTTCTCCCACTGGCACCAATGATTGGGCACAATTCCTTCCACTGGCACCAATGATGGGGGACTCTTCCTCCCACTGACACCAATGGTGGGCACTATCCCTCAAACTGACACCAGTGATGGGACACTCTTCCTCCCACTGACACCTATAATCTGGTACTATTCCTCATACCAATGATGGGGCATTGTTACTGATGCCAGGACATTTTCTACTTCCGCTGGCCACAGTCCAGCCCCTATAAAATGTCTGAAGGATAGTAAACCGGCCATGTGTTTAGAAAGTTTGAAGACCCCTGGTCTAGATGGCCCCTGTTGATGGCCTGTTTTCTCCTATGTGAAGTGACGTCAATATATCTCAGAGTATGGCATGGTTGTGTCCCTTGCCTGAAACTTTTAGCCCTTAACGGTCTATCTCATTCCTGTTTCAGACAGCCAGAGTTTTGCTTCAGAGCGCTCCTGAGCAACTGCTTTGTTGAGACTGCGTTCAGTCTAATCCGCTTTTCATTATCTCGGCTACAAATATGAAACCTCCATAAAAGTCAAAACCTAATTAATCTTTAGTGACTCCTTCCCAGCCGCTTGGTGAATTATATAGCATTGTTTCAAACGCTGACATGTCCCCAAAAGCCAATCAGGGTGACGACGACGTGTAATGAAATAGTCTCATCGCCTGACTTGTCAGCGAACGTTGAGTTACAGCGAGGAGCTTACAGAGGCATTTCCGAGACTGTCGTGAAGGTTTTATTGTCCCAATCATCTTCATCTGGAGCGAAGACCTTGCCAACCTCGACCAGGGAACGGGCCGCTGTACACAGGAGACAAGAAATACACAACCTGGTTATTTTCAATCATCTCTGCCGGCAGACAGCCTGGAATAATTACCGCCATAAATACCAACTCCTGGGCTTTGGAGAGCCTCCTAAATCAAGGCTGTGAGGCTGACGGCCCAGGAGCCGGGGTGTGGCCCTCTAAAGTGACTCTGTGGCCGAGAGCATCCCTGTGTATTTCATAGTTCTGCTTTCAAGCCAGCCTGCCGTCAAACATTCCCTCACTTCCTGTCTGGGTTATAGAGGTCAGAGCAACAGGAAGTAAGGGGAAATTTCTAAAACGGGGACACAGCTCTAACAAAACCATTTTTTTTAACTGATCTTTGCGAATAAAAAGTATGATAAACATTCTCCAAAGCAGACCCAGACAAAAATAAAAAAAGATGAGGTAATCGTAAACCCTTACATATACCCAGTGAAGTGACTGGCCTTCAGGTGATACATAGAGATCATACAAATCCTCCTACATACACTATAGGGCCCACCCTTTGCAGCTATAACAGCTTCAACTCTTCTGGGAAGGCTGTCCACAAGGTTTAGGAGTGTGTCTATGGGAATGTTTGACCATTCTTCCAGAAGCGCCTTTGTGAGGTCAGGCGCTGATGTTGGACGAGAAGGCCTGGCTCGCAGTCTCCACTCATTTATCCCAAAGGTGTTCTATCGGGTTGAGGTTAGGACTCTGTGCAGGCCAGTCATGTTTCTCCATCCCAAACTCTCTCATCCATGTCTTTATGGACCTTGCTTTGTGCACTGGTGCTCAGTCATGTTGGAACAGGAAGGGGCCATCCCCAAACTGTTCCCACAAAATTTTCCAAAATGTCTTGGTATGCTGACGCCTTAAGGGTTCCCTTCACTGGAACTAAGGGGCCAAACCCAACCCCTGAAAAAACAACCCCACACCATAATCCCCCCTCCACCAAATGATTTGGGCCAGTGCACAAAGTAATACCATTTACATAATCAGGCGCGACCTACGTATGCATTTGCTTCTGCTTTTTATGTGATAGACCAACACAAAGTGGCACATAATTGTGAAGTGGAAGGAAAATGATAAATGGTTTTCAACATTTTTTACAAATAAATATGTGAAAAGTGTGGGGTACATTTGTTACATAGTTACATAGTTGGTGAGGTTGAAAAAAGACACAAGTCCATCAAGTCCAACCTATGTGTGTGATTATATGTCAGTATTACATTGTATATCCCTGTATGTTGTGGTCATTCAGGTGCTTATCTAATAGTTTCTTGAAACTATCAATGCTCCCCGCTGAGACCACCGCCTGTGGAAGGGAGTTCCACATCCTTGCCGCTCTTACAGTAAAGAACGCTCTATGTAGTTTAAGGTTAAACCTCTTTTCTTCTAATTTTGAATGAGTGCCCACGAGTCTTGTTAAACCCCCTTCTGTGAAAAAGTTTTATTTCTATTGTGGGGTCACCAGTCCGGTATTTGTGAATTGAAATCATATCCCCTCTCAAGCGTCTCTTCTCTAGAGAGAATAAGTTCAGCGCTTGCAACCTTTCCTCATAACTAAGATCCTCCAGTCCCTTTATTAGCTTGTTGCCCTTCTTTGTACTTGCTCCATTTCCAGCACATCCTTCCTGAGGACTGGTGCCCAGAACTGGACAGCATACTCCAGGTGCGGCCGGACCAGAGTCTCGTAGAGCAGGAGAATTATCATTTTATCTCTGGAGTTGATCCCCTTTTTAATGCCAATATTCTGTTTGCTTTGTTAGCAGCAGCTTGGCATTGCTGAGCCTATCATCTACTAGGACCCCCAGGTCCTTTTCCATCCTAGATTCCCCCAGAGGTTCTCCCCCCAGTCTATAGATTGCATTCATATTTTTGCCACCCAAATGCATTATTTTACATTTTTCTACATTGAACCTCATTTGCCATGTAGTCGCCCACCCCATTAATTTGTTCAGGTCTTTTTGCAAGGTTTCCACATCCTGCGGATAAGTTATTGTCCTGCTTAGCTTAGTATCTTCTGCAAATACAGAGATTGAACTGTTTATCCCATCCTCCAGGTCATTTATGAATAAATTAAATAGGATTGGTCCCAGCACAGAACCCTGGGGAACCCCACTACCCACCCCTGACCATTCTGAGTACTCCCCATTTATCACCACCCTCTGAACTCGCCCTTGTAGCCAGTTTTCAATCCATGTACTCACCCTATGGTCCATGCCAACGGACCTTATTTTGTACAGTAAACGTTTATAGGGAACTGTGTCAAATGCTTTTGCAAAATCCAGATACACCACATCTACGGATCTTCCTTTATCTAGATGGCAGCTCACCTCCTCATAGAAGGTTAATAGATTGGTTTGGCAAAAACGATTCATGAATCCATGCTGATTACTGCTAATGATACCATTTTCATTACTAAAATCTTGTATATAGTCCCTTATCATCCTCTCCAAGAGTTTACATACTATTGATGTTAGGCTAACTGGTCTGTAATTCCCAGGGATGTATTTTGGACCCTTTTTAAATATTGGTGCTACATTGACTTTTCTCCAATCTGCTGGTACCATTCCAGTCAGTAGACTATCAGTAAAAATTAGGAACAATGGTCTGGCAATTACTTGACTGAGTTCCCTAAGTACCCTCAGATGCAAACCATCTGGTCCCGGTGATTTATTTGTATTCAGCCCCCCCCCCGAGTCTAGTCTGTAGAACCCCCTTTCTCTGCAATTACAGCTACAAGTCTTTTTGGGGATGTCTCTACGAGCTTTGCACAGCTAGGAGAGGAATATTTTTTCCCGTTCTTTGCAAAATATCTCAAGCTCTGTCAGATTGGATGGAGAGCGTCTGTGAACAGCAATTTTCAAGTTTTGCCACAAATTCTCAATTGGATTTAGGTCTGGACTGTGACTGGGCCATTCTAACACATTAATATGCTTTGATCTAAACCATTCCATTGTAGCTCTGGCTGTATGTTTAGGGTCATTGTTATGCTGGAAGGTGAACCTCCACCCCAGTCTCATGTCTTTTGCAGACACTAACAGGTTTTCTTCTAAGATTGCCCTGTATTTGGCTCCATCCATCTTCCCATCAACTCTGACCAGCTTCCCTGTCCCTGCTGAAGAAAAGCATCCCCACAACATGATGCTACCACCACCATGTTTCACGGTGGGGATGGTGTGTTCAGGGTGATGTGCAGTGTTAGTTTTCTGCCACACATAGTCGTTTGCTTTTAGGCAAAAAAGTTCAATTTCGGTCTCATCTGACCAGAGCACCTTCTTCCATGTTTGCTGTGTCCTCCACATGGCTTCTCACAAACTGAAAACGGGACTTCTTATGACTTTCTTTCACCAATGTCTTTCTTCTTGTCACTCTTCCATAAAGGGCAGATTTGTGGAGAACACGACTAATAGTTGTCCTGTGGACAGATTCTCCCACCTGAGCTGTGGATCTCTGCAGCTCCTCCAGAGTTACCATGGACATCTTGGCTGCTTCTCTGATGAATGCTCTCCTTGCCCGGCCGGTCAGTTTAGGTGGACGGTCATGTCTTGGTAGGTTTGCAGTTGTGCCATACTCTTTTTATTTTCGGATGATGGATTGAACAGAGCTCCGTGAGATGTTCAGAGCTTGGGAATTTTTTTCTTTTAAACCTAACCCTGCTTTAAACTTCTCCACAACTTAATCCCTGACCTGTCTGGTGTGTTCCTTGGCCTTCATGATGCTGTTTGTTCACTAAGGTTCTCTAACAAACCTCTGAGGGCTTCACAGAACAGCTGTATTTATACTGAGATTGAATTACACACAGGAGGACTCTGTTTATTTAATTAGGTGACTTCTGAAGGCGATTGGTTCCTCTAGATTTTAGTTAGGGGTATCAGAGTAAAAGGGGGCTGATTACAAATGTACGCCAAACTTTTCACATATTTATTTGTAAAACATGTTGAAAACCATTTATCATTTTCCTTCCACTTCACAATTATGTGTCACTTTGTGTTGGTCTATCACATAAAATCCCAATAAAATACATTTACGTTTTTGGTTGTATCATGACAAAATGTGGTAAACTTCAAGGGGTATGAATACTTTTTCAAGGCACTGTATATTACATCCTTGTACATTTCTGGGTTTAGATATGCTGTAACCATTGCGTTTTTTTGTTTTTTTTTATGTGAGTGGGACAGACTTGGTGATTCAGCCAATTGTTCTATTGCAGTCTAAGCAGGCAAACTGGAACACCATCTGAGATAATTATGATAATTCACTTCCAATGTGGCCAACCATGTGAACGCAGCAAAAACGTGAATTGCGACAACGCTCAACCCTCGTTACATATTATTAATTCCTATGAATGTCTGTATTCACTTACGGCTAAATCTGCCACCAACTATCCACGGCCCTCGGAGGGCACTGGAAATTTATAGTGATCTGATACATATTAGCTTATTCATTTACCATCTCATTAACCTACTTACAGCTCAAGGCAGGCAGATATAAAAATAAACACCAATTAGTGGTGTAATAATTATGTAGCCATTAAAATAAAGTATTTTAAAATGTAGTCGGTATAACTAACTGAATTTGCCTCGAGATCAGGCTCCTGTCGTCCCTTGTACAGCAGCACTCAGACTAGGGGAGGGAAAAGCAGCATTGGGAGCCAATAGGATGTTCAAAATATACACTTGCTGATATGAAGCCTTTTGACAGGAAGAACGAGCAGAGTGAGCAGAGGGAAGAGCTCATCGGTGCTGCTTCTGCATTGTCCAACCACAGGCTGGGGGAGGGGAGGTGACCCAGCTGTATTCCTTATCTGTGGTAGAAAACAGTCAGGTCATCAGCTTAGCTTTGTTGTCTAGCCTTGGATAGAGGACATAATAAATCCTCTAGAACAACCTTTCTCAACCTAATTACTCTAGAGCAGGGGTCTCCAAACTTTCTAAACAAAGGGCCATTTTAATGTCCTGCGGAGTTTAAGGGGGCCGGACTGTGGCCATTGGGACATCAGTGGGAAAAAATAAGGCCCCATCATTGGTGTCATTGGGAGGAATTGTGCCCCATCATTGGTGTCATTGGGAGGAATTGTGCACTTAAAATGGGTTCCATGTCTCTTAATGTAAATTGTCACTTGGAATGGGTTGTCTAGTTTGTCCTCAACTACCATTTGGAAGAGTAAGAAAACATTTGCTCAACCGCCAAGTGTTCACTTCCTAACTGCCACTGGTCATGTGATCTCTTCTCCACTGACACCTAGAAGGAGATGTGTGACCTCTTCTCATCTGCCAGTTGGAAATTATTTCTCTTTAGTTACCACTTGGAAATAAGTCAGGGCAGTTGCCATTAACATCTAATTGGGCCAAGAGTGGGGTCAAGGCTACAAAGCATCTTCACTCTGTATAAGTGTTTATTAATTCCAAGGATGGCAGCTGAGGAGTTTCAAACCATTTGCCCCATATCCTATCGAATTTATGAGGGATACTCCAGTGGGCATATATATATATGTTTTTCTGTCCGGAGAGTGCTATTATTTTTGTTGCCCTCACTCTACAAATGTAGAAGGGTTCGGAGAGGTCCAATGTATAAGGATTTATTTTCAGGCCTGAAAAAAAGGCTCTCAAAATTGCCTCCTGGATGTAGGACTTATAAGAAAGATAATGAACCCCACCTAAGATACAAGTAAGAAGGCCTCCTAGGGATGTTGATTTGGAACACCACATTGAGTGTGCTGTGAATGTGTTCCAGTATTATACTAGCTTCGGGCATTTACAAAGTATGTGAAGAAGGCCACCTGGTAGTTCACTTCCAAACTCAAACAGTAGTTTTGGTGTATAGTATGCACCAATGATAATATATAGCTGTGTTTTGCAAGGTATTTGCAAGGTATTCAAAACGACTTTATGGACATATGCCTTTTCTCTTTAATGTACTGCAAATTCAACAAATGACACTATGGTACTGCCATTTCCAACTAGGGTTCCTCCAGGGGTTGCCAGGTTGAGTTGTGGCTAATTCAGGGATCTCCAAACTACGGTCTTCCAGCTGTTGCGAAATTACACGTCCCCTGAGGCATTGTAAAGACTCTGACATTCACAGACATGACTTGGCATGATGGAAATTGTAGCTCCTGAACAACTGGAGGGCCAAAGTTTGGAGACCCCTGGGCTAATTTAATTGCCATTTGATGGTGTCTGCATAGTTTCAGGTGCAACACCAATTTTCAGAGCCAGTGATATGCCCACTATAGGGGTGACATTCTGGCAACCACTGTAATCTTAGCAGGGGTTCACTGACACCTGAAAATGACTTAAAGATTTATGCCGGGTAAACGCGGTTGGAATTTCCGACGGGAAATGTTGGATGTGAGCTTGTTGGCGGAAAGTCCGACTGTGTGTATGCTCCATCGAACATTTGCTGCCGGACTTTCTGCCAACAAATGTTTGCTAGCAGGTTCTCAAATTTTCCGATCGTATGTACATAAGTCCATCGCACAAAAGTCCATGCATGCTCGGAATCAAGTACGAGCCGGAAGCGCTCGGTCTTGTAAAACTAGCGTTCGTAATGGAGATATCACATGACTAAAGAACTTCCTTTTTATCGGCTCGACGTACTTCTTGTACGTCACTAATTGTCGTAATTGTTGGCCAACATTTGTGTGACCGTGTGTATGCAAGACAAGTTGGAGCCAACAACCTTCGAACATAATTCCACAGTTTTGTTTTTGGAAAGTCCGATCGTGTGTACGGGCCTTAAAGCAGTGGTCTCCAAACTGTGGCCCGAGGCCAGATCCTGACCTTTGCTTAACTGTATCCGGTCCTTGGGGCACTATACTTCCATTGATACCAATGACGGGACACCATACCTCCCAATGACACCATCGATAGGGCACTATTCCTCCCACTAAAGCCAATGATGAGGCACTATTTCCCCCACTGATACCATTGATGGGGAACGATTCCTCCCAAAGACACCATCGATGGGACACTATCCTTCCCACTTACACCAATGATGGGGTACCCGTCCTCCCACTAAAACCAATGATGGGGCATTGTTTACTCCCACTGATGTCGGGGGATTTTTTTACTCTCAACGGTCAAAGTCAGGCCTTCCTGAGGAACAGTAAACTGGCCCTTTGTTTAGAAAGTTTGGAGACACCTGATTTAAAAGTTCTTCAGGAATAAAAGGTTTGAGAAAGTTTGCTATGGTGGGTAAGTAGACCTTGGAGACCTGAAGTCTACAAAATTCATAAGAAACTAGTGGGTGATTCATGAGGGGTCAACAGCTGTCACAGCTGCTTGGTCAAGTGATCTGTCCTGGCCTCCATCATTCTACAGCACACCTCTACCCAACCTGCAGGGGGCAGTCTATAGTTGGCACCAGGGTCTATTTGTCATCCTACGCCTACCCACAGCACCTGCCTAAAACCAATTAATAGGTGGACTGAAAGCTTTCAATTCATTTGCCCATCTAGCCGCATCCATTCAACTTATTTTCTGAAGCTTTTTGTTGCTTTGCCTGCAGAAATTCTGAGACAAACACCTTGTTTGTGTGCTGACCTTTATTTTAGAAGTGAAATGCGTTGTCACACCAGCGACATGGCATTCTGTATAATCAGCCCGTAGTAGAATACAAAGCTGAATAGCATTACGCCGCTCTCTCCTGCCATTAGGGCAAGTAGATCCATCGAGCACGGCTGACGTTCCAAGGGAGCGAAAACATCAAGATTAATGCTTTCAGTAAATTAGAGGAATGAACGAAAGGGTGACCGCAACATTTGAATGCCAATAAATGCAAAATAATGCATTTGGGACACAAAAATCCAGGCGGAACGAAGGATTAATGGCATTCTACTGACAAGCGGAGCAACAATGGGAGAGCGACGGGAAGAACGAGACATTATTTCATGTGATTTAAAGGCAAGGGGGGAAAAAAAAAACACATCATTTGAATTGCTGGGTGGGTGGATGGTGTATGGAATAGGAAATTAAACCAGTCGTGTTTTCATCTGGAAGGAAATGAACACCGAGGCTCCTTTTATTTCCAGATCTTTTAATATTCTTCAAGGATAACTGTGCTCTTAAAACAAATTGGCGGCGTTGAAGGGAAACTCTGCTTTTGCTCCACAAACCATATAGTATTTTAAGCCCAATTGAAGTCAATGGAATAGGGATGCAGTTAATTAGACATTGCACTAATTACTTCCTTTTTAATAATCTGAATACCATTTCCTGTTACGGCAGTTGTTCAGGGAGTCTGAATATGACTGAGTGGTCCAATGGGCATCAGGGTTTGACCTAGTGCCCCTAGTAATTAGCACTCAGTAGTAGACCTGGTCAGACACACCCCTCTCTTCCTCCACAATACAAGTCTCTTGTGCAGAAGGGCGTGGCTGCTACTCTGCTCTGCCAGCACAGAGCACTGGAGTGGAGTTGCAAAAAGCAGCATTTATACAGAGCAATTATAACATGTGGGGTACAGGACTAGTTAGCGATTTCAGTTTAAATCACTGAAATAAAGGTGCAGTTAGAAAGACTCTGCAGTAACTACCGCCATTTTTTATAGCATTACCACAATTTCCTGTTACAGCAGTTTCCTGTTACAACAATTTCCTGTTCAGTGCAGGGAGTCTGAACATGACCGCAAAGTCCAATGGGCACTAGAGGTTTACCTAGTGCTCTTGGAAATTAGCACTCAGTAGTAGACCTGGTCAGACACACCCCTCTCTTCCTCGACACAATGCAAGTCTCTTGTGCAGAGGGGTGTGACTGCTACTCTGCTCTGCCGGCACAGAGCACTGGAGTAGAGTTGCAAAAAGCAGCTTAAGCTTCTCCACAACTTTATCCCTAACCTGTCTGATGTGTTACTTGGCCTTCATGATGCTGTTTGTTCACTAAGGTTCTCTAACAAACCTCTGAGGGCTTCACAGAACAGCTGTATTTATACTGAGATTAAAGAGGAGTTCCACCCAGGGGGGCCATAAAAAAAAATAAAATAAAAGTCAGCAGCTACAAATACTGCAGCTGCTGACTTTTAATTGGACACTTACCTGTCCTGGAGTCCAGCGGAGCGGGGGATCGAAGCCCCGCTCGTCTCCCCCTCCGTTCAGCGGCGCCGGCATTGCAACTGTGGGTGCCGGGCTGTGGCTTCACCGCTCGCCGTGATTGGCTGCTTAGTCACCTGGGACCTGTAATGGGTCCCAGATGATTGACAGGAGGGAGGGAGCAGAGAGGAACCCTTCCTGTGCCGAGGGGGAAGTGATGTCACCAGCCCAGGCAAAGGAAGGGGCAGACTAGGAGGGACCACCTAGCAACAGGCATTTAGAGGTAAGTAAAAAAAAAAATATCCAAATTTTTTTTGATTTTTTTTTTTAGGATTTTTTATGTATTTTTGTTTTTTTGGGTGGAACCCCACTTTAAATTACACACAGGTGGACTCTATTTACTAATTAGGTGACTTCTGAAGGCAATTGGTTCCACTAGATTTTAGTTAGGGGTATCAGAGTAAAGGGGGCTGAAAACAAATGCCCCCCCACACTTTTCACATATTTATTTGTAAAACCATTTGAAAACTATTTATCATTTTCCTTCCACTTCATTATTATGTGCCACTTTGTGTTGGTCTATCAGATAAAATCTCAATGAAATATATTTACGTTTTTGGTTGTAACATGACAAAATGTGGAAAATTTCAGGGGGTATGAATACTTTTTCAAGGCACTGTATGTGTTTGTACCCACTATCATCACAGCATCAAGGTGATTGACAGCATTGCCCACCGAAAAGAATGAAAGTTATCTAAAATTTTACATGGATCGTGTTGAGCACAAATGGCACATATTAGTGGACCTCTCCTTGAAGTCATAGTCAAATAACTAAACATTTCTGGGATGCTGCTGACTCCCTCTTACCTCCATGAATATAGACGTAGACTTCCTTGTGGCCTTCTTTGTGTCCATTATCATTTTCATCTCCGATGGTTATCATCAGCGTATTTGTGGCGCTCATCGGTGGGTTCCCACTATCGGTTACAATCACAGGAAGATGAAACTCTTTCTCTTTTTCCCGATCAAAGATTCTCTGAGTTTGGATTGAGGCTGTGTTATTTCCATGGTCAACAAGCAGGAAGTCGGAGGAATTCTGGAGGTCACTTGGAAGGGAAAACCGAAAAGGTGGCCCATTTCCTGGAGAGTCTGCATCTACGACATACAACAAATAAGAGCTTTCGTTCATACGTAAAGTCTGTGGCCAAGCTGCATTTTCCCAAACCACAGGCATATACAAGCCGTCAAATCTTGGACCATTGTCATTGACATCTAGAAGGGTGAGATACACTGTTGCTGTGCCCGTTTGTGCCGGAGAACCATTATCAATGGCCAGAATGACTAGAGCATACTGTGACATGGTTTCCCGGTCCAGAGATTTAGCCACTATCAAGGAACCACTTTGGTCAACGTAAAATTCATCAAGAACATCCGAGTCTGATTGAATATTGTAAGAGATCTGCCCATTTTCGCTTGAATCGGCATCTGTAGCAGTCACTTGAGTTATAATGCTTCCTATAGTTATATTTTCGAAAAAAGATGCCACGTGAACTACTGATGGACTAAAGATAGGAGGGTGGTCATTATAATCTTGTAATTCTATCAGGCAATAAGAAGTAGTAGAGAACTCTAAATCTTCTACTTTGATGGTGAGATTAAACCAACGCTCATGAGGGTTTTCATAATCCAGTTTCTTTTTCAATTTTATTTCGGCCAGGTGGTTCTTCCTTCCATTTTCAATGGAAAATTTTTGATCAGGATCTCCCTCGATAATGCTGAAGGTCAGTAAAGCATTTTCTCCAACATCCTCATCGACGGCAGAGACCTGTAGGACCTTAAAGTTGACTTCACTGGTTTCCGGAATGACTGCAGTCCAAACATCTTGAGTAAATCTTGGGGCATGATCATTAATATCTACCACTGTGACTGTTGCCGTACCTGTGGTCGACAGTCCACCACCATCTTTAACTTCTACCCAAATCAAATAAGTATCATTCTTTTCTCTATCAATGTCTCCAACAGCTGTATAAATGGTACCAGTCTCATTATTTATTGTAAACATCTTTTGGCTTGACAAATCCAATGGACCGGGCACTATCGAGTAAGTCAAAATGGCATTTTGGCCTTCATTTTTATCATCGAGATCTATGGCTGCCATCTCCATGACTGAAGTGCTTGGTGGTGAATGTTCAACCACGCTGGCATTACAAATGTTAAAAGTGCAGAGGAACTGTGGGGCATTGTCATTAATGTCCTGTACGTAGATGATCACATCAGTAAATCCCGTAAGACCGTCACCATCGTCATCAGTGGCCAATACCACAAATCTCCACACTGCATGTTCTTCACGGTCCAGGGTCTGCAGGGCAAATATTTGTCCCGTCTTTTCAGTTATGGTAAAGACCGTTTCAGCACCACTTCCATGAAGGGAATACTTTAAACCTCCCAATTCACTATGGTCTGGATCGTTAGCAGAGACCTGGGTGGTGTGAAAAGAAACATTAATAAAAAAATTTTAAAAAAATCACAAATAAAGACATATTTATAAAGCAGTGAATCTGACATTCACCAAACATTCACTGCAGGTGAATCTTCAAGTCACATTCATTCTAACTATATGCCTAAGTTGTGCAGAGAATCTAGAGGGTACCCACTGATTACCCATTGGTTTTCAAAAACGTTTAGAAGTTCTACATGGGTAGAATCAGATGTGATTGTAGATCCACCTTTATAGGGAACATTTTTTGCTCTGCTTTACACTGGATGGTGTCACCTAGCACTTTTTAGATTATCCATGCATTTCTAGAGAGAATTCATTAGCTTGTTTAGACGCCATTTGTTTCATTAGGTGAAGGAGAATTGTGTAAGGTGAAGGTTGGAGAGGAGAGAATTAAGTTGACCTAGAGCAGTAGTGCTCAACCTTCAGGCCTCAGCCTCCCTCTTCCTGGGCTTCCAGTCAGCTGCACATCCCCTAACCTCCCACAGTGCCTCCCAGCTCCCATGGTGCCCCCAACCTTCCATAGTGGCCTGCAGTTCCTCTCATCCTCCCACAGTGCCCCAAGCTTCCTAAGTGCCCTCAGCCCCCAACAGTGCCCCACAACCTCCCAGAGGGCCCTTCAAACTCCCACAGTGCCACCCAGCCCCCTTCAGAGACCCCATCTTCCACAGTTGCCTCATCCCACACTAGGAGCCACCAAAGTCTGCTGAAGAGTGCACTAACCCCCTCCAGTACCCCCATCCCCCCAGTGTTACCCAGCCCCATCCAGATCCCTTCAGCATTTCAACATATCTATACTTTTCATTGTGTTTATTTTATTTTGTTTTACTATTGGCACATGAAAGGTTTTGAAAGAATTTACTGGGCCCAAGTTTCAATAGAGGTCTAAAGTGAGCATGGGAAAGTTGACCTGTTTATTAAACAAGAACTAGTTGAATTATAGGCAATGTAAACCTGAACTATGAACTAGGAGCAGTAAACGGCATTTAGAAACACAGAAAAAAAATTCTTACCTGCAGCACAAACACCGGCAAGTCAACCAGCCCCTCTGCGACACTTCCTCGATACTCATTTAAAGAAAAGACTGGGGCCTCATCATTTTTGTTCAACACGCTGATGGTCACAGTGGCATAATCCTCCCATTTCCCATCCGATGCCAACAGGGTGAGCACATAGACCTTCACCTCCTCATAATCCAGGGGGTGCACGATTAAAATGGCGCCCGTCTCTGGGTTGACATCCAGCACTCCGCCTATGTTACCTGATGTGATTTGATATCGAATATTTGCATTCATACCTGAAGAAAAAGTTACCACATTCAAATGAGTTGTTTCAAGTAAGGGATCTTAGAGAATTTGCATCTGACGTGCTGAGGCCAATACAAGATGGATTCTGATTAACTTCTTTGGATTACTGCGGTTTTAATTTAGAACTCTTTTATTGCATGTGCGCATATAAATTTAAAGAACATAATGCCAATAAAACAAACATGAAAAGGTGTCTGACTTCACCATCCCAAAAGCTAATCTCAAGGAATAAGCATCCCGCAGATACCCTTTCCCCTCACCCCCTCTAACTAATCAACAGGGTACAATAAAGTACCTATAAGTTCCTTTAACTTACCTAAATCTGTGTGTCATGCGACACCTGTTCCAAGTCTTCCATCCTACTCAATACGGAGAAGAGACTTTTTTCTGGGTACCCACATTCCTGCTTGGGTGAACATTTACTAATGGCTGTCAACAGTGGTGTTCTCTCAGGCTCCTGAGGACAACATGAGACGACTTCACCACAAAATGACTTATCGGTGCAGGCATAGGTTGCAGTGCTGGATCAACAGTCTCCACTTCCAGAAGTGGTGCCAGCAAGGGAAATATATACACTCTTTTATTAGTGCATGGTCACATCAATCAAGTAAGCCAATGTTTCAGGGCCACACAGGGTCCCTTTCTCAAGACAACATAGAGCCTATGTTGTCTTGAGGAAAGGATCTTTGTGTGGCTCTGAAACACTGGCTAACTTGACTGATGTAACATTGCACTAATAAAAGAGTGTGTATGTCTGTGACCAAGTGCTGTCTCATCATTTCACTGTGGTTTTCATGGCATCATCTTCCGCTACGGTCACTATGAGTACTCATACAGTATGATAGCAAGGTTGGAAATGGAAAGAAATGCAGTCCTCTGATTTAAGCCAAGGAAATATGACACTTAATTAGGTTGAGCAAAAAAAGGTTGCACATTATATATATATATATATATATATATAGAGGGTTTTGCCCTCGAAATTTATCAGCACTATACACAATTGAGGCAGCAACAGGAGGTTGCGGAACGTGTCCTACAGTTGGTCCTTGAGGGAATCTATACTTGGATGGACGCCATGATTTATATTCTGTTTTTGCAAGCTTCTCATACTCAGGCATTTGAGTATGAGAAGTATTTATTAATACAATTGTATTGAAGAGTTTGCACAAGACCGGTGCAGTCTTTTTTGTCTTTTAGTGAAGGTGCTAGTGAATATTTTTTTGAATATTCATTATTGGGAGATTTGTGGGAAGGGGGGGGGGGATGGGTATAATATTTTTCTGGAGAAGGGCTTTAAAGGACAAGTTGTCTACTACCTACGAGTTTGTTTAATTGGCCAGTAAATTTATTTGAAATTAAATTATCCCAAGGAATAAAATGGAGGCTGCCCTTCCTTACCACATTTTCTAAAATTACTAGTTGCCCAGATGTCCTACTGACCATCCTTCTTCAATACCTTGAGTTATTGGCCCAAAACTAGCAAGCAATAAAGACTTTCCGCTGGCTTTCTTGATCTTCCATGTGGCTCAGATGGTATTAAAGTCAACTGGTTCACATAACAAACCATGTAATTATCATTTTCAGATGGTGGACGCCAAAGGCAATACAATGTCAGTAGGCTTTCTCTTTTCATAGGACACCTAAATTCAATGAAAAGTTGATAGTTGCCCACCTGTCCTACTGGCCATCCTTCTTTAATACCTTGAGTTATTGACTCAAATTTATCAAGCAATAAAGGCTTTACACTGGTTCACTTGATCTTACACATGGTTCAAACTATATTAAAGTAAGAGACCATGCCACTATCATTTTCGAATGGTGGACTCCAAAGGCGATATAATATCAGTTTTCTCCCTTCATAGAACACCTAATTCAATGCAAAATTACTAGCTGCCCAGCTGTCCTACTGACCATCCGTCTTCAATACCTTGAGTTATTGACCCAAAATTACCAAGCTATAAAGACTTTATGGTAGCTTTCCTGATCTTCCATGTGGCTCAGAAGGTATTAAAGCCAATAGGTAAGCATAAAAGACCATGCAACTATCATTTTCAGATGGTGGACACCAAAAGCAATTTCATGTCAGAAGGTTTTTTTTTTTTTCATAGCATGCCTAAATTCAATGCAAAATTGCTAGTTTCCCAGCTGTCCTACTAACCATCCCTCTTCAATACCTTGAGTTATTGACCAAAGAATTAGCAAGCAGTAAGGACTTTCTGCTGGGTGTCCTGATCTTACATGTGGCTCAGGTATTAAAGCCAATCGGTAAGAATAACATCATGCAACTATCATTTTCAGATGGTGGATACGAATGACAATATAATGTCTGAAGGTTTTCTCACTTCATAGCACACCTACATTGAATACAAAATTGCTAGTTGCTCAGCTGTCCTACTGCACATCCTTCATGAAAACCTTGCGTTATTGACCCAAAACTAGCAAGCAATAAAGACTTTCCACAGATTCTCCTGATCTCTCCCAATCTTCCACGTGGCTCAGATGGTATTGGAGTCAACAGGTTAACACAACAGACCAGGGAACTATCATTTTCAGATGGTGGACACCAAAGGCAATATAATGTCTGAAGGTCTTCTCCCTGGATGGCCCACCAAAATTCAACACAAAATACCTCCCACTTTTCCTATTTTTCAACCTGCACCTTCCAACGTCACGGTACCTTCATCTGGGTCACTGGCGCTCACAGTCGCCACCACGGTGCCCACATCCTGGTCTTCGTCCACGCTCACATAGTAGGTGCTCTGCGCAAAGGTCGGCGGGTTATCGTTGACATCGCTGATAAAAATGCGCACGTAGGCCGTATCTGCGAAGAAAACGGGCAAAAGGGAAATTAAGGAAAGAAAAAGAAAAAAAAAAAAAAAAACCCAGAGTGAGCCAATTCTGTCGGCTGCAATTTCTCTGCCTGTCGGGCAGAGCGTTAAATGAAAACTAATATGTAGACGATACGGGAACAGGCCCCCGGGGGGCAGAGAACAATTTACACAGCCGCATTATCCTGAACGCGCTTGAAGAGGGAGACGGACGTCAAAAGCGATTCTTCTCAATAGATAACACACAGATAATTGATTTCTGATGTCACAAGCTTTTTATTTTTCGGCCTATCGCCCCAATAAGGCCGTTTAGTCCGGGGGTAATTTACACAGCTTCAGAGCTCAGCAATTTCAAAAGGAGAATAAACGCAGAAAAACTATTATATATTCACAGCATCTATCTGCGTAGCCTGCAGCCCGGCACAAATAGATTCACTTTGCTTTTTTTTTTTTTTTTTCCCCCCATCTATGTATCTTATTAATGTAAGTTATTCCAATACATTTTCCACCTACCCTAGTTATGTCATTTTAATGGTGATGGTCCCATTATTCCAGAATTCTTTCCATAGACAAATTTCAATCAGGAACATTTTATTAACCCTTTGAAGGGGGAACTTCTACAACCCAAGGGATGAAGAGAAAAGTACAGATGCATCCCAAATGCATTATAATTAGCGGTATGTCTTATAATAATAATATGACCCCCGGGGCTTTTTAGCGTTTTCATTCCGAATTTCAACTAGATGTTAAAAAAACACACAAAAAATGAATCCACTTATGTCTTAAAGATAAACTCCAGGCAGATATAAAAGACATATAAAAGACACAAATGAAGTCAGCTCTGTATTCATTAACATATCATTAAAAGCATTTGTTTACAAGCAAGCGTGGTAACTACCTGAATTTAAAGTCGTCAGTCTTTGTACAGCCGAGTTCAGGCTGGGAGTGGGAGAAGCAGCACAAACAGCCAATCAGTTAATTTGCTAACAAGTAGCATGGTGATAGCAGGGCTGGTGCAAGTATTTTTGACACCCTAGGCGAAACCTTATTTTGCCATCCCCCCTTGGCTCCACCCCTGACTCCACCCCCTTTGCCCTTTCCATGTATACCCCACCTTTTTTTTATGAAGTGCCCATCAAATGCAGCTTAACCAGCGTCCATCAAATGCAGCTTCACCAGCGCCCATCAAATGCAGCTTCACCAGCGCCCATCAAATGCAGCTTAACCAGCGTCCATCAAATGCAGCTTAACCAGCGTCCATCAAATGCAGCTTCACCAGCGCCCATCAAATGCAGCTTAACCAGCACCCATCAAATGCAGCTTCACCAGCGCCCATCAAATGCAGCTTAACCAGCGCCCATCAAATGCAGCTTAACCAGCACCCATCAAATGCAGCTTAACCAGCGCCCATCAAATGCAGCTTAACCAGCACCCATCAAATACAGCCTCACCAGCGCCCATCAAATGCAGCCTCACCAGCGCCCATCAAATGCAGCTTAACTAGCGCCCATCAAATACAGCCTCACCAGCGCCCATTAAATCCAGCCTCACCAGCGCCCATCAATGAATGTTTTCTTGCTTCCATGCATTCGGGAGTCGGGACACAGACACAGTCCTCTGCTGCCACTGTACCTTTGACACTATGTGCGAACGGAGCGGCGGCTGCCTGCTGATGCTGAGACTTAGTTGCTTGCCGCAGAGAGAAGAGAGTAGGAACTCAAGTGGTCGGGCGCCCTAGGCAGCAGTGCGCCCTAGGCGGCTGCTTAGTTTGCCTAGTGGTAGCACCAGCCCTGGCTGATAGGAATTATCCGAAATAACGAATGCCGCATCTAAACGAATGGAATGGAACAAATTAATAATAAATAATAATAATAAAAAGGTTTTATTATTATTATTGTTATTTATTATTATTAGATCGTTTTCTTCCATTCGTTTAGATACGGCATTTGTTATTTCAGATAATTCGTAACTTCGGATAAATTCGTACTTGTTACGTTGACAAACAGCCAAATTTGAAAGGAAATTCCAATACCTATAATTTAACAGTTAGTTATTATTTTGAATTTTACAAAATTTCGAATTGTTCTTTTTTTCAGATTTTCGAATTTTTGAATTTCCGAATTTTTCGAATTCCAAAAATCCGGAATTTGAAAATTCGGGAATTCGAAAATTCGGGAATTTGAAAATTCGGAAATTCGAAATTTGTAAATTCGAAATTCGGAAGTTCGAAAGTTTGTAATTTTGGAAATTGAAAAATTCAGAAATTTCGGAATTAACTAATTTGTCAAAACTTGTTAAAAAACGAATTTGGAACTAAACAAATTGCACATGTCTACACTGCACATAATGTGCACAAATCACAAAAGCTGATCAGTAAAATTATCGGGTCACAGCAAGGTGAGTGGTTGAAGCTTCATGAGTAATTTTCAGCTAGGCAGTACATAGACATGCATGCCTTCCCACATAGCTTGAGCTGCTCAATGTCCTCGTTCAAGTCATGCTCCTCATGAGTAGATTTAACGAAACTAAAATATAAGCCAAAATATACACATTAGACTGAATTCTAGACATTTGTGTACCAGTATTGGGCTGCCCGTGTTTTCCTGGTCGAGCGGATTCTGAGCCATCGGATGATTTGACCTCCAGTAAGTACGATGTCTTTGTCTCCCGGTCGAAGACTGCTGCGGTGTAGATGCTCCCTGTCTGCGGGTCTATGTGGAACAGAGCGTGGTCCCCACTACGATCTTCCAATATGGAATACATGATCTGGAAGACAAGACATGGAGGTCAGGAACTTTCTGGACACATTCCTACCATTTAAGACCTCAGCCTTATAGTACAGCCATGCTCAACCAGGGTTCCTCCAAAGGTTACTAGGGGTTCCTTAAGCTTTGGCTAATTGACCTCCCATCTAATGGTTCCAGTATATTTCTGGGTACACCACCACTCAGTGGCATGACACCAACGTTCCTTCTAAATATCTGTAAGGGTGGCATTCTCACCACCACTTTAAGGGCTCATTTACACTTGCATAACTCTTTGAAAACTGATTTGACATTACATGCGGTTTCAGGTTGGTTGAGGGAGTCTGGCTACGAAGGTCGGCAAGTCTCCCCATCCAACAACATACCAAGCAAGGAGATAGCTGCTTGATAACTAGTGCTTGTCTCAGGCAAGTGTTTGGTGCCAAGGCAAGCACTGGTTATCAAGCAACTGAATCCTTGCTGGATATGTTGTTGGGTGGTCATGAGGGTGGGAGATCGTGGGACAGCCACTCAACCTCATAAGCTAAGCTTATAAAGCATGTAGGAATATGGGGTGAAGTACTACATGTGCTTTGTCCCTTGGGTGACAGAAAACTGAAAAAAGTGGGAACTCTTCTGTAAGACAGCTTATAGAAATCAATGGGCTTCGACTTTAGCAAAAAATTGGATTTGATTATTTGTTATTATTACAAAAATAACTGTAACTTCAATCTTTTCCCTAAGGGACAAAGTACATGTAGTATGTGCTTTGTAAGCCCAGCTACGTGGTCAGGCAGGGTGCCCTTTCCTGTTGCCATCCAACAATGTACCTAGCAAAGGGACTGCTGCTTCATAACCAGCCCTTGGCTCCACTCCCAACACTTGCCCAAGACAAACACTGGTGCTTGGAGTCGGAACAAGTGCCAGTTTATCAAGCAGCTGTCTCCTTGCTGGGTCATTGTTGGGTGGCCCCGAGAAGGAGAAGGTGTAGTGGGGCTCCATATCCAACAACATACCCAGCAAGGGGACAGTTGCTTGATAATTAGAGCTTGTTCCAGCTACAAGCACCAGTGCTTGTCTTGGGAAAGCGTTTGGAGCCAAGGCAAGCACTACTTATCAAACAGCTGCCTCCTTGCTGGGTATTTTGTTGGTTAGCCACAGGGGTGGGAGATAGCGGGGGGGGCCCTGTTACCCTTGTAACTAGACTTACAAGTAGGAACATGGGGTAAGGTACTACAGGTACTTCGTCCCCTGGGGGACAGAAGACGGAAAAAAAAAGTATTGAGTAAGAGTTCTTTTCTTAAGGCATGGGTAGGCAACCTCGGCCCTCCAGCTGTGGTGAAACTGCAAATCCCATCATGCCTCTGCTTATAGGAGTCATGCCTGTGATTGTCGGGGTCTTGCAAAGTCTCATGGGACTTGTAGTTTCAAAACAGCTAGAGGGAGGTTGCCCACCCCTGTTTTAAGGCAACCAACTGAAATCAATTGGCTTCCAATGCACCAAATTGGATTGCATTAAGGAAGAACTCTCACTTCAATTTATTTCCAGTATTATGTCTCCAAAGGGACAAAGTACATGTACAGTAGTTCTATTCCTATATGCTTTCAAACTTGGACAAGGTGCCCCACTGTAGTCACCCGACAACATACCCAGCAAAGAGACAGTTGCTTCATAACCAGCCCTTGTCTCCACTACAAGCACTTGCCCCGAGACAAGCGCTGGTGCTTGGACCTGAAACAAGTCCCAGTTATCAATCAGCTGTCTCCTTGTTGGGTACAATGTCGGGCAACCACGGTGGGGTAGTGAGGCGCCCTGTCCAACCTGGTAGCTAGGCTTACAAAGCACGTAGGACATGGGACTAAGTACTACGTGGATTTTGTAACATAAGAGACAGAACACTGATCAAACCATTGGAGTGAGAGATCTTCTTTAAAGGCAACCAATTAAGACAAGGCAAAAATTGGACATCACAAAACATTTTGTCACAGCGCACTATGGGGTGTCCCTATGTGCATGAAGGGAAGGAGTCGCATGAAGCCTATTTCTTACCTGGCCCTTGGGGCACTATTCCTCCCTACTATTCCTTCCTACTATTCCTTCCTACTATTCCTTCCTACTATTCCTCCCTACTATTCCTTCCTACTATTCCTCCCTACTATTCCTCCCTACTATTCCTCCCTACTATTCCTCCCTACTATTCCTTCCTACTATTCCTCCCTACTATTCCTTCCTACTATTCCTCCCTACTATTCCTCCCTACTACCACCGATACCAACAATGAGATACTATTATTTTCACTTAAATCAACAATGGGGTACTACTCCTTTCACCAAAACCAGTGATGGGGCATTATTCCTCCCACTAAAACCAATAATGTTGCACTTTCCTATAACTAAAACCAATGATGGAGCACTAATCCTCCAACTAAAACCAGTAATGGGGCACTAAAATGAATGATGGGGCACTATTCCTCCAACTAAAACCAATGATGGGGCACTATTCCTCCAACTAAAACCAATGATGGGGCACTATTCCTCCAACTAAAACCAATGATGGGAAACTAAAACCAATGATGGGGCACTCTTCCTCCAACTAAAACCAATGATGGGGCACTACTCCTCCAACTGAAACCCATGATGGGGCACTATTCCCCCAACTAAAACCAGGGATGCAGCACTAATCCTCCAACTAAAACAATGATGGGGCACTATTCCTCCAATTAACACCAGTGCTGGAGCACTAATCCTCCAACTAAAACCAATGATGGGGCACCATTCATCCAACTGAAACCAATGAAGGGGCACTAATCCTCCAACTAAAACCAATGATGGGGCACTAATCCTCCAGCTAAAACCAATGATGGGGCACTAAAACCAATGATGGGGCACTATTCCTCCAACTAAAACCAATGATGGGGCACTATTTCGCCAACTAAAAACAGTGATGGAGCACTAATCCTTCAACTAAAACCAATGATAGGGCACTATTCATCCAACTAAAACTAATGATGGGGCACTATTCCTCCAACTAAAACAAATGATGGAGAACTATTTCTCCAACTAAAACCAATAATGGGGCACTAAAACCAATGATGGGGCACTATTCATCCAACTAAAACCAATGATGGGCCACTATTCATCCAACTAAAACCAATGATGGGGCACTAATCCTCCAACTAAAACCAATGATGGGCCACTATTCATCCAACTAAAACCAATGATGGGGCACTAATCCTCCAACTAAAACCAATGATGGGGCACTAATCCTCCAACTAAAACCAATGATGGGACACTAATCCTCCAACTAAAACCAATGATGGGGCACTAATCCTCCAACTAAAACCAATGATGGGACACTAATCCTCCAACTAAAACCAATGATGGGGCACAAAAACCAATGATGGGACACTAATCCTCCAACTAAAACCCATGATGGGGCACTATTCCTCCAACTAAAACCCATGATGGGACATTGTTTACTGACACCAGATTGTTTTCTATTTCCACTGATCACAGTCCAGCCCTCCTAAAGCACGAAGGACAGTAAACTGGCTCTTTGTTTGAACAGTTTGGAGACCCCTGCGCTTTTAGAGATTTGGGGTCCTATCCAAAATGAAAGGCACTGCAATGCACCAACATTTGTAATACGTCTTCATGTTAATGCAATTATGTAAATTGACCCTGAGACTACCAATATTTGTAGTGACAGTTCCCCCTTTTATAAATCTCGTGGCTGCTTACTATCATTGTTTCCTCTCTTTGTTATCACCAAGTGGAACAAGGGTCCCGATAGAATATTAGGACTCGGATTTGCGGCGGGGTCACGCACTGCACTAGTTGCTGGGAGACTGAGCAGCGGGGGAAGTGACACTTTGTGAATTGGGAAATCTTGCCGTTTGCGCTCTCGTTTTACCCTTTGGTATGGAAGGGAGAGATGAAAGTGACAGTTTGTTTTTTGGGAAGACTGGCATGGTTGTCCCCTGCAAGGATGGCAAGGATCAGCGGGAGAGAATTAATTCAGCGAGACATGCACAGATACATCAAAGCCAAGGAAGAAGGAAGAAATTTATTTTTTCCAATCCATAAAGAAATGTTTAGATTCATGGATTCATGTTGCTTTTTTTCTTTTTGTAATAATGCACACATGATAACCCAGCAGAGATAAGTATAGTAGGACGGTGTTTGAAAACCTGTTTGTGTGTACGTATAATGGAAATCTATGGGTATAGAGGTTTTAATTTGTTTAAATAGTGACTAACCGGGATGCTATGAGATGTAGGTTAGGTGAATGGTGACACGTTGATGTTTTGTGTTGCCTTTAGAAAAGGCAGCATAAAACGTTATTTTCTTTCAAATAATAGCCTCTGCCAGTCTTTGTCAACCTTTTTACACCAGAGGAACCCTTGAAAAAATTTTTTAGGTCTCACGAAACCCCTGATAAAATAAATTAAATGGAGGACAATGGGGAATGTGTTCCTTACATTGGTGATCAGTGGGAAGAATGCCCCTTACATTGGTGATCAGTGAGAAGAATGTTCCTTATATTGGTGGTCAGTGGGAAGAATGTTCCGTACATTGGTGATCAGTGAGAAGAATGTTCCTTACATTGGTGATCAGTGAGAAGAATGCTCCTTACATTGGTGATCAGTGAGAAGAATGTTCCTTACATTGGTGATCAGTGAGAAGAATGTTCCTTACATTGGTGATCAGTGGGAAGAATGTTCCTTACATTGGTGATCAGTGAGAAGAATGTTCCTTACATTGGTGATCAGTAAGAAGAATGTTCCTTACATTGGTGATCAGTGAGAAGAATGTTCCTTACATTGGTGATCAGTGAGAAGAATGCTCCTTACATTGGTGATCAGTGGGAAGAATGTTCCTTACATTGGTGATCAGTGGGAAGAATGTTCCTTACATTGGTGATCAGTGGGAAGAATGTTCCTTACATTGGTGATCAGTGGGAAGAATGTTCCTTACATTGGTGATCAGTGGGAAGAATGCTCCTTACATTGGTGATCAGTGAGAAGAATGTTCCTTACATTGGTGATCAGTGGGAAGAATGTTCCTTACATTGGTGATCAGTGGGAAGAATGCCCCTTACATTGGTGATCAGTGGGAAGAATGTTCCTTACATTGGTGATCAGTGGGAAGAATGCTCCTTACATTGGTGGTCAATGTGAAGAATGCCCCTCTTCTAATGGTGATCAGAGGGAAGAATGCCCCTCTTCTATTGGTGGTCAGTGAGAATGCTCCCCACACATTGGTGATCAGTGGGAAAAATGCCTTTTACATTGGTGGTCAATTTGAAAAATGACCCTCTTCTATTGGTGGTCAGAGAGAATGCTCCCCATACATTAGTGGTCAGTGGGAAGAATGCCCCTCTTCTAATGGTGATCAGAGGGAGGAATGCTCCTCTTCTATTGGTGGTCAGAGAGAATATTGGTAGTCAGTGGGAAGAATGCTCCTTACATTGGTGATCAGTGGGAAGAATGCCCCTTACATTGGTGGTCAATTTGAAAAATGACCCTCTTCTTTTGGTGGTCAGAGGGAAGAATGCCCCCCTTCCATTGGTGGTCAGTAAAATGGCCCCCACATACATTGGTGGTCAGTGGGAAGAATGTCCCCTTTTAATTGGTGGTCAGTAAGAATAATGCCCCTTATATTGGTGATCAGTGAGAAGAATGTCTCTTAAATTAAGGGTTAGTGTGAGGAATGTCTCCCTTACAGTGGTGCTTACAATGCCCTCCTTAACTATAGCTAAAGAGACCATTGGTGTCATTGGCTCTGCCAAGTGGCATTAGGTATGGAAATATCCAGGCACCTTCACTTGAGAGGTCCATCAGCCACAGCCCAAGGAACCCCTTGCAACCTTTGGAGGAACCTTGAGAATGGCTGGCTTGTGCAGAAATAATATTTGGCCTGGATAATACATCAGATTTTAGGTAGAATGTTATTATTTACTTATTGACTAAATTATATTTTTGATTGACTACTCTCTTTTTAATAATATATACATATATTTTACATTCCCAAAGGTTTTTTTGTATGGGCATAAACTTTTTTTTGCTGTTTGGGCATGGAAGATTTGGGAAGAAATAACCAGGCCCTGGTCTCACTAGGGTTGAGAACGACTGGTGTAGTACACACTTTAAGAATGTGCTGACCTTGCTCAAAAGGATGAAGGGATCGGTCAGGAACTCTTGGTCCTGTACTGAGTAACAAGTACAAATGTAGTATCATTTAAAGGTCTTTTTGAAACATCTATAGGTTAAGAATTTTAAATACAACCAACACGTTTCAGGGGGGGGGGGGCACCTCTTAACAGAACTAAGAATGGCTAGGGAAGGGTAAAATGGTCAGGTTTTTTTTTGCTGTGTCCTTCTTACAAAGATCTATCTTAAGTTTTATGAAGCGTCTACCCTGGAGGACAATGACAGTATTAAGACCCTGAGCAAAGTGTAAAAGTTTGAAAGTGCCAATTTGCTTTTTTACACTTTTCTTAGACTTTTCCAGGGACCCTGTGGGATATCCTGCTTAATGGAGAGCTGCCTTCCTTGAACTAGAGATCAAACCTGACCTTTCCACTTGGGTCCAGCGTGCCTACACGTCTTTTGCAGCATTAATAACCTGACACAGGTTCTAAACCTTCCCCACACTTTTCAAAAATGAAAAATGAAAAGATTAGAAAATCTGTTAGAAAGGGCATTTCTGTGTCTCAAACCAACTATGCTTTTATAACTTTTTGGTAATAATAATGATATTCTAGTTTACTGTAAAAAAACATTTCAATAAGAAGCCAATAAAAAGGTTATATAGATCTGAAAACGTAAAAGGTAAGCTGGCATGGTGAAATTTACATAATGTATGATAAACATGATAGGTTAATCAAAAAACATTGTTACAGAAAATGGAGTGTTGCAAAATGTTGGGACATTCAGTAAAATGTTACTAATTTTTTGTACAACCAACTGAATGCTTTCAAAATTTGGTACTGTGGAACAGTTATGAATATTAATACAACCAATAGAATGCTGGTGAATGTTGATACTACGGTACTAATGGGATGCTGACAACTATTGGTACAACCAATGGAATGTTGATGAAGGTTCATACTACCAATGGGATGTTGATGAGTGGCACAACCAAATGGAAGGTTGAATCATGTTGGCCCAGCCAATAGAGTGATGGATCATGTTGGCCCAGCCAATGGAAGATTGGATCATGTTGGCCCAGCCAATGGAATGTTGGATCATTCTGGCACATCCAGTGGAATGATGGATTATGTTGGACCAGCCAATAGAATGTTGGATCATTCTGGCACATCCAATGGAATAATGGATTATGTTGGACCAGCTAATGAAATGTTGGATCATGTTGGCCCAGCCAATGGAATGTTGGATCATTCTGGCACATCCAATGGAATGGTGGATTATGTTGGACCAGCCAATGGAATGTTGGATTATGTTGGCCCAGATAATGGAATGTTGGATCATGTTGGCCCAGCCAAAGGAATGTTGGATCATGTTGGCCCAGCCAATGGAATGTTGGATCATGTTGGCCCAGCCAATGGAATGTTGGATCATGCTCGCCTTGGAATGTTGATGATTAAGTGGACATTTTATTAGTCAATTATGCCTAAAAGTGGGTAAAGAGAATAACAATCAATGAGGACAATGTTCATAGAAAATGTAAATATGAAACCTAAAGAGTGTGGTCTATGATTGGTTACCTCTCCATTAAGACCTAGGTCTTGGTCAGATGCAGAAACCTGAAGGACAAAAGTACCCAACTCAAGTCCTTCGGTCACTGAAGCCTCGTATATTGACGAACTGAAGAATGGGACATTATCATTCACATCTGCAAGTTTAACAAAGCATCTTAATGTTATTTACAGTGTTAAAGTGCACCTGCTATGCAACAATAAAAGAAAAAACTAAAATTTAATACCAAAATCTAGTTCTTCGGATAAATTTTAATTATAAACTAAAGCCTAACATACAATTCCCCTAGAAAAATTTCTTCTTCCCTGCTGTACAAATGCTTTGGCTGTTTTTAAGTTCGCTTCTGAGAGAAGACAGCCAAGATCACAAACTCTTCTCAGTATTACAATGAGTGTGTTTCTATCAATCTCATCCCGTGAACCTTTATTACCACCCCTTAGGCAGCTAAGTTCATTAATACAATTAACAGCTTGAAATTAGAAGCATATGTTTAGCTTTAACAGCCAGCCAATATACCTTTTGTGTCTGTTTGATGGGTGGATTAGTATCATGTTCCTGTATGAGCAAAAAACAGGTGCATTTTACAAGGTTTGTACTCAGGTCACTTAGTCCTACCTGTGATGTTAATATACACTGTAGTGAAGGCAGCTAGAGGCACCGGAGCAACATTCTGAGCTCTGATTTTCAAGATAAAGTTCCTGGTGGTTTCGTAGTCGAGGTTCTCAGCCACTAATACTGAAGCAGAACCATCCTCCCGGTTCACGGTCAGGTAGAAACGTACTGGCATGTTACTCTCAGGAACCAGTCCTTCTTCCAAATTATAGGTCACTCGAGGATCTCCCAGAAGTGATCTTGCCTTGACGGTCTACACAGAACCAAGAGATGCAATGGAATAAAGTTTTAATTTTAGGAAAACACAAGTATGCATTGGGAAATCTCTTGATGAGAATGAAAGGCGAAGTGATATCTGTCCATCCTACACCCCAAGAATTTCCTGCAAATGTTACTCCTGATCAACCCAGTTTACATCTGTGGCCCATGCACATGAAGGCACCATTAACTTTTGTATAGAGCAGTGGTTTTCAAACTGTGGCCTTTTGCTAGTCTTTATCTGGCCCTTCCACTGACACCAACAATGGGGCAATATTCCTTCCTTTGATGCCAATAATGGGGCATAATATCTACCACTTGTATAAATTATAGGGCACCATTCCTCCCACTGATACTAATGATGGGGCACCATTCCTCCCACTGACACCAATTATTGGGCACTATTCCATCCACTGATACCAATGATTGGGCACCATTCCTCAGACTGATACCAATGATGGGGCACTAGTCCTCCCACTGACACCAATGTTGGGGCACCATTCCTCCCACTGACACCAATGATGGGACACTATTCCTCCAACTATTGTCAATGATGGGGCACTATTACTCAAACTGATAACAATGACAGGGCACTACTCCTCCTACTGACCACAGGTGCTATGTAATTCTTTTATTCCCACTGACCACCAAGCCGGAGATATCCCACTGATGTCAGGAAAGTTTCTACTCCCGCTGGCCACAGTCTGGCCCCCCTAAAGTCCAAAGGACAGTAAACTGACCCTTTGTTTAGAAAGTTTGGAGACCCCTGGTATAAAGGGGATGGTAACTGCGCGTTCACAGAAATGTTGAACTACGCTCTGA
Organism: Lithobates clamitans; assembly: GCA_037952925.1. NCBI lineage: Eukaryota > Metazoa > Chordata > Amphibia > Anura > Ranidae > Lithobates > Lithobates clamitans. The sequence continues at coordinate 139,652 of JBBGZY010002349.1, read as the reverse complement.
CACCTGCAATATTATGCTTGTTTGAGTGTTAAGAAATACTTGGTACTTCACTTGGGTCATCAGCTGTCCCCACAGCAGTGTATGCCTAAGGGCTAAGTACTTGGAATGTCAAAAAGAAAAACCACATCTTGTGGATTTTCAGCCCAAGGACCTAAGGCTTCCTATGATTTATGGGTTAAAAGTTTTGGTGTAGCACTGGACCCTAGAAGGTCAGTCAATCTCAGAGTTTGAGAGGGGTGAGCCGCAAAATCATAAGGGCAAGCAGCTTTCTTCAGTTGTCACCAGGCCCAAGTAAGTCATCAGTATGTAAACAGTAAGTGAAATGGAAGGACATTATTGCCACATAAGTTCCAAGTTTAGGAAGCTTAGCAATAGAGGCTTTTCCAAACAACTGCTTTACTGGTGACTAGAGTCAGCCTCTGTGTTGCTATGGCTATTTTAGTGATTTTTATAGCATACAGATGGAATAACATTTTAAGACCATGTATTGTTTTAAAAGCAAAGATTCCCCTATTGTTAAGTCAATGAACCTGTTGGACTGGTTCATTAAGCTTAGGGCAGGAAATGATGCAACAGGAAGGGAGGGAACAGAGGACTTGAACAAGCCATAAGCTCAAGATAAAGAGGCAGTACTGGTTTTGTGCTAGGAATTGTATGCCATGAAAAGTTTATCCTACAATTGTATGTGCAGCGTTCTCTTTGTTAACCACTTCAGCCCCAGAAGGATTTACCCACTTCCTGACCAGACCGTTTTTTGCGTTAGGGCACTGCGTCGCTTTAACTGACAATTGCGCGGTCGTGCGACGCTGTACCCAAACAAAATTGACATCCTTTTTTTCACCACAAATAAAGCTCTCTTTTTATAGTATTTGATCACCTCTGAGGTTTTTATTTTTTGCGCTATAAACAAAAAAAGAGCGACAATTTTGAAAAAAAAAAAAAATTTTTACTTTTTGCTATAATAAATATCCCAAAAAAAATAAAATAAAATTATTCATCAATGTAGGCCAATATATATTCTTCTGCATATTTTGTTAAAAAAATTGCAATAAGTGTATATTTATTCGTTTGCGCAAAAGTTATAGCGTCTACAAAATAGGGGATATATTTATGGCATTTTATTATCAATTTTTTTTTACTAATAATGGTGGTGACTGCGACATTGCGGCGGACAGACCGGACACTTTTGACACTTTTTTTGGGACCATTGACATTTATACAGCGATCAGAGCTAAAAATAGCCACTGATTACTGTGTAAATGTCACTGGCAGGGAAGGGGTTAACACTAGGGGGGGCGATCAAGGGGTTAAATATGTTCCCTAGGGAGGTTTTTCTAAGCTGTTTGATTTTTTCTGTTGATTTATGGACTCGATATACTCTTGAGGATCCATGCCTCCACGCTTTGTGCTATTGGGTATGTGTTGACCCTGTCAAGTAAAGGGTGTTATCTGGTTTTTGTATGTTTTTTTTTTTTTAACTATTTTGTAATAAAGATATGTATTTTATAATTTACTGCCTCATGTTATGCCCACAAAGTCCGCAATTTTTGAGTTTTTACTCTTTGCAAACTTTTCATGGCAATAAATTGCATATTTATCAATGTCTGAGTTTTTTTTTTTTTCTTTAAAGTAATTTATTTATACACCTTGATAAATTGTACAGGGCAAAACCCAACTTCTGTATAAACATGCCTAAGAAAATGGGGAAGGGGGAAGGGGGAAGGATGGGATTTTAAATGAGGCGTACCTATGATATATATATGTGCCTCCATCCCTAGATCAATAAATACGAAAGGGAGTTTGGGATTTTGTGTGAGGCAAACGGCAAACTGGACAGAGTAATGCATACATGGTGACTTAATGAATTTTATTTAGCATAAAGAGGGTATAAAATCGCACTCAATGTGGAATACATTAAAAGTCACTGCATATATGTACATGTAGGATAAAGAACAGTTTATTTTCTGTATAAACATAATGTGAAAATATCAAATTCAGGGCTGCAGGCTCGGCTTTATCATCAAAGGTGATGCATCTCCAATGGGGCACTGAAATGTTTTACTAATGAGGACTTGAAATAGTTAAAAGAAAAAAAAAAACAGTTCTTGGTACAATCAAGAGCAAAACCTCAGCATACTCATCAAACACTGACCTCCATTAAATATTAACCTCCATTTCACCTAATAATTATTACTCATTAATATTTTACTAAAAGACAAAATAATTCATATTTCATCATAATAGCCACAAAGAGTAACCTCAGTTACACCTAGCAAAAGTCTGACCCAAGGATGACTGGCAATTGTGGAAACGCTATTTATTGTATGGTATCCTTCAGGGATGCACCAATACCAATTTTTTTATTTATTTTTTTTTTTTTTTTTACGAGTACCGATACTTTTTTTAGTACTCGGCGATACCAATTTTTTCCGATACCTACCGCAACTGTTTCATTTACACTTCAGCTGTCAGCAATGGTGCAAAGCATTGGAAAGTTATTTACAAATAAAACAAATGTATTTTTTTATTTACTTTTTTGCGCTTTTTTTCACAGGGTGAAATGTGTAAATATATGTTAAAGGTGTAAAAATATTCACAAACAAAAAAAAAAGCTAAAAAAGTTTTACCGTATATACTCGAGTATAAGTCGTTCCGAGTATAAGTCGAGGCCCTAATTTACTACAAAAAAAAAATGGGAAAAACTTATTGACCCGAGTATAAGACGAGGGTGAGAAATGCACAGCTACTGTAAGTGGAAAAGAGGGTCAACAATGCCCATTTGCAGCATCACTGTGCCCATTTGCATGCCTCACTGTGCCCATTTGCAGCCATAGGTCCCCTGAACTTCAAACTTGGTAGTTAAGGGTTCCTAGATGCCCCCTAGCTGCAGCCAAAATTTGGGGTCTCTGAACCCAAAGGGTCCTGAAATGACATTGCTGCAGATGGACACAGTTGACCGAATTTGAGGCCCCGTATCTCGGGGCCACTTAGTGCTAGGAACCCTTAGTGCTAGGAACAAATTTGGTGTGCAAACCCAGTGGAACTAGCACCATAAAATTTCCAAAGCTGGGGTTTCTAGCACTAAGTGGCCCCGAGATACAGGGCCCCAAAAATCAGTTCAGAAAATGTCAAGCACTTTTCTGCAGCAAAGAATGACATTTTCCGAACCGGTTTTGGGGCCCCGTATCTCAGGGCCACTTGGTGCTAGGAACCCCAGCTTTGGATATGTTATGGTACCAGTTCCACTGGATTTGCACACCAAATTTGGGGTTCTTAGCACCAAGTGGCCCTGAGATATGGGGCCCCAAAGTCGGTTCAGAAAATGTCAAGCACTTTTCTTCAGCAGAGAATGACATTTTCTGAACCGATGTTGGGGCCCCGTATCTCGGGGCCACTTAGTGCTAGGAACTTCATCTTTTGATATGTTGTAGTACCAGTTCCACTGGGTTTGCACACCAAATTTGGGGTTCCTAGCACCAAGTGGCCCTGAGATACGGGGCCCTAAATTCTGTTCGGAAAATGAAATTTTTTGCTGCAGAAAAGTGCTTGACTCGAGTATAAGTCGAGGGGGGCACTTTCAGCACAAAAAAATGTGCTGAAAAATTCGACTTATACTCGAGTATATACGGTAATTATTAATATCGAGGTGAGCAAAAAAAAAAAGTCAGGAAAATAATAATTAACCACTTCAGCCCTGGAAGGTTTACCCCCCTTCATGACCAGGCCATTTTTTTGCGATAGGACACTGCGTTACTTTAACTGACAATTGCACAGTCGTGCGACGCTGTACCCAAAGAAAAAAATATAAAATACATATATATATATATATATCTATATATCTATATAGATATATCTATATCTCTATATAGATATATCTCTCTCTCTCTCTCTCTCTCTCTCTCTCGCTCATATATCTCTAGAGAGAGAGATATATATATAGATAGATCTAGATAGATAGATAGATAGATAGATAGATAGATAGATAGACAGACAGACAGACAGACAGACAGACAGACAGACAGACAGACAGATAGATATTTTTTTTGGGGTACAGCGTTGCCCGACCGTGCAATTGTCTGTTAAAGTAATGCAGTGTCCTATCGCAAAAAAATGGCCTGGTCATGAAGGGGGGCAAACCTTCCAGGGCTGAAGTGGTTAGAGATCTATATATAAATAAATAAATATATATATATATATATATATATATATATATATATATATATATAGATCTATAAATATATATATATATATATATATATATATATATATATATATATATATATATATATATATATATATATATATATATATATATATATATATATATATATAAAATGTTTGTGGGTTCTAAATAATTTTCTAGCAAAAAATACAGACTTTAACTTGTAAGCAACAAATGCAACAAATGAAAGAAAAAGAAAGAAAAAGGCTGAAAAGAGGATAAGATAAAGTAACGTACCACAACAGGTGTATCTCTTAATGTGTTCTCCGGAATCACAATCTCATATCGATCTTTTTGCCACACCGGGGGCTGATTCTGGGCATCTGTCACCCGTACTGCCACCTCCACACGCGTGCTACGGTTTCCGCCATCTGTTGCAATTACTTCTCGTGTTATTAAGGATTTCTAAAAAAAAGAAGTTGATAAAAACAAAGCTAAGTTTAGGTCATTATTAGCCCCAATCCTCATACAAGTTGGATGCATGTCCTTAGCATTGTTAAAGGAAAACTGTCACTTTTGTTCATTCAAGATAAAGCAGCAGGTTCTCTCCGGCTCATACTCACTAGACATGTGCAGAATGAAAAAATGTGTTTCGTTTTGATTCGTTATTTGCATAAATTTGTTTAGTTAATCTTGTTTAATCCGTCTAATCGATTCAAATTTTCCGAATTAGAATAGTTTTCAAATTTAAAAACTATTCAAATTTGAAAACAATTCGAAAAATTTGAATAAATTTGAATACGAATAAACTAAACAAATATTTTCTATTCTATTCTTTTCTATTCAAATTCATTTTATTCGAATTTCGGAAGATGGTTATATTCTTTCTATTCTATTCTATTGTTTTTTTTCTATAATACTCTGTTTTTTTGTATGCTATTCAAATTGATCCTATTTGAATTTTGGAAAATGATTATATTATTTCTATTCTATTCTATTGTTTTTTTAAATTATATTCCATTCTTTTCTTATGTATTCAAATTCAAATTTATTCTATTTGAAAATCGAATTTCAGTCATATTCTTTCTATTTGTTTCTATTCTTTTTTCATTCTATTCTATTCTATTTTGTTCTGTTTTACTCTATTATATTCTATTCTTTTATTTTCTATTCTATTTTGTTTTACTCTGTTATATTCTATTCTATTATTTTTTATTCTATTTTGTTTTGTTTTACTCTATTATATTCTATTCTTTTATTTTCTATTCTATTTTGTTTTTGTTTTACTCTATTATATTCCATTCTTTTATTTTCTATTCTATTTTTTCTATTCTAGTTCTTTATTTTCTATTCCATTTTATTCTCTTTGGAAATTGGAAAACAAATCGAAAACTTTTCGAATTCGAAAAACTTTTCGAATTCCAATTTTAAAACGATTCAAAATTGATTGGAAAACTATTCGAATTCCAATTTTTTTTTTTTTTTTTTCATTACTTCAGATTCGTTTAAAATCGATACTATTGGAATTCAAAAATCCGGATACATCCGAGTTTCCGAAAACGAAAAATTAGTCAGAATTTCAATTCGGAAGGAGACGAACTGCACATGTCTAATACTCACTTTCCCTTTAATCACATGCCATTAGATGCGTTAGCAAATACTTGCCACTTGCAGGTAAAATTCTGGTAAAATTTTAGGTACCCCCTGCAATAGCAATTTCATTTTTGGTGAGACACTCCCTAAGGGATGCAGTAACTAGAACGGTGCGTCTGCTAAATGGCTCTTTGCATGTCAAAAAAAGGCGCCCGATTTTGCGCTCATTCTCAACTTGCAAAGGCCTGAACCTGGCAGACGAATTCCAACCCTAATTTTTAACATTTTACCGACAGAGAAGAGTTAGAGTTGGGTTTAAAGAATATTTGAATGCACTCCTTCCTATGTAAAAAGCATCTGAATGACGGCGCTGCCACCTAGCAGGAGCCCTAAAGCTCAGGGTGTTCCAGTATGCAAATACTGACTTCAGCCAGGAAGTCGTCACTTAGCCCCACCCACTCTAACCTAAGTATTGGTCTATTAAGGGAAACCCATCATGGAATAAACACAGAGGCTGCCACTGCTGAGCTCTGGTGCCGATACTTTGAACCATTGACCCAGAATAAATATGAGGGATTTGTCTCCAGCATTGATGATCAGCAAACTTGTATTGATGCCAGAAGGTCAACAGAGCAGCCAGCCAGGAGGTCATCAATGTCACCCCCCCCCCCCCCCCGTATTTGTCTTATGACAGGTTTACTTTAAAAAAGGTGACTACACCACATACCATGTATTCTGTATAAAGAAAGGAATTCAAATGAGTTCGCTGAAGCTAAGGTGTCTCTAAGTTGCCACCATTGCTTTATAGAAAAAGGTCCCAGGTGTTCATTCAAATAGGCAAGAATGTTTTGGCATGCTGGGATTTGTAGTTCCACGACAGCTGGCGAGCCACAGGCTGCTCATCTGGCCGTGTCACAATGTGTCACATTCTGAGAAGAGCAGAGGGACTGGGATGGACTGTGTGTGCAGATGCCCCTGTCCAGCTGGATTAGAACGCCAATGACGAGGAGATTCCGACAGCCCCTCACAGCTGTCCAGAACGCCGCGGTGCCACCAGCTGTGAGATTACAACGTATCTCCACAGAGCCACAACTTATAAGAAATGTATCAGCTGCGGGGAGGGAGCGTTCTCTGTAGATGCTTCCTGCACCGCGACAATCATCCCAGAGACCAACCGCCACCCGGGCATCTCATACTGACCCTGACAGTGCCCGGATTAAAGAGCTCACATCTAAGGAGCATCAATAACATTCCCAAATCTCCCTTTCCTTCTTCCTTCATTCCCTTGTTTTTCCTTCATTCCTTCCTTCCTTTCCATTTTTTCTTCATTCCTGTGCTCTTTCTTCTTCCTTCTTTGCCTTGTTTTTCCTTCCTTTCTTCCTTCCTTCCTTCCTTCCTTCCTTCCTTCCTTCCTTCCTTCCTTCCTTCCTTCCTTCCTTCCTTTTCCCATCCTTCCTTCCTTTCTTTTTTGCTACCTTTCTTTTCCCTTTCTTCTTTCCCCCCTTCCACTTTCCTTCCCTCCTTCCTTCTTTCCTTTGTTTTTCCTTACTTCCTTTTTCTATCCATTAGTTTCCCTTCTTTCTATTCCTTGCTTTAAGCCTTTCCTTCTTCCTTCCTTCATCTACTCTATTCTCTCTTTCTTTTTTCCTTACTTTGTTCTTCTTTTTTCTTCTTTTCTTTGCCCTTTTTTACTTTTCTTCTTCCTTTCTTTCTTCCTTTTCTTCTTCCTACCTTTCTTTTCCATTTCTTTTTTATTTCTTCATTCCCTTGTTATTCCTTCCCTCCTTCCTCTTTGCTTTCTTTCTTTTGTCATCTACTCTAATTTCCTTCTTTTTGCTTCCCTTCCTTCTTCCTCCCTTCTTTTTTATTTGCTTCTTTCCCTTCTTCTATTCTTTCGTTTACCTTCTTCCCTTCTTCCTTCCTCTTTTTCTTCATTCCTTTCATTATCTACTCTAGTTTCTCTTCCTTACTATTTTTTCCTATTTTCTTTGCCCTTTTTTCCTTTTATTTCTTTTCTTTCCTTTCTTCCTTCCTTCTTTCTGTTGTTTTTCTTCCCTTCTTCCTACCTTTCTTTTCCCTTTTTCTTCCTTCCTTCTTTGCCTTGTTTTTCTTTCTTCCTATCTTTCTTTTCCCTTTCTTCCTTCCCTCCTTCCTCTTTCCTTCCCTCCTTCCTTCTTTCCCTTGTTTTTCCTTGCTTCCTTTTTCTATCCATTAGTTTCCCTTCTTTCTATTCCTTGCTTTAAGCCTTTCCTTCTTCCTTCCTTCATCTACTCTATTCTCTCTTTCTTTTTTCCTTACTTTGTTCCTCTTTTTTCTTCTTTTCTTTGCCCTTTTTTACTTTTCTTCTTCCTTTCTTTCTTCCTTTTCTTCTTCCTACCTTTCTTTTTCATTTCTTTTTTATTTCTTCATTCCCTTGTTATTCTTTCCTCTTTGCTTTCTTTCTTTTGCCATCTACTCTAATTTCCTTCTTTTTGCTTCCCTTCCTTCTTCCTCCCTTCTTTTTAATTTGCTTCTTTCCCTTCTTCTATTCTTTCGTTTACCTTCTTCCCTTCTTCCTTCCTCTTTTCCTTCATTCCTTTCATTATCTACTCTATTTTCTCTTCCTTACTATTTTTTCCTATTTTTTTTGCCCTTTTTTTCTTTTCTTTCTTTTCTTTCCTTTCTTCCTTCCTCCTTTCTGTTGTTTTTCTTCCCTTCTTCCTACCTTTCTTTTCCCTTTTTCTTCCTTCCTTCTTTGCCGTGTTTTTCTTTCTTCCTACCTTTCTTTCCCCTTTCTTTCTTCCTTCCTTCTTTCCCTTGTTTTTCCTTCTTTCCCTCTCTTTTTCCCTTCCTTCCATTATCTACTCTAGTCTCTCTCTCTTATTTCCTTAGGGTGGGACTTTTTCCGTCGGAATTTCCGACGCACAAAGTTTGAGAGCAGGATATAAAATTTTCCGACAACAAAATCCGATCGGTTAAATTCCAATCGTGTGTACACATATCCGATGCACAAAGTTCCACGCATGCTCAGAATAAATTAAGAGATGAAAGCCATTGGCTACTGCCCAGTTTATAGTCCCGACGTACGTGTTTTACGTCACCGCGTTCAGAACGATCGGATTTTCCGACAACTTTGTGCCGTGTGTATGCAAGACAAGTTTGAGCCAACATCCACCAGAAAAAAATCCATGGATTTTGTTGCCGGAATGTCCGACCGTGTGCACAGGGCATAAGACTGGGATGCCATTAACATTAATGTGCATGTAAAGGCAGGCGTCCCAATACTTATGATAATATAGTGTATACATGTTTGTCAGTTCAATCAGTTGTTTAGAAGATGATCCTCAGATTTCCAGCAGTGCTTCATCTTGAAGAACGTTGGCCTTGCAGTGTATATGAATACCTGGATATGTATGGTGCTGGATAATTCACATCGTAGGCTTTGTATTATGATGAATATGACTTCATGAAGGTTATGTTCTTCATGTATCTTCATACAGAATCTGCATTGTGCCGTATGGTTTAGAATACGGCTCTTTACGTGCCATAGACAGAAACCGTGATGGATAAACATTATATGGATGCTGGAATCCAGAACAATGCTGCATTCACATAGGGCACAAAACCACCTACGATCGGCCCTGATACCAGCAGCAATCTGTGTTCTGGAGAATAAAGATGTCCAGGATCGACTATCTTTGAGGCCTCCTCCACACTCATACATTGTGGTCAAGGACGTTTTACTACATGTTACCGCAATGCAAGGTAAGGCTCAAACTACAATGTGACAGCATTACGTATAAAAGGCGCGCAGCAGATGCCGTGTTATTTTATAGGGGACGCACCCACAGCGCACTGGAACACATCGCACATGCTTGTCCCCTGCCGGCATGCTGCAGAGAAGGACTTTTGCTCTCTGTATGGAAGCAGTGGTGGTCGTCTAAACTATGCCCCAGTGCCCCCCCCCATCAATTGCAGCCTCACTGTGCCCATCAACTGCAGCCTCACTGTGCCCATCAACTGCAGCCTCACTGTGCCCATCAACTGCAGCCTCACTGCGCCCATCAACTGCAGCCTCACTGTGCCCATCAGTTTTAGCCTCACTGTGCCCATCAATTGCAGCCTCACTGTGCCCATCAGTTTTAGCCTCACTGTGCCCATCAATTGCAGCCTCACTGTGCCCATCAATTGCAGCCTCACTGTGCCCATCAATTGCAGCCTCACTGTGCTCATCAATTGCAGCGTCACTGTGCTCATCAATTGCAGCCTCACTGTGCCCATCAATTGCAGCGTCACTGTGCCCATCAATTGCAGCCTCACTGTGCCCATCAATTGCAGCCTCACTGTGCCCATCAATTGCAGCCTCACTGTGCCCATCAATTGCAGCCTCACTGTGCCCATCAATTGCAGCCTCACTGTGCCCATTAATTGTAGCTTCACTGTGCCCATCAATTGCAGCCTCACTGTGCTCATCAATTTCAGCCTCACTGTGCCCATCAACTGCAGCCTCACTGTGCCCATAAACTGCAGCCTCACTGTGCCCATCAACTGCAGCCTCACTGTGCCCATCAGTTACAGCCTCACTGTGCCCATCAGTTACAGCCTCACTGTGCTCATCAATTGCAGCCTCACTGTGCCCATCAATTGTAGCCTCACTGTGCCCATCAATTGCAGCCTCACTGTGCTCATCAATTTCAGCCTCACTGTGCCCATCAATTGCAGCCTCACTGTGCCCATCAATTGCAGCGTCACTGTGCCCATCAATTGCAGCCTCACTGTGCCCATCAATTGCAGCCTCACCGTGCCCATCAATTGCAGCCTCACCGTGCCCATCAATTACAGCCTCACCGTGCCCATCAATTACAGCCTCACTGTGCCCATCAATTACAGCCTCACTGTGCCCATCAATTACAGCTTCACTGTGCCCATCAAACGCAACCACTGTGCCCATCATATGCAGCCACTTGTGCCCATCATATGCAGCCACTGTGACATCATATGCAGCCACTTGTGCCCATCAAACGCAGCCACTGTACCCATCAAATGCAGCGACTTGTGCTAATCAAATGCAGCCACTAGTGCCCATCATATGCAACCACGTGTGCCCGTAAAATGCAGCCACCTGTGCCCAGTATATGCAGCCACTTGTGCCCATCATATGCAGCCACTGGTGCCCATCATATGCACAAGGAGCATTAGTGTGAAAATAGTGAAAATTAATTTCACTATCGTCACACAATTGCACTCTCTGCACCCCAAGCCCACCCTATTTTGAAGTCTATTAATCAGGTGCTTCAAAAAGTACCACCCCCGCCATAATAATCCGTGTGTCCAGCGTCCTGAAAGGGGCCGGGCGCATGGTTGGGTAGGCGGCGCCCGTGCGCCTACAGTGCACAGGCCGCCCCTGCTACGCCCCCTGCTGGGTCAGAGCTAAAACCCCGCAGTCAGCAGGGAGCATTAGCTTCACTGTCTACAGAACTGTGAGGTCTTGGCCAAAGCGTGGTCCTTGCCCAGGTGTAATTTGGAGCTCGTTCACACAGGCGGCAGCCTTTGCTCTCTGTGTGGAAGCAGCGGCCTCTCTGCAATGGTTCACCGTACCCCTCCCCCATCACAGTCAGTAGACATGTGCAGAACCTAAAAATTGTTTTGATTCGTTTTTTTACATAAATTCGTTTGGTTAATTTTTATAACTTCGTTTTCGGAAATTTATTTTTGTTTATTCCAATCGATTCGAATTTTCCAAATTTTAATCGATTTGAATCTTCTGAATTCCAATCAATTTAAATTCAACTCTGATTTCATTCAAAATCAAAATTATTCTATTTGAAATTCGAGTTTTGGATGATGGTCATATTCTTTCTATTCCATTCTATTCTATTGTTTTTTATTTTCTATTCTTTTATTTTCTATTCTATTCGAATTTATTTTATTTGAAATTCAGAAAATTGTTATATTGTTATATACATTCTATTCTATTCTTTTCTATTTGTTTATTCTATTCTTTTCAAATTCAATTTTTTTTCTATCTATTCTTTTCTATTCTAGTCAATTCTATTCTGTTATCTTTCATTCTATTCTAATCTATTCTTTTTTTTTCTATTCAAATAAGAATTGATTCTATTTGAGTTTTGGGAAATGGTTATATTCTTTCTATTCTATTGTTTTTTTCAATTCCATTGTTTTATTCTTTTTTATTCTATTTTATTATTTTCTATTCTTTTCTATTGTATTCTAAAATCAAATCTATTATATTTGAAATTCAAATTTCAGAAGATGGTTTACTTCTTTCTATTTTATTCTATGCTATTTTTTATTCTATTCTATTGCTTTATTTTCCATTCTATTTTGTTCTGTTATTTTATTTTACTATTCTATTTTCTTTTGTTTTACTCTAGTCTTTTATTTTCTATTATACTTTTTTTCTATTCTATTCTATTTTTCTTCTAGTCTGTTCCTTTATTTTATTTTTATTCTCTTGGGAAAGTAAAAAATGAATGGAAAACTATTCGAATTCGAAAACTATTCAAATTTGATTAGAGAACTATTCAAATTGATAGAGAACTATTTGAATTATTCTATTTTTTTTATTCTATTCCTTTATTTTCTATTCTATCCCCATACAGAATCTGTGGGGTATTGTCAAGAGGAAGATGAGAGACACCAAACCCAACAATGCAGAAGAGCTGAAGGCCGCTATCAAGCTGGGCTTCCATAACACCTCAGCAGTGCCCCAGACTGATCGCTTCCATGCCACACCGTGCTGATTGCCTCAATGCCGTAATTCATGCAAAATTAGCCCCAACCAAGTATTGAGTGCATACTATACTGTACATCAGGGGTCTCAAACAGGCGGCCCTCCAGCTGTTGTGAAACTACAAGTCCCATGAAGCTTTGCTAGGCTGACAGTTGACTCCCACAGGCAGAGGCATGATGGGACTTGTAGTTTTGCAACAGCTAGAGGGCCACCAGTTTGAGAGCCCTGCTGTACATGGACAGACTTTTCACTAAGCCAACATTTCTGTATTAAAAATCCTTTTTTTTTATTGGTCTTATGTATATTCCAACTAAGATACTGATTTTTGTGTTGTCACTAGCTGTTAGACATGTGCAATTCGTTTAGTTCCCAAATCCTTTAGCGAATTTTGACGAATTAGTTAATTACGAAATTTCCGAATTTTCAAATTTCCGAATTTTCGAAAATTCAAAATTTCGGAAATTCGGAATTTCGCAAATTGGAAAATTCGAATTTCCGAAATTTCGAATTTCCGAGTATTCGAAATTTTGGAATTTCAGAAATTCTGTATTTCAGAAATTCTGAATTTTGGAATTTCGAAAATTCGAAAATTCGAAATTTCGGAATTTCAGAAATTCAAAATTTGGAAATTTGGAAATTGGAAAATTTCAGAAATGGGAGAATTTCGGAAATTGGAACATTTCGGAAATTCCAAAATTTGAAATTAGGAAATTCGAAAATATACAAAAATTTCATAAATTTGAGAATTCAAAAATATGAATGAAAATTTGAAAATTTGAAAACCCAAAAATCTGTAATAGTAACTAATAATAAATATTAAATTATAGGTATTGGAATTTCCTTTCAAATTTGGCTGTTAGTGAACGTAACGAATACGAATTTATCCAAAGTTACGAATTATCTAAAATAACGAAAGCCGTATCTAAACGAATGGAACATAACAATCTAATAATAATAAACAACAATAATAATAATAATAATAAAACCCTTTTATTATTACTATTTGTTATTAATTTGTTCCATCCCATTTGTTTAGATGCGGCATCCGTTATTTTGGATAATTCATAACTTCAGATAAATTCGTACTCGTTATTCACTAACAGCCAAATTTGAAAGGCAATTCCAAAACCTATAATTTAATAGTTAGATATTGTTTAAAATTTTACAGATTTTGTTTCTTTTTTTCAGATTTTCTAATTTTCCAAATTTTCGAATTCCGAAAATTCGGAAAATCGAAGTTCTGAATTTCAAAAATTTGGAAATTCGAAAATCCAAAAATTCGGAAATGTGAAAATCCTAGGTTTTCGGATTTCTGAATTTCCGGATTTCCGAATTTCCGAATTAAGAAAAAAAACGAATGAAACGAAAACTAAAAACTAAAAAATTTTTTGTCAGTGCACATATCTACTAGCTGCAAACCATAATCATCATAATTAAAAGAAAGAAATGCTTGAAATATATCACTCTGTGTGTAACGCTTCTATATAAAATATATGAGTTTCCCTTTTTTAATTAAATTACTGAAATAAATTAACTTTTTGATGATATTCTAATTTTAGAAATTGCACCTGTATGTGCCGAGGTCAAATTTCACGAATGGGGCTTACAACCACTTTTAGGAAAGGAGGTCTCATACCCGAGATATCGGTTGGTTGACGTACAGCCACCCCGTCGTGCTGTTAATCTGGAAGAACAGCGGCTCGTCGGCCGCCAAGGAATAAGTAAGTGCCGCGTTTGGGCCATAGTCTTCATCGCGGGCGGCGATGCGCAGGAAGCTTGTTCCGACCGGCGTGTCCTCCTTTAAGAAATCTGTCGGATGGATTGAAACAGGAACGTTGTAGCAAAGATCACACTAGATGATTGAAAGTGATAGAAAGTAACGGCCTCAGAAGGACTTACACTCGTAGCGGTTGTTCTCGAAGCTTGGGTCGTTGTCGTTCTGGTCGAGGATGGCAATGTTCATCTGGCAGAGGCTGATGAGGGGGTCGCTGGCCTGGTCGGTGGCCTTGATGGTCAGCGGATATTCCTTATCCTTCTCCCGATCGAATGTTTGAAGTGTGGTTATAATTCCTACAGAGGAGATGAAAACAAAACCTAGATGGGACAATATCAATCTGCTGCCACGTGTCCAACCACTGTGGCTACCGGAAATGAGTTGCCCGACCCGACCAATCACAGTTGAAGAAACACTCTCTTTTCAGAAAGTATATAAATACTCCACAAACTATTTTAAAATGTATTGTTATTAAAAAAAATCCTTTTCATTGTTATTGTTGGCAATCTAGAACCCGGGAGGCCCTCTGTATACCTGGCTGCTTGTGTGATTGGCTCATTCTTTTCCTCAGAAGTCTGCACTGAGCTTCAAATCAAATGACAGGCATGCCCTACTATAGACCAGAGGTCTCCACACTGTGGCCCATTGCTGGACTTTATCCAGCCCTTGGGGAACTAATTCTGCCACTGACACCAATGATGGGACACTATTCCTCCCACTGATACCAATGATGGGACACTATTCCTCCCACTGACACCAATGATGGGACACTATTCCTCCCACTGATACCAATGATGGGGCACTATTCCTCCCACTGATACCAATGATGGGGCACTATTCCTCCCACTGACACCAACAATGGGGCACTATTCCTCCCACTGACACCAATGATAGGGCACTATTCCTCCCACTGACACCAACAGCGGGGCACTATTCCTCCCACTGACACCAATGATGGGGCACTATTCCTCCCACTGACACCAATGATGGGGCACTATTCCTCCCACTGACACCAATGATGGGACACTATTCCTCCCACTGATACCAATGATGGGGCACTATTCCTCCCACTGACACCAACAATGGGGCATTATTCCTCCCACTGACACCAACAATGGGGCACTATTCCTCCCACTGACACCAACAATGAGGCACCATCCCTCCCACTGATGCCAGAGATAGGGAACTAATTCTGCCACTGACACCAATGATGGGGCACCATTCCTCCCACTGATACCAATGATGGGACACTATTTCTCCCACTGATAGCAATGATGGGGCACTATTCCTCCCACTGACACCAACAATGGGGCACTATTCCTCCCACTGACACCAATGATGGGGCAAGGAAAGAATCGTGACCCCTCAAAGTTGCACATGTATGGTGTCCTATGATAAATGGAGTGGCAACCTCAGCCTGGACTCCAACCAGGCCCTGCCCCCAATGCGTCTCGCTCCACCCCCGTTAGTCATGGGGCACCATTCTTCCCACTGATACCAGAGATGGGGAACTAATTCTGCCACTGATACTAATGATGTAATTTGTTTTACTCCCATTGGCCACAATCTGCCCCTCTAAAGTCTGAAGCACAGTAAACTGAAAACACGCTGCACTGGATCGCATGTGTTTTTTTTTCTGCGCACACAAACGCGCGCACGTTTGCAGATGCATGGGGGGCCATGAACAATTAATGGCACTGCCATGCGTCTGCTAAAGGGAATTTTTCTGCGTGTTGGAAAGTGAGCAATTTTGTGAGTAGTGTAAACCTAGAGTTGTGGTTGTAAACCTCAGACATGAAATATGAACAAAGCATATCCCTCTATAGTGTGTACTTGTCTCTATCCAGAGCGTCATTTCTCCCTACTGCCTCATTCCTCTGCTATTTGCACTTCTGACAAGTTTTCCTGACACCAAGAGAAAAATGGTGACAGGGGAGGGACCTCTAGCTGATTGGCCGCCTTAGCTCTGTTCCTGTGTGCTGTGTGAAGGGGGAGTGTCCCATCCCTCCAATCAGCTCTCAGCTCTGCTCACTGAGCTCTGCAGAGTGTATCTTCAGCTCCCCACCCCTTGCTTTCTTAAAGGAGAAGTCCACCCTAACACTAAAATCGCTACTTCTACAGTCATCCATGATATAATCCTAACCTATCTAGCCCTATAAAGAAGAAATCAGTATACATACCTTTTTTGAAGCCAATCTCCAGCGGCGGAGGCTCTGCAGAGGATACAGCTGATAACGGTTATGAAATGGATGGCGAGTGATGTCACCAGGGGCAGGTGCACGGGAGCCACCCCCCTTAACACTTCCGCCGCCCTCCCTATCCATGCGCCTGGCCCCTTTCAGGATGCTGGGCCCATGAATTACTATGATGGGGATAGGCGGGGGGGGGTGTATTTTGAAGCACCTGATTAAAGCCAGAGGCTCTAATAGGCTTCAAAATAGGGTGGGCTCGGGGCACAGAGCATTGCATCCGGAGCCCACCCAGGTGTGTTGCAACATCGAATTAATATTCGCTGTTGCAACACTGACCGACTTCCTGGCCAATCGGGAAGCTGTTCTGATACCCCTCACCCGATTGGCTGATAGGACAAGCGATCCTATTGGACGCCTATAGGAGGATGGTAGGAGATGCACGGCGAAAGAGAAGAGGAAGCCGCAGCCTGATCCTGATGTGCCCGCCGATCCCCCGCCACTGAGTGCCCGCAGATCCCCGCCTGATGTGCCCGCCAATTTGCCCACTTTTTATTTTTTTTTTTAGAAGCACATGATTAGAGCTCTAATTGGCTTGAAAAAAGGGATGGGCTCGGGGTGCGGAGCACTGCGCCCCGAGCCCACCCAGTTGTGTGACAATAGTGAATTAATATTCGCCATTGTTTTCCGGATTTTCCCCCCGGCCAATCAGGAAGCGGGTCCTAAGACCCAATTGGTCGAGAGGAGAAGTGACCACATTGGCAGCCGAGGAAGAGTCGCAAGGGGAAGCTGCCATGAACCAGGAGAGGCAGGAAGGAGCCGAAGCTGACCGTGACCTAGATGGGGTAAGTGTGGGGCTGGTGGGTGGACGAGTGAGCAACGGGGGGGGGGGGGAATCGAGTGACCGAGCAACGGGGGGGGGGAATCGAGTGACCGAGCAACGGGGGGGGGGGGAATCGAGTGACCGAGCAATTGGGGGGTGGGGGGGAATCGAGTGACCGAGTGACGGGAGGGGGGGGGGAGATGGAGCACCAGCCACCACTGGTATGTATACTGATTTCTTCTGTACAAGGTTATATAGGTTAGCGTTAGTGGATATCTGTAGATGTATTGATTTTAGTGTTAGGGTCCACTTATCCTTGAAGGCTCAGACAAGCTGTATAAATGCTGTACTTTAAATGGCTTTAGAGACGAGAAGGCTGCAGATAAACAGGTACAACTTATGTAGGAGGATTTTTTTAACCTCTGTGTATAACCTGAGGCCGGTCACTTTAAGCGATCTTTATCTCTCAATGACCACAAATGTAAGGAGCATTGTTCTCATGGACCATCACACTGATGCATCTTGAGCTGTAGGTGTGGTAATTGTTAGCAGGGGGTTCCCCGAGACCGGGAAGTTTTTTTGGGGTTCCCTCCGTGGTAAAAGGTTGGGAAAAGCTGTTCTAAAAGGATGACAGCACTGCCGCTTATTTCATTACAACACCGAGATTTCTCTGGGGATTAGAAGGAAGTCAGACAATCCCATTCAAGAATCAACGGAAAAGGACATGATAAAACAAATCAGCAATTTCTTCAGAAGGGAGACAACTATTGTTGTGGAAGTAAAACAGTTAATGCTTCACCAGAGAACATCTTTCTAGTTTCCATACTGAGCGAGGCATTGGAGTGAAGGACGGCCTCCATAATGGCTCATTAATTGAAGTATGCAAACATGTAGAGGAAAAACACACTTATAGAGGACATCTGGTCATGCAGGGATCATGCAATATAGAACTATGCTTCCATGTTTCTTGCAATTGGTTAGAAAAACATTCTTTTTTTTATCTATTCTGATAAGATCAGAATTTGCCTGTAAGGTGTACAGTAGAAATATACAGCGCATCCAGAAAGTATTCACAGCGCTTCACTTTTTCCACATTTTGCTATGTTACAGCCTTATTCCAAAATGGATTAAATTCATTATTTTCCTCGAAATTCTACAAACAATACCCCATAATGACAACGTGAAAGAAGTTTGTTTGAAATCTTTGCAAATGTATTAAATATAAAAAAGGAAAAAAAAAAATCCGATGTACATAAGTATTCACAGCCGTTTGCCATGACGCTCAAAATTGAGCTCAGGTGCACTAATCATCCTTGAGATGTTTCTACAACTTGATTGGAGTCCACCTGTGGTAAACTCAGTTGACTGGACATGATTTCCCATGTACGTAAGTATTCACAGCCTTTGCTCAATACTTTGGTGAAGCACCTTTGGCACCAATTACAGCCTCAAGTCTTTTTGGGCAGTTTCTCCCATTCTTCTTTGCAGGACCTCTCAAGCTCTATCAGGTTGGATGGGGAGCGTCGGTGCACAGCCATTTTCAGATCTCTCTAGAGGTGTTCGACTTCGATTGGGTTCAAGTCTGGGCTCTGGCTGGGCCACTCAAGAACATTCACAGAGTTGTCCCTTAGCCACTCCTTTGTTATCTTGGCTGTGTGCTTAGGGTCGTTGTCCTGTTGGAATATAGACCTTCGCCCCAGTCTGAGGTCCAGAGCGCTCCGGAGCAAGTTTTCATCAAGGATGTCTCTGTACATTGCTGCATTCATCTTTCCCTCAATCCCGACTAGTCTCCCAGTTCCTAACGCTGAAAAACATCCCCACAGCATGATGCTGCCACCACCATGCTTCACTGTAGAGATGGTATTGGCCAGGTGCCTGGTTTCCTCCAAACATGACACTTGCCATTCAGGCCAAAGAGTTCCATCTTTGTTTCATCAGACCAGAGAGTTTTGTTTCTCATGGTCTGAGAGTCCTTCAGGGGCCTTTTGGCACACTCCAGACGGGCTGTCACGTGCCTTTTCCTGAGAAGTGGCTTCCGTCTGGCCACTCTACCATACAGACCCGATTGGTGGAGTGCTGCAGAGATGGTTGTTCATCTGGAAGGTTCTCCTCTCTCCACAGAGAAACGCTTGAGCTCTGTCAGAGTGACCATCAGGTTCTTGGTCACCTCCCTGACTAAGGCCCTTTTTCCCCAATCGCTTAGTTTGGCTGGGCGGCCCACGCTAGGGCGAGTCCAGGTGGTTCCAAACTTCTTCTATTTACAGATGATGGAGGCCACTGTGCTCATTGGGACCTTCCATGCTGCAAAAAATGTTCTGTACCCTTCCCCAGATCTGTGCCTCCACCCAATCCTGTCTCAGATGTCTACAGACAGTTCCTTGGACTTTGTGGCTTGGTTTGTGCTCTGACGTACACTGATAACTGTGGGACCTTATATAGACAGGTTTCCAAATCATGTCCAATCAACTGAATTTACCACAGGTGGAGTCCAATAAAGTTGTAGAAACATCTCAAGGATGATCAGTGGAAACAGGATGCACCTGAGCTCAATTTTGAGTGTCATGGCAAAGGCTGTGAATACTTATGTCCATGGGATTTTTTTTTGTTTTTTATTGTTAATACATTTGCAAAGATTTTAAACAAACTTCTTTCAGGTTGTCATTATGGGGTATTGTAATTGGGGATTCTTCTCAATGACCACAAATGTAAGGAGCATTGTTCTCTGGGACCATCACACTAATTCATCTTGAGCTGTAGGTGTGGTAATTGTTAGCAGGGGGTTCCCCGAAACCGGAAAGTTTTTTTGGGGGTTCCCTCCATGGTAAAATGTTGGGAAAAGCTGTTCTAAAAGGATGACAGCACTGCCGCTTATTTCATTACAACACCGAGATTTCTCTGGGGATTAGAAGGAAGTCAGACAATCCCATTCAAGAATCAACGGAAAAGGACATGATAAAACAAATCAGCAATTTCTTCAGAAGGGAGACAACTATTGTTGTGGAAGTAAAACAGTTAATGCTTCACCAGAGAACATCTTTCTAGTTTCCATACAGAGCGAGTCATTGGACTGAAGGACGGCTCCATAATGGCTCATTAATTGAAGTATGCAAACATGTAGAGGAAAAACACACTTATAGAGGACATCTGGTCATGCAGGGATCATGCAATATAGAACTATGCTTCCTCGTTTCTTGCAATTGGTGAAAAAACATTATTATTTTTATCTATTCTGATAGTTAAGATCAGAATTTGCCTGTAAGGTGTATAGTAGGGATATATCTTCTTTAGCCGTATGCCAGGACTACTGTAGGGTGCAGTACGAGCCGGAGGTCATCAATGGCGAGCCTCAGATAGGAGGTGGGGTTCCTGGGCAAAAAATTTTATTTTTCCTATATTACTCATTAAATACATGTTTATCCTTTTGCTTTGTGTCTAAGTCTAATCCTCTTTTCTCACACTGCTAAGAAGCTTAACCCAATACATAATATAAATATGGATCTGCAAAGGCATGAAGAGATCTTTTCAATGTATAGAGTTTATGTAGCGCTTACTCCCGAGGGGCCGCTGAGAATACACTGGTTCTCCCACAGTAGTACAGAAGTTGTACAGAGGCTGCCAGTCACACAAGCACTGTCCCATCACACGGACAAATCGGGCTTAGTCTAGGGCAGTGCTGCCTTATACACACACAATGCTCTGGCTCTTTGCCCCCCTCCCCCTGGATCACACTGCTGCCTTATACACACAATGCTCCGGCTCTCTGCCCCCCTCCCCCAGGATCAAACTGCTGCCTTATACACACAATGCTCCGGCTCTCTGCCCCCCTCCCCCAGGATCAAACTGCTGCCTTATACAAACAATTCTCCGGCTCTCTGCCCCCCTCTGCCTGGATCACACTGCTGCCTTATACACACAATGCTCCGGCTCTCTGTCCCCCTCCCCATGGATAACACTGCTGCCTTATACACACAATGCTCCGGCTCTCTGCCCCCCTCCCCCAGGATCACACTGCTGCCTTATACACACAATGCTCCGGCTCTCTGTCCCCCTCCCCATGGATTACTCTGCTGCCTTATACACACAATGCTCCGGCTCTCTGCCCCCCTCCCCCCTGGATCACACTGCTGCCTTATACATACAATGCTCCTGCTCTCTGCCCCTCTCCACTGGATCACACTGCTGCCTTATGCACACAATGCTCCAGTCCTCTCCCCCCCTCACCCTGGATCACACTGCTGCCCCTTTACACACAATGCTCCGGCTCTCTGCTCCCCTCCCCCTGGATCACACTGCTGCCTTATACACACAATGCTCAGGCTCTCTGTCCCCCTCCCCCTGGATCACACTGCTGCCTTATACACACAATGCTCCGGCTCTCTGCTCCCCTCCCCCTGAATCACACTGCTGCCTTATACACACAATGCTCCGGCTCTCTGCTCCCCTCCCCCTGGATCACACTGCAGCCTTATACACACAATGCTCAGGCTCTCTGTCCCCCTCCCCCTGGATCACACTGCTGCCTTATACACACAATGCCCCGGCTCTTTGCCCCCCTCCCCCTGGATCACACTGCTGCCTTATACACACAATGCTCAGGCTCTCTGTCCCCCTCCCCCTGGATCACACTGCTGCCTTATACACACAATGCCCCGGCTCTTTGCCCCTCTCCCCTGGATCACACTGCTGCCTTATACACACAATGCTCCAGTCCTCTGCCCCCCTCACCCTGGATCACACTGCTGCCTTATACACACAATGCCCCGGCTCTCTGAACCCCCTCCCCCTGGATCACACTGCTGCCTTATACACACAATGCTCCGGCTCTCTGTCCCGCTCCCCATGGATCACAATGCTGCCTTATACACACACAATGCTTTGGCTCTCTCCCTCCCTCCCCCTGAATCACACTAATGCCTTATACAGACTCATCATTGGATCTCACCTCCTTATCCAGCCATGTGCTCAAGCTCTGTATTCCCTCCCACAGTCTGATCAGCGATGCCATTGGACGTCCCCTCCCTCTTCACCTCCTGCTCTCTGCACTACTCCCGGCGCCTCCCTCTGAGTTCACAGTAGCTGGAACTACAGAGGAGGTATCAAGTTGCGCTGACAGTATTGACTATCTTTGAGAACAACACTGGAAACAACATTGGGTGGTGTACATCCGCCACAATGCTGATTAGCGGCAGAACCCCAGGGGATCAGCAACATTTTCTCGAGGATCATTAGTGGTCCACAGACCACTGGTTGGCGATCGCTGGTCTAGGGGATGTCTTTTTAGTATTTATTGCTGAAGAAATTTAACAGGAGAGGGGTTTAGGGTCACAGGATACTCCAAAACGATCTGTAACAACGATAGGACGACAACTTTTCACTAATCTTTCAATAGCAGCTCTCTGGAGGTAGCAGGAAATAGCCAGTATATCCAAGACCCCCAAAAATGATATATAACAACAGTACGTTGATTTGACTGTCACAATACAACGTTCTTCACAAATCAGGACTCTGTGTGTTTACTGCCTGCCTCACCACCCTGTACTTACCCAACAAATTACTGCTGTCCCACCAAATCACCACTCTGCACCCCAGCTTCCGGTAGCTGACATGATGCGTGCACCATGCATGTGCAATCATCTCTCAGCCCTTAGAAGGCAAGCAATAAGCCACACTTGGGTAACCATGGGCCAACCATAGGCAGCCAGAGTGTGGGGTAGGGGTGCAACGAATCAAAAAACTCACGGTTCGGATCGTTCCTCGGATCAGGAGTCACGGTTCGGATCATTTTCGGATCAACAAAAAAAAAATCTCCCCCACTGTAATATCCACAATCTCCCTTTTGGCAGGGTGTGGCAGAGTATTGGCAGAGTATTGGCAGGGTATCGGCGGGTATATTGGCAGAGTATTGGCAGGGTATTGGCAGGGTATGGCAGAGTATTGGCAGGGCATTGCAGAGTATTGGCAGGGCATTGAAGCAGAGCATTGCAGAGTGTTGGCACTGCTGCCATCCGATCTCTCCCCTCCACTGTACAGATCAGTACACAGAGGGGAGAGAGGAACCGGCGTCATGACATGACGCCGGTTTGTTACAAGTGATCGCTCCATCATTTGACGGAGCGATCATGTGCTAAATGGCCACCGGGTGTACCAAGATGGCCGCCGCTCCGGAGCTAGGCCTAAGTCGCGGCCTTTCCTATGGCTGAGGCCACAGAGTGCTCCGCGGATCGCGAGTGTCCCGTACGGATCAACCTCCGCGGATCGGATCACGGATCAATGACGATCCATTGCACCCCTAGTGTGGGAGGTGCAGAACAAGCACAGGGTGGTATGTCCATTGTGAGTTATGTGTTAGAAGAGGGAGATGTAGTTCTGCAACCTCATCCTGGATGCTTGAAGAACCTATCCCGGGACTGATGGGAAAATGTTCTCTTTAAAAGGACAGGTGATGGTCCTCCTTATAGGTATTCACGTTGGTTCCTTTTCATGGTTACCTGTATCGGGGTGGATGGTGAAGGCAGGTAAGTATCCCTCTCTGTGCACGATCCCATATTTCACTTGCCCGTTCACTCCGCTGTCAGCGTCTTTTGCCTCCACTTGAAGCACAAACGTCCCCAGGGGTTGGTTTTCTAGAATCGAGGCGTTCTTGCTGTACTCGGCACACTACAAAGACAAATTTGCTAAGCTGGGTTATTTACAAAACTAGAAACTACCATCACCTTAAAATAATTGTCAACCCCCCCACCCCACCCCACCCCACCCGAGTATCTGACAAAGATTTTCCAGAGCGCTGGAAAGTCTCTTCTTGACCCATTCAGTGAGTTTTTTTTTTTTCCTCGGGTGATCCTGGGTGTCTGAGAATTGATGAAGACAAATCCAAACCACAAACTGACAATGGTCTATTGGCTAGTTACTTGATGTCCTACCAGTTTAAGAAGACCAGTCATTGTTACTTTTTCTAAAGGGGTGGGGGTCACTGCTAGATGGCTAGATATGTTTAAAGTGGAACTAAACTCTCACAATCAGCACTGATTATTTTTAATGCAAATATACTATATTGTCAAAAGTATTGGGACACCTGCCTTTGCACGCACGTGAACCTCCCTGACGGTATTCCCGAGTGTGGCTCGGGGTTAAATTTCAGCACCATTAGCGGTAACCCCGAGCCACACTCGGGATTACATTGCAGGATCCTGGTGCGGTGTTACTTACCTTGTCCCCAGGATCCTGCGATGTCCCCCGCTGTGTCTGAGGGCTCTGTCCTCCTCCGAAGCCTCTCCGTGCCAGGCTCCGTTCCCTGCGAGCGTTGCGACGCACGGGGGCGGAACCTGGCGGCAAATTTAAAAAAAAGTAAAGATCATAACACATACAGTACTGTAATCTTACAGATTACAGTACTGTGTGAAATCATTTCACATCCCTTTTGTCCCCAGTGCTTTGTCCAATGCCCTGCATGCAGTTTTATATTATATATACTATTATATATACTGTTCTTTCTGCCTGGAAACTTGAGATTGTCCATAGCAACCAAAAAGTGGCTTTAGACCAGCTAGAAAACAGCGCTAGTAAATTAGAACACTTGCAGAATTGAGCGATAGTGAATCGTGGGGAAATGTATTTTATTATTATTTTTTAAAATTATTTATATTTATTTATTATATTATAATTTATGTTTTTGTGTTTCAAGCTTCATCATACCCGGGATATCTACTAGACTCTTGTTTGGACAGATTTAGGTGTGTTATTGTTAGAATTTACAGGCCTACAATATAAAACGCCAAATTTCCATGCAAAATAATTGTACCGCTTTCGGCACCTAAAATCCTTAATAATCATACCGCCAGGGAGGTTAATGGCATCCCAGTTTTAGTCCGTAGGGTTCAATATTGAGTTGGCCCACCCTTTGCAGCTCTAACAGCTTCAACTCTTCTGGGAAGGCCGTCCACAAGGTTTATGAGTGAGTCTATGGGTATGTTTGACCATTCTTCCAGAAGAGCATATGTGAGATCAGACACTGATGTTGGACTAGAAGACGTGGTTTGCAGTCTCCATTATAACTCATCCCAAAGGTGTTCAATCGGGTTGAAGTCAAAACTCTGTGCAGGCCAAGTTCCTCTACCACAAACTCGTTCATCCATGTCTTTATGGACCTTGCTTTGTGCACTGGTCCAAATCATTTGGTGGAGGGGGGATTATGATGTGGGGTTGTTTTTCAAGGGTTGGGCTTGGCCCCTTAGTTCCAGTGAAGGGCACTCTTAAGGCATCAGCATACCAAGACATTTTGGACAATTTCATGCTCCCAACTTTGTGGGAACAGTTTGGGGATGGCCCCTTCCTGTTCCAACATGACTGCGCACCAGTGCACAAAGCAAGGTCCATAAAGACATGGATGAGCGAGTTTGGGGTGAAGGTTGGTTGGTTGCCTACCCAATAGTGCGGAATCACATATATATGCGATTCTGCACAGCATGGTCGCCCTGTAGCAGTAAATCTGCTATAGGGTGGTTGGCAAGCGGATCCTCTAACATCTCATAATTACTTTATGATGCCTCTTTTGTTCCTCCATTTGGCCGACAGGAGTGATATAGTGAAATATCCAGTACTTCTGGTTACTGGGAGCACATGACTCAGCCCTCTACCTTCCTCGGTGTTGTCACATGGGGGAAGGGTGGGTCCTCAGCCCTGTGTAAGATCCTGTTTGTCACTTGGATATACAGAATGCTGTAAGGTAAGTCAAACACACCTGATGAAAAATGGGCTTATTATTATTGATGTCATCCACTCGAACAAGGACTGTGGCCGTGCTGGTGAGGCTGTGGGGACCGCCAGAGGCGTTGTCGTCTGCCGCGGTTACATACAAGATGTACTCAGTCCCGTGGAGCTGGGGAAGAGGGCTTGGGCCAAGGCGAATAAGACCTGTTAATTGACAGAAGATAAAATGATTAGTTTCTTCCTTACATTCAATAGGATTTCAGAGATACGTATGTATCAGG
Source organism: Lithobates clamitans (assembly GCA_037952925.1). NCBI lineage: Eukaryota > Metazoa > Chordata > Amphibia > Anura > Ranidae > Lithobates > Lithobates clamitans. The sequence goes on along the minus strand of JBBGZY010002349.1, from coordinate 113,391 downwards.
GGTCTCCAAGCTTTCTATACAAAGGGCCAGTTTAAAGTCATTCAGACTTTAGTTAAGCCAGACTGTGGCCAGTGGGAGTAAACAATGTCCTGGCGTCAGTGGGAGTAAACAATGCCACATCGTTGGTGTCATTGGAAGGAATTGTGCATCATTGTTGGTGTCATTGGGAGAAATTGTGCCCTAATGATGGTGTCATTGGGAGAAATTGTACCTCATCATTGGTGTTATTGGGAGGAATTGTACCCCATTGTTGGTGTCATTGGGAGGCATTGTGCCTGACCATTGGTGTCATTGGGAGGAATTGTGCCCCATCGTTGGCGTCATTGGTAGGAACTGTGCCTTATCATTGGTGTCATTGAGAGGAATTTTGCCCCATCGTTGGTGCGATTGGGAGGAATTGTGCCCCATCACTGGTGTCATTGGGAGGAATTGTGCCCCATCACTGGTGTCATTGGGAGGAATTGTACCCCATCACTGGTGTCATTGGAAGGAATTGTACCCCATCACTGGTGTCATTGGGAGGAATTGTGCCCCATCGTTGGTGTCATTGGTAGGAATTGTGCCTTATCGTTGGTGTCATTGAGAGGAATTGTGCCCCATTGTTGGTGTGATTGGGAGAAATTGTGCCCTATTGTTGGTGTCATTGGGAGGGATTGTGCCTGACCATTGGTGTCATTGGGTGGAATTGTGTCCCATCATTGGTGTCATGGGGAGGAATTGTGCTCCATCGTTGGTGTGGTTGGGAGGAATTGTGCCTTACCATTGGTGTCATGAGTAGGAATTGTGCCCCATTGTTGGTGTCATTGGGAGGAATTGTGCCTTTTCGTTCATGTCATTGAGAGGAATTGTGCCCCATTGTTGGTGTCTTTGGGAGGAATTGTGCCTCATCATTGGTGTCACTGGGAGGACCTGTGCCTTATCGATGGTGTCATAAGGAGGATTGGTGCCCCTTTGTTGGTGTCAATGGATGGGATGCAATAGAAGCCAGCAAAGGGCTGCATCTGGCCCCTGAGCCACCACTTAGAGGCCACTGATAAATATCTTAACTGTCGATTAGCAAAATTAAAAGTTTTCATTTCCCTGAAATTCTGGTGAAAAAAAAGATGTTCGTAGAATTTCGATACTTTGGGGAAATGCTTTGACGTTATTGGGAAAGGCCAAACTAGGGTGATTTTTTTTTTTTAATTTTAAGGGCTCTATAAGCTTTTTGATGGTGAAAGTAACGGAAGCTTATTTCAACTATTCTGGACCTGTTCTTGCACAAAAAAGTCCCCTCATTAGTCTCACGGTTTAATTTCTTATTTTTATTTTTTTCGAAAAAAGAAAAAAATAGATAAAGAAGAAAAACAAAAAAAAAAAAATTGGAAAAACGGCATTAGCACCCTCTATTATGTCTCGGTTTATTAAGATAAGTTGTTAATGTTTCTGGAGGAATTAATAAAGCGTAGTCAACAGACTTCGAAACGCAATATAAGGGATGCTGGGAGAATTATTGAAACTTCCACAGAATATTTGCAGGTTTGTAGCTCTCAGAATGAAAGATCTAGCGGATCAATGGCCTGTGAATTAGATGTCTGATCTCACTGCATAGTTGTAACAACTGTACATTGAAGGGATATTATTATTATTATCTTTTAAACAATGTCTGGGCTCGGGGTATTCGGTGCTCCATTTTTTTTCCCCTTTCTCTTTTTTTTTCCTCGTGTTGTTCTAGTTATCTCTTTGTCTGCTTCTCCTGTGTAATTGCTATGTGGTGAATTTAACTGGTAGAAAAAGTGGACTGAAATAGAGAATTAATCCTTTTTTTTTTTTCCCCCTTGGAAATATATTTTTTTTTACGCTAATAATTCTTATTAGAATTCTAAAAACGTATATTGCAATTCTAATCATTTCAATTAGAATATTTTATTAATTCTAATAAAATTTAAATGAATAAATACAAAATGGCAGTACACAAATAACAGTCATACACTATACAAACTCTACCTGGCCTCAAAACCCCCAGAAACTCCACATTTTTATACACTTTTTTTTTTTTTTAATATATATATATATATATATATATATATATATATATATATATATATTATACACATAACCTTGGCTTTTGCTATACAATACCTTAGATGCATATTTGCAATGTTGTTTTAATATTTTTTATAGCAATGTATACTAAGAGCTATAACCTTGTCACTAGGAGTACTTAATGTACCTACAAACTCTATTGTATATTTCAACTCTGTTCCTTTCTTTTTTTCTTGTAACTCTTTATGATAAAAATCTTAATAAAAACATATTGTATAAACTATGCAATACATCCAGAGCAACAACACAGTGATTAAAGGTGTCAACTCAAAAAATTATGCCTATTTGAACCTGTGATATTATTTAAAAAAGAGACAACTCACTCTCATACAGCGCATCCGGAAAGTATTCACATCGCTTCACTTTTTCCACATTTTGTTATGTTACAGCCCTATTCCAAAATGGATTGAATTCATTATTTTCCTCAAAATTCTACAAACAATCCCCCATAATGACAACATGAAGGAAGTTTGTTTGAAATCTTTGCAAATTTATTAAAAATAAAAAAGGAAAACAATCCCATGTACATAAGTATTCACAGCCTTTGCTCAATACTTTGGTGAAGCTCCTTTGGCACCAATTACAGCCTCAAGTCTTTTGAGTATGATGCTACAAGCTTGGCACACCTATTTTTGGGCAGTATCCCCCATTCTTCTTTGCAGGGCCTCTTAAGCTCCATCAGGTTGGATGGGGAGCATCGGTGCACAGCCATTTTCAGATCTCTCCAGAGATGTTCAATCGGGTTCAAGTCTGGGCTCTGACTGGGTCACTCAAGGACAATTACAGAGTTGTCTCGTAGCCACTACTTTGTTACCTTGGCTGTGTGCTTAGGGTTGTTGTCCTGTTGGAAGATGAACCTTCGCCCCAGTCTGAGGTCCAGAGCGCTCTGGAGCAGGTTTTCATCAAGGACATCTCTTCCCTCAATCCTGATTAGTCTCCCAGTTCCTGCCGCTGAAAAACATCCCCATGACCAGGTGATGAGCGGTGCTGGTTACCTCCAGACATGACGCTTGCCATTCAGGCCAAAGATTTCAATCTTTGTTTCATCAGATCAGAGAATTTTATTTTTTATGGTCTGAGAGTCCTTCAGGTGCCTTTTGGCAAACTCCAGGCAGGCTGTCATGTGCCTTTTACTGAGGAGTGACTTCCGTCTGGCCACTCTACCATACAGACCCGATTGGTGGAGTGCTGCAGAGATGGTTGTTCTTCTGGAGGGTTCTCCTCTCTCCACAGAGAAATGCTGGAGCTCTGTCAGAGTGACCATCTGGTTCTTGGTCACCTCCCTGACTAAGCCTCGGTTCACACCAGAGGCGGCACGACTTGCAGGTCGCCTCACCGAGGGACCTGCACACGACTGCCCGGGCGACTTGCAAAACGACTTCTGTATAGAAGTCTATGCAAGTCGCCCCAAGTCGCCCCCAAAGTCGTACAGGAACCTTTTTCTAAGTCGGCGCGACTTGCGTCGCTCCGATTAGAACGGTTCCATTGTACTGAATGGGACGCTACTTGTCAGGAGACCTAGGTCGCCTGACAAGTCGTCCTAGTGTGAACCGAGCCTAAGGCTCTTCTCCCCCCATCGCTCAGTTTGGCCAGGTGGCCCGCTCTAGGAAGAATCCTGGTGGTTCCAAACTCCTTCCATTTACAGATGATGGAGGCCCATGTGCTCATTGGGACCTTCAATTTTGCAGAAATGTTTCTGAACCCTTCCCCAGATCTGTGCCTCTATACAATCCTGTCTTGGAGGTCTACAGATGATACCTTGGACTTCATGGCTTGGTTTGTGCTCTGACATGCACTGTTACCTGCGGGACCTTCTATAGACAGGTGTGTGCCTTTCCAAATCATGTCCAGTCAACTGAATTTACCACAGGTGGACTCCAATCAAGTTGTAGAAACATCTCAAGGATGATCAGTGGAAACCGGATGTACCTGAGCTCAATTTTGAGTGTCATGGCAAAGGCTGTGAATGCTTATATACATGGGATTTTTTTTTTTCCTTTTTTTTTTTTTTTAATACATTTGCAAAGATCTCAAACAAACTTCTTTCACGTTATCATTATGGGGTATTGCATGTAGATTTTTGAGGAAAATAATGAATTTAATCCATTTTGAAATAAGGCTGTAACATAACAACATGTTAAGCACTGTGAATACTTTCCGGACACACTATACATTTATACAAATATTTGGCATCATCTATCCTGGCATTTGGGGAATGCAGTGTCTCTAATTTAAGTTAGTTGAAATAATTTCTGTTAATTTTGTCCACAATTGCGGAATATTTTCTACACTGAGCGCAAAGGTGTTAAGTTTTATATACACAAATAACAAATCAAACACACAAACAAAAAAAACCAAAACATTTTACAAATACAATTATAAAATAAACTAAAAAAACACACATCCTTAGTAGAGAAAAAAAATAAATAAAAACAATTTCTAGGCAAATTTTATAAAAATTGAGAATTTTCCCTTCAGTGAAATTTAGCAAATAACAAAATCAAAAATTTTGTGACCAACCCAATTTCATCTAAATAATTCCGCTCATCCCTAATATCGTGTATCCTTTTTTTTTTTTTTCCAAGCAAATTTTACCAAAGCAGCTCAATGAGCATAATTGAGAATTTCCAACAAAAAATCTGTAATTTCCTGGCTCAATTTTTGACAAAATAATTCAGCCCCCCCCCCCCCCCAATTTAACTCACAATTTGTAGATAAATATTTGCACTGCATGCATGGTGTCCCATGCTGAGAAAACGTAATTCTACGTTGGGTGCCCATGTCACAGTGCAATACAGTGTAAAAAATAATTAAAATAGTAAATAATTAGCAAAATAAAGCTTTTAGCTTAAAACAAAATAAGCCTAGGGTTAAAGCTTTACAGCTCTGCATCCGTTAATACATCATTAAATGTAATTATTATTACTCCGGGGTTTTCATTTTTTAATGTCAAGTTTTGATTAGATCTCGAAAAATAAACAATTTTTTTTTCAACTCCTGCCTTAAAACTGAACTCTGGGCATATATAAAAGACACTCATTAATGCAACTCCGTATTCATTAACAAATAATTTAATGTATTTGTTTAAATGCAAGCAGGGTAAGTACCCCGATTTGAATTGGTATCAGCCTCCTGTGGTGGAAGAAGCAGCACAGGGAGCCAGTTTTGGTGCTGATAGATAGCATGCCGATAGGAGGAGGACTAAGTGCTGAGCTCATTACTGTGCTGCTTCTCCTTACACTGTCCAGCCACAGGTTGGGGGCTGGTCCGGGATAGCCTGGGTTTAGAGGAAGTGCTGGCCTTCATTCAACCTGAAAGACTGAGGATATGAAAAAAAAAAAAAAAAACAGTTCTGCCGGGGACATCTCCAGATGGAAAGTGAGTATTGCAGCAAAAGCTGTTTTTAATTTTTTAATGATATTTTAACCATTAATAGACTATTTTGATTTTTACTGGAGTTCTGCAAAGGCAAAGAATTATCCTCTTGATAAAGGCAACAGAAAAAAGATAACATGCAAAAGGGGGCATTGACCCACACCAACCAATCAGAACGCTTTTGTTCACTGACCCGACTACAGTAAACTCTGATCGCGCGTAGTCTTTACATCACCATTCCTCCCTGCAAACTACTTATTATAAGAGAGAGCCCGCAATCTATCGGTTTGGCCGCAGAATAATTGCATCTCTAGTCTGATGACACCAAGTGCTTTATTGCATTGATTTCTGTTGGGTAGAAAATGCCGGGTCCAATCAATAAAGTGCCTTCAGAAACTCTATTTGCACAGTCTGACGCGTAAACACTCTGGAGTCTGCTCCTCGAAAACCGTGATTACCTTTCTGAGGATCAATAACGAAATTTCCCTCCTTGTTTCCTTCAGAGATTTCATAAGTGACTCGGTCTCCGTCAGGGTCGAACGCTTGTACTGTGGCCACCAGGGTGTTGGGGGCTGCGTCTTCTGACACAAACGTCCGGTATCTAGAAAATAGGACATGGGGGGGGGGGTTTCAGCCGATGCATGCAATTATTATTTCGGGCGTATAATTGGTTGGGTGCCTTGCATTAGTAGAGTACGCTCTCCAGTGGCACAAACACGGCACTTTCTATAGCCATGTAAAATGAGACTTTCAATGAAGAAAAAGCTACATATGGAATTATAACCCCAGTTGCCTATTAAAACCCAGCTGACGTGTTTTGGAAATTATTATTTAATCAATCAGTCCACCCAAAACAGTGTTTGGTAGATGCTGGGGTCAAAAACCACCTTACAGTTCCCTATACTGTAGTTCTCGGGGACTCTAGTGGTGAGATCTCTGCAGTTCCCGAAACGAGGTCTCTGCACACCTGCTTTGATGCCCACCATATTTATTTGATATTATAGAGAAAAGCTCTGTAGCACCCTCCTAGATAGATGGTAGAACAAGGTAAATTTAGTTTTGGCTCACTGTAACCAGTGTGGCTGTGTTTGGTTGATTTGGTCTGTTCAGTGTTTTATTTGCTGCAGGTTTGATTGCTCTCTTTGCTTTCAGGAGAACTGTGGGCTGGAATATTGGTGTGGAGCAAGGCAAATGGGCAGCATAAATAGGTATACAGCTCTAGCTGGCCACTCCCTGGAAGCATGGCCCAGATGGCTGCTGGGAGTCTGTATAAATACCCTGAGACTCAGAGCTTCCAGGTCTTTTTCCTTGGAAGGGGATTACAGAATAAAGGGGCTGGCTTTCCCCCTTAAGCCAAATTTGCGGTTTCCCCCTGAATTGCCAAAACACAGATTTGCTTTAAGGTCAGGTTTGGGAGTTAGTCTGAGGCTTCAGATTAGGTTTAGGGGTTTACGTTGAGTTTGAGGCTTAGGATTTAGGGAGAGGTTGAGTTTGCGGGTAAAGTTTAAGGCTGCATTCACACCTGAGCGTTTTCAGCTCATAAAACGCTTGTAAAACGCCCCAAAAGAAAAAAACACCTGAAAAAACGCCCAACAAGCAAACTCCCATTCATTTCAATGGCACCTGTTCACATCTGAGCGTTTTGTCACCTGAAGCAAAAACGCCCGAAAAACGCCCTAAGCTCAAAAAAGAACACGAGCTTCTTTGGGGCAGATTACAGGCGTTTTTTCTGCCTTTTACATTGGTGACCCAAAATCGCGGCAAAAACACGACAAAATCGAGGTAAAAAATGCGCAACTTTGAAACGATCAGGTGTGAATGCAGCCTTTAGGTTAGATTTGGGGGTTAGGTTGAGCTTGACATGGCTGGGAGTTAAATTAAGGCTTCAGGCTAGGGTTTGGGATTAGTAACAGGAGGAGCTGGAACACGCAAAGGTGCCATCAACTAACAACCAGGAAAGTAGCTCGTTTAAAAGGACCCTATATAATTCTCCAGTAACAGGAAGGTAAGTATATCCTAGAGGAGGTGAAAGATTAAAGCAAAGCTGTTGTGTTGCCCTTATTTGGGCAAAACATAGGCTTGCTTTAAGGTTAGCTTTGGGAGTAAGATTGAGGCTTCAGGTTAGAATTGGAGGTTGGGTTGAGTTTAAGGTCAGAGTTCAGTGTTAGGTTGGCCTACAACTGGGGTTGGCAGTCAGGTTCTCATTGTTGGAGCATCAAAACATACAAGAAACCAGGGGCCACCAGGCTATACCTATGATTAAAATAATGGTCTCAGAACTGAGGTATGGTGAAATTCGAATAGAAGAATCAGAATCAAATCTCTCGCCAATCTTAATTCAATCAACAAAAAGCTCCTCTCCTCCTTCAATCGCCACTTCTCAAGGGAGAGTAAATTCTACCAGTCTTCTTTTTTGTCCTCTTTAAAGTATATCTAAAACCTTTCATTTTTTCTCCTTTTTTTTTTTAAGATAGAGTAATGGTTAGGGTGCCCAAGTGCCCAAGGTGTTGACTTGAGCATCTGTGGGATGTGCTGGAAAAACAAGTCTGATCCATGGGGGCCTCTCCTCCTAACTTACAGAGCTTAAAGCTGGGATCTTCAAAGTACGGCCCTCCAGCTGTTGCGGAACTACACGTCCCATGAGGCACTGTAAAACTCTGACATTCACAGACATGACTAGGGCATAGTAGTTCCTGAACAACTAGAGGGCCATAGTTTGAAGACCCCTGGCTGAAAGGATGTGCTACTGACAGCTTGGTGCCAGATACCAAAGCATACCTTCACAGGTCTAGTAGAGTCCATGCCTTGATGGGTTATGGTGGGTGGTCATAATATTATGGATCATTGGTATATATAAAGAATGCTTTCATTTATATATATATATATTTTTTTTTTTTTTTTGTTTATTTGTATCAATTTACAAAATGCAAAGCGAGCGAACAGAAGAAAAATCTAAACCAAATCAATATTTGGTGTGGCTACCCCTTGGTTTCAAACCAGCATCAATTCTTACACTTCAACAGTTTGTACACTTGCAGAAAGTCAGGGAATTTGTAGGATTCATTTCAGGCACGATTAATCAATTATACCAAGCAGGTGCCAATGATCATCAATTTGATATGTAGGGTGAAACACAGTCATTAACTGAAACAGAAACAGCTCTGTAGGAGGCTTAAAACTGGGTGAGGAACAGGAAAACTCTGCTATTATAAGTGAGGTTGTGGAAGACAGTTTCATGCCACAGGTCATAGACCATGGCCAGACAACAAGACACAAGGTAGTTTTACTGCATCAGCAAGGCCTCTCCCAGGCAAAGATTTCAAAGCAGACTGGGGTTTTAAGATGTGCTGTTCAAGCTCTTTTGAAGGAGCACAAAGAAACGGGCAACGCTGAGGTCAGCCAAGGAAACCTAATGCAGCAGATGAAAGGCTTACTAGGCTTACTTCCCTTTGACGCACAGAACTGGTGGAAACCAGTGGGAGCCAGATACACCTATCCACTGGAGAAGTCTGGCCAGAAGTGGTTTCATGGAAGAATTGCGGCCAAAAAGCCATGCCTCCGATGTAGAAATAAGGCTAAGCGACTCAACTATATACAGGAAAACATAGGAACTGGGGTGCAGAAAAATGTCAGCAGGTGCTCTGGACTGATGAGTCAAAAAGCCAAATATTTGGCTGTAGCAGGAGGAAGTTTGTTGGCGAAGGGCTGGAGAGCCGTACAATAATGAGTGTCTGCAGGCAACTGTGAAGCATGGTGGAGGTTCCTTGCAAGTTTGGGGTTGCATTTCTGCAAGTGGAGTTGGAGATTTGGTCAGGATCAATGGTGTCCTCAATGCTTAGAAATACAGGGAGATACTTATCTATCATCCCATACCATCAGGGAAGCCTGTGATTAGTGGTGTGTAATAGGGGGCGCTAGAGACCTAACAAACAAATGTTTCTGCCGTTAAGTGCACTCATTAACCAAATCAGTCTCAGTGAATTGAGCGGTGCTGATTATGCTGAACTAGTGATAACACAAACACATGATTAAGTTACAAAAATATAAATGCAAAATACAATAAAAAATAATAAATAAAGAATCCAGTGAAAAAAATTAGTGCAAGTGAAATGAATAGATCGTGATGTCTAATAGTCCCAATCCATTGAAGAAATCAGAGCAAAACAGTTGAAACCAACATCACAGCGGACACATGGATCCTCACAAATGCAACAATTTAAGCGTTGATATAAAAGTTCCGTCACCCAAGAGGAAAAACACCTGAAGGTAATAGATATCTGCTTACCAGATACCAATGACTTCTTTAACTAAAAAGAAAGTCATTAGTGCTTGTACAGGATTGTGCCTGTTCACATGAAGGCTGGAAGGCTGGATGGTACTTTAGGCATTGAACCCTCCCGTCCCATTCGTTCAGGATAGAAATTATGAGAAACAAAAAGGAATCCTCATAGCGTAAAACCGTTTAATATATAAAATTAGAGAACAATAAAATAGCCAAATGGCCTCTTACATTGGACGGTGCCTACCCGGCACTGGGACTGCTCGCATGTCAGGGTGTGTAGAGTCAGGAACCCTTCGCATCACATCGCACATGCGGCGTGCGTTCCACTCCGTGCGTCTAGCTAACCAGCTAATCGGGAAGTAGGTGGGACGAATCTGGACATGTGACCACGTACCGCTCCGACGTACGTTTCGTTTGTGAACGTCATCAGGGAAGCGTACATTGGTCACTAAGCAACTCGTTTATATGGGAAATGCGGGCGGGTAAATTGGTAACATTACTCCGCCTTTATGTCAATAAAGTTTAGTTGCTGAACACTGTGCACAGACCAACCAGTGGAATCTCCCCCTGGTGGTTATATGTCACACTGCTCCAGGCAAGAAAAAATTCTATTAATTACATACCAAATCCGTACAGCATTAAATGGCAGAAAAACAGTGGGAGATGTTGTATTAATAAATAATACTACATCAACTATCACAATATAGATGTTAATTAACTGATTCTATGGAAAGGACTAGAATTAGTCCCGTCATTCAGAGCAGTCTCAGTCTCGGTTTCACAATAACTGGTAAATGATAAGCATATTTAAACATAATTCCATTGAAACCACAAAGGCGGAGTAATGTTACCAATTTACCCGCCCGCATTTCCCATATAAACGAGTTGCTTAGTGACCAATGTACGCTTCCCTGATGACGTTCACAAACGAAACGTACGTCGGAGCGGTACGTGGTCACATGTCCAGATTCGTCCCACCTACTTCCCGATTAGCTGGTTAGCTAGACGCACGGAGTGGAACGCACGCCGCATGTGCGATGTGATGCGAAGGGTTCCTGACTCTACACACCCTGACATGCGAGCAGTCCCAGTGCCGGGTAGGCACCGTCCAATGTAAGAGGCCATTTGGCTATTTTATTGTTCTCTAATTTTATATATTAAACGGTTTTACGCTATGAGGATTCCTTTTTGTTTCTCATAATTTCTATCCTGAACGAATGGGACGGGAGGGTTCAATGCCTAAAGTACCATCCAGCCTTCCAGCCTTCATGTGAACAGGCACAATCCTGTACAAGCACTAATGACTTTCTTTTTAGTTAAAGAAGTCATTGGTATCTGGTAAGCAGATATCTATTACCTTCAGGTGTTTTTCCTCTTGGGTGACGGAACTTTTATATCAACGCTTAAATTGTTGCATTTGTGAGGATCCATGTGTCCGCTGTGATGTTGGTTTCAACTGTTTTGCTCTGATTTCTTCAATGGATTGGGACTATTAGACATCACGATCTATTCATTTCACTTGCACTAATTTTTTTCACTGGATTCTTTATTTATTATTTTTTATTGTATTTTGCATTTATATTTTTGTAACTTAATCATGTGTTTGTGTTATCACTAGTTCAGCATAATCAGCACCGCTCAATTCACTGAGACTGATTTGGTTAATGAGTGCACTTAACGGCAGAAACATTTGTTTGTTAGGTCTCTAGCGCCCCCTATTACACACCATTACTTATTTGATTGTTTCATTCAAATTAAGGGGAGCAGCTTGTATTTGTGGTTTTTTGAGTGTGTATTTTCCACTCACTAATTCACTCATTTATACTTTGTAATTTTTTATTCTTTACCATAGGCGCGAAAGTATTGTCTATTTATCACTTTTGGCTCAATTCATTTGGTTTGAGTTTTTCACTTTACGCAGCCATGGATATTTTTAATTTTATGCAAACTAGAAAATTTAATGTGGAAGAAATCTTCCACCAAACAGCTAGTACCAGTGTGGACCTTGAGAAAGGATTTAAACAACTTAAATATGATACTGAAAAACAAATAAGGCTATGGTGGGATATTGCATCCCTGGAGATGTATATAGGCAAAAATCTAACCCCCAGGAGTTTAAGATGGGATGTCAGTCCAAATGATGGGGTTGAGGATTTGAGACTACTTGATGAATGGTACCAATTCTTCAACGCCTGTGAACAGAAACTAATGCAAATGATGGTTAGAAGGCGGGAAGCCAAAAAAGTTGTTTTGGAATCTAAAATCAAAGAACTCAGGACAACTATGGAACCATTTATGTCCTCTCAAGAGTATATAGATAAGGCGAAGGAACTGAATATCCATTTAGCTAAGTATGATGGGGAAATTAAGGACAAAAAACTTAAAAAATACTTTAGAGATATTAAGGACTACCAAGACAACAAGGTATATAAATGGCAGGACAATCTACAAACAGGTCCTCCCCAGGACTCATTGGCAGAAAGGGAGATTGAAGTGCACAATACGGTAGCCAATCTGGCACCAAATACGAAAAGGGATCCGGGTACACCCCAGAGGGCCCACAAAAAGGAAAGCTATAGCCAAAATAATACAATCAAGTCCCATCCCCATACGCACCCACCAGTCTACCAATCCCCTTATAGGGGACAAAATTATAACAGACCTGCCCCCACAGATTATAGACCCCCCGATTATGGTTACTATACCCATAACCGCAATCAATATCCCTATAGACCCCCTAGGGGACACCAAAGGGGTAATTTTAGGGGTAGACCAGGATACAACAGCTATCCACCACAAGGAGGGGGGGAATGGAGGGACTGGAAAGAACCATACAGAATCCCAACCAACCCCCAATATGGTTATCCAGAGCAATCAGAAAGAGAGGAAGAAGGGGCAGAGGGCGAAAGAAAAAGGAAGAGAAACAGCTAAAATCAGGGCTATTTAATTTAACCAATTTAGAGTTTTCTGAGTCAGAATTGGAAGTCTTATCACAGGGATTAAAATTTGCACCAAACAAAAATATAAACAAATTCAACCTGTTTATAGACATTGAAAAATATATAAGGAAACTAAATATAAGGAAACATTTTTCAGGCCATAAAACCAACCCTACCACTAAAGAGACGGAAGACCCATTTGTACATAGTAGTCTGAAAAACAACTCTGTTTTTAATCCTAAGAAAGGTTCAAACCAATACATAGAAGTATTTAGAAACATGGTTCAGGATGAGGTACGCCTAATAGAAACATCCAAACAACAAAATAACCAAAAAATATGGGAAGGCATTAAAAAATTGGAAGACAATAAACAGATAGTGGTAAGACCCGCAGACAAGGGGGGAGGGCTGGTGATATTAACCAAAGAAAATTACAATAAAGAACTGCAAAGATTACTGAGGGATACTACTACATATAAGTTACTTAAATCCAACCCCACCACAAAATTAAAAAAGGAATTATTAACATGGATTAATAAAGGAACAAATAAAAAAATCTTAAATCAGAAGGAAGCAGATTACCTTGATTTGACTACACCCAGGATCCCGGTATTATATATTGTGCCTAAAATACACAAAAACAAGGAGAACCCACCAGGCCGCCCAATAGTGAGTGGGATTGGCTCTCTGTACTCGAGGGTGGGGGAATATCTGGACACCTTCCTCCAGCCTCTCGTCCCACAGAGCCAATCCTATCTCAAAGACAGCAGGGAGCTCATCACCTTGCTACAATCTGTGGTAGTCACTAACCAAACTTTATTAGTGACAATAGACATCGAGTCACTGTATACCAACCTACGGCAGACAGATGTGTTGGAATCAGTGAGGTGGGCCTTCACAAATAAGTCCATTTTAAAAAAATCGCAAATTGAATTTCTACTGGAAGGTTTATCTATGGCTATGGGGAATAACTATTTCTGGGCGCTTAATGAGTATTACAACCAAATAGGCGGAGTTGCCATGGGAGCTCGTTATGCTCCAAGTGTGGCAAACATCACATTGAACAAATGGGAATCAGAAACCATTTTTAAAAACAGACCCAAATCACTTCTGTTGTACAAAAGGTACATAGATGATGTCATCATTTTGTGGGAGGGAACTAAGGAAAGTTTTGGTGAATTTATGGATGGTATGAATCATAATGAATACAATCTAAGATTCACAGCAGATCTTCACCTAACAACAGTAAATTATTTGGATTTAACACTTTTTAAACAGGGTTCCACTATAAGCACAAAAACATTCTTTAAGGAAACCGACCGCAACGCCTATGTCCCCACACACAGTTGCCACCACCCGCAATGGATTGGGGCTGTACCCAAAGGGCAGTACATGCGCATACGGCGCAATTGCCAAAATGATAAAGATTTTTTTGCACAAGCTGATACCCTTACTGCCAGATTCCTGGAAAAGGGTTACCCAGCCCATGTTTTGGAGAAGTTGGTAGTACAGGTATCAAATATGAATAGACAAACTTTGTTGGTTTCTAAACCGAAAAAAGAATATAAAGATGAATGCGCTTTTCTGTCAGGCTTCCATCGAGAATATAGAACAGTGGAGGGTATTTTTAAGAAATTCTGGCCAATTCTGTTGAAAGATAAAGATTTACAGTCCTCTTTACCAAAGAAACCAAAATTCATATATCGTAAGGCCCCCAACCTCAGGAACCGACTAGCCCCCAATGTACCGGATCCACCCAGGAAACCATCTACGTTCTTGGATGGATCGGGATTTTATTACTGCACTAGGTGCAATGCATGCAAAATAACAAGAAAACCGGGCTCCAAGAAAAAGAAATCCAAATTTAATTCTGTGGTCACCCAACAACAGTTCAATATTAAACCATTGATCACATGTGATTCTGACCACGTGACTTATGTATTGGAATGCCCTTGTTCCTTACAGTACGTGGGCAGAACCACACGTCAACTTAAAGTAAGAATTGGTGAACATCTTGCTAATATAAAAAATGGCTACCCCAACCATAGTGTCTCTAGACACTTCAAAATGTACCATAATAGCGATCCATCATTATGCACGTTTTATGGGATTGATAAAGTAACAAGGGACTGGAGGGGTACTCATATGAAAAGGACAGTATCCAAAAATGAAACATATTGGCTTTATAAGTTACGTAGTATGCAACCGTATGGGATGAATATAGATATAGACCTCAATTGTTTTTTAACAAATGATTAATCACAATTATAACAGTATACACTCTCTGAACCTTGATGTTACTGGGTATGTGGTTATCATTTTTAATAAAGTATAGTTTAAGTTTTTTTAATTATTATAAGTTTGTGGTTTCAATGGAATTATGTTTAAATATGCTTATCATTTACCAGTTATTGTGAAACCGAGACTGAGACTGCTCTGAATGACGGGACTAATTCTAGTCCTTTCCATAGAATCAGTTAATTAACATCTATATTGTGATAGTTGATGTAGTATTATTTATTAATACAACATCTCCCACTGTTTTTCTGCCATTTAATGCTGTACGGATTTGGTATGTAATTAATAGAATTTTTTCTTGCCTGGAGCAGTGTGACATATAACCACCAGGGGGAGATTCCACTGGTTGGTCTGTGCACAGTGTTCAGCAACTAAACTTTATTGACATAAAGGCGGAGTAATGTTACCAATTTACCCGCCCGCATTTCCCATATAAACGAGTTGCTTAGTGACCAATGTACGCTTCCCTGATGACGTTCACAAACGAAACGTACGTCGGAGCGGTACGTGGTCACATGTCCAGATTCGTCCCACCTACTTCCCGATTAGCTGGTTAGCTAGACGCACGGAGTGGAACGCACGCCGCATGTGCGATGTGATGCGAAGGGTTCCTGACTCTACACACCCTGACATGCGAGCAGTCCCAGTGCCGGGTAGGCACCGTCCAATGTAAGAGGCCATTTGGCTATTTTATTGTTCTCTAATTTTATATATTAAACGGTTTTACGCTATGAGGATTCCTTTTTGTTTCTCATAATTTCTATCCTGAACGAATGGGACGGGAGGGTTCAATGCCTAAAGTACCATCCAGCCTTCCAGCCTTCATGTGAACAGGCACAATCCTGTACAAGCACTAATGACTTTCTTTTTAGTTAAAGAAGTCATTGGTATCTGGTAAGCAGATATCTATTACCTTCAGGTGTTTTTCCTCTTGGGTGACGGAACTTTTATATCAACGCTTAAATTGTTGCATTTGTGAGGATCCATGTGTCCGCTGTGATGTTGGTTTCAACTGTTTTGCTCTGATTTCTTCAATGGATTGGGACTATTAGACATCACGATCTATTCATTTCACTTGCACTAATTTTTTTCACTGGATTCTTTATTTATTATTTTTTATTGTATTTTGCATTTATATTTTTGTAACTTAATCATGTGTTTGTGTTATCACTAGTTCAGCATAATCAGCACCGCTCAATTCACTGAGACTGATTTGGTTAATGAGTGCACTTAACGGCAGAAACATTTGTTTGTTAGGTCTCTAGCGCCCCCTATTACACACCATTACTTATTTGATTGTTTCATTCAAATTAAGGGGAGCAGCTTGTATTTGTGGTTTTTTGAGTGTGTATTTTCCACTCACTAATTCACTCATTTATACTTTGTAATTTTTTATTCTTTACCATAGGCGCGAAAGTATTGTCTATTTATCAAGCCTGTGATTAGCCACAAATTTATTCTGCAGCAGGACAACGATCCCAAACATACAGCCAATGTCATTAAGAACTATCAGTGTTAAGAAGAACAAGGAGTCCTGGGTGTGATCTCAACGTCATCTAGTCTGTCTGGGATTACATGAAGAGACAGGGGGATTTAAGGCAGCCAACATCCACAGAAGATCTGTGCTTAGTTCTTAAAGATGTTTGGATCAACCTACCTGCCGAGTTCCTTCAAAAACTGTATGTAAGTCTACCTAGAAGAATTGAGGCTGGTTTGAAGGCAAAGTGTGGTCACACCAAATATTGGATTTGCTTTGGATTTCTCCTCTGTTCATTTACATTCAATTTTGTTAATTGATAAAAATAAACTATTAAACACTTTTATTTCTGAGAGCATTCTTCATATACAGCATTTTTTCACACCTGCCTAAAACTGTTTGCATAGTAATATATACAGTGGGGGGAAAATAATGATTTGATCCCTTGCAGATTTTGTAAATTTGCCCACTTACAAAGAAATGAAGGGTCTATTATTTTTTATCATAGGTGTATTTTAAATGATAGAGACAGAATACCCTGTTTCCCCGAAAATAAGACCTAGCGTGATTGTCGGTGATGGCTGCAATATAAGCCCTACCCCCCAAATAAGCCCTAGTTAAAGTCCTTGTAGGTCTTATTTTCAGGGTAGGGCTTATTTTCGGGGAAACAGGGTAGGGCTTATTTGGGGGATAGGGCTTATATTGCAGCCATCACTGACAATCACACTAGGTCTTATTTTCGGGGAAACAGGGTATCAACCAAAAATCCAGAAAAAAAACACATAAAAAAATGTTATAAATTGAGTTGCAGTTCAGTGAGTAAAATAAGTATTTGATCCTCAAGCAAAACATGACTTAGTACTTGGTGGCAAAACCCTTGTTGGTAATCACAGAGGTCAGACGTTTCTTGTAGGTGGTGACCAGGTTTGCACACATCTCAGGAGGGATTTTGGTCCACTCTTCTTTACAGATCTTCTCTAAATCCTTAAGGTTTCTTGGCTATCGCTTGGCAACTTGAAGTTTCATCTTCCTCTATAAATTTTCTATAGGATTAAGGTCTGGAGACTGACAAGGCCATTCCATGATCTTAATATGCTTCTTCTTGAGCCACTCTTTATTTTGCCTTGGCGGTATGTTTTGGGTCATTGTCATGCTGGAAGACCCATCCACGACCCATCTTCTCATCCAAGATTTTACACTACATGGTCCATTGGCCCCTCAATGCGGCAAAGTCAGTCTGTACCTTTAGCAGAGAAAAAGCCCCAAAGCATAATGTCTCCACCTCGGTGCTTGACTGTAGGGATGGTGTTCTTAGGGTCATAGTCACCATTTTTCTTCCTCCCCAACACGGCGAATCGAGTTAATGTGAAAGAGCTCAATTTTGGTCTCATCTAACCACAGCACTTTCTCCCAATCCTTCTCTGAATCATTTAGATGTTCATTGGAAAACTTCAGATGGCCTGTACATGTGTTTTCCTGAGGAGGGGAACCTTGCAGGCGCTGCAGGATTTTAATCCATGGCGGCGTATTGTGTTACCAATGGTTTGTTTGGTGACTGTGGTCCCAACTGCCTTGAGATCATTCACAAGCTCCTCCCGTGTAGTTCTGGGCTGATCCCTCACTTTTCTCATCATCATCCTCACCCCATGAGGTGAAATCTTGCATGGAGCTCCAGACCGAGGGCGAATGATAGTTATTTTGTATTTCTTCCATTTGGAAATAATCGCTCCAACAGTTGTCTCCTTCTCACCAAGCTTCTTGTTGATTGTCTTGTAGCCCATTCCAGCCTCGTGCAGGTCTACAATCTGGTCCCTGATGTCCTTTGACAGCTCTTTGGTCTTACCCATGATGGTGAGGCTTTAATGGAAGAAAGAGATTCTGTGGACAGATGTCTTTTATACACATAACGAGTTGTCGTTAGGAGGACCTTCTTACATTGACAGGACTAATCTGTGTACTACATGAGCACCTACTGTAGCCAGTCTGTGGGAGCCAGAATTATTGTTGGTCAGTAGGGGGATCAAATACTTATTTTACTCACTGAACTGCAACTCAATTTATAACCTTTGTATCGTATTTTTTTTCTGGATGTTTGGTTGATATTCTATCTTTAGCATTTAAAATACACCTATGATAAAAATGATAGACCCTTCATTTCTTTGTATGTGGGCAAACTTACAAAATCTGCAGGGGATCAAATCATTATTTACCCCACTGTGTGTATATATACCGTATATATATATATATATATATATATATATATATATATATATATATATATATACTGCTGGATTGTGTCACTTAGATTTCTCACCTACACCTACAAATTGTGAGGAAATCCAGGGTTTGTGTCTGATATCGAGAGAAAAAAAAATGTTTTTTCAGAATCTTAGTAAATTATGAACTGGGTCCTGGAGCTTGGAGGCTTTGCAGAGCTTTGGTTAGGATAAAGCCTTCGTCGCTGGGTCCACATCTTACCTGGCAGAACAGGTCAAGAACTGACCTGAGTTTACTAATTCGGACAGCAGATATTTTATTTGTTTTACACAATGGACTTACTCTACATATCTCTGCTGTTAAAACCGTATTTGTTTGCTGAATCAAACTGCAGAACAAACCTGCTTGGACTGTTTCGGGGTGTCCTTGTCTCGGGCATGACTTACCACTGCAAATACTACTTAGGTCTGCTCCCCCTTACACTATATATATATATATATATATATATACATACGTACACACATACACAAACTATATACTATATATAAGCCCTGGATCGGTGCAGTGGATTAGGAAACGGGAACACATGCGATTTCGTTCAGCCGCTCAGCAGCAAATTGCAGCCCAGAGGCCACTCTCTTCGCCTGAAGTCTAACGAGCAAATCGATTCCAGCTCTGACAGCTTTCAAGCTGTAAAACAAAAAGCCACAGAGACACGGGAGGCTCAGACATTACATGGAAGGGCCTCGGAAGATGCAGGAGGATTTTAAGGAAAAAATAGGCCACCATCGTGTCTGTAACAAGCTGTGTTCTGTGGAGCTGACAGGGGGTCCGGGGGAAGGGAGGGGGGGAGGGGGTTAGGTAGCTCGCAGCAAAATACAGACAACTGCGCTCTAATCGAGGGTAAAAATACAAACTTTAGACTTAAAGGCACAAAGAAAAATATTAGGTCTGGGGGGGGGGGGGGGGGGCGGGAGGCTCGGCGATGTGTTCTCTGTACAGATAAGAAGAAGCATCAATTACTATGGGGGAGACCTAGAAACAGGAATATGTTGCAGAAGTATATATATATATATATATACACACACATACTGTATATACATACTAATATATAAGAACGTATGATAGATAAAAAGAAAGGGATAGATAAATGTAGAGATAGATTGAGATCATGGATGGGACAGATAGATAGATAGATAGATAGATAGATAGATAGATAGATAGATAGATAGATAGATAGATAGACAGATAGATAGCAGATATTATCATAGATAGACAGATAGATAGATAATTTACCTACCTATCCACCCAACTTCTATTTTATCAATCCTGCCATCAACTATCAATGCTGACACTATCTAGCTATCAAAATATATGCTATCTATCTATCTATCTATCTATCTATCTATCTATCTATCTATCTATCTATCTATCTATCTATCTATCTAGAGGAAGATAGATAGATAGATAGATAGATAGATAGATAGATAGATAGATAGATAGATAGATAGATAGATAGATAGATAGATCAATCAATTAATAGATAATGATAGGATAGTAAGGTAGATAATCTATCAATTGATCTATCTATCAGGGGCGGACTGATAACTCATGGGGCCCTCGGGCAATAGGAGATTATGGGGCCCCCAGGCAAACAGAGATTATGGGGCCACACAGTATACAATCACACAATATACACAGGCAGATGTAAAAAAAACCCACAGATTTATACGTACTGTCCCTGGTTTTACTGAGGCTGGCAACCCTGATGGGGCCCCCTAGTGGCCCAGGGCCCTCGGGCACTGCCCGAGTCGCTCAATGGTCAGTCCGCCCCTGCTATCTATCTATCTATCTATCTCTATTTTGATAGATAGATAGATAGATAGATAGATAGATAGATAGATAGATAGATAGATAGATAGATAAAGGTTCGGGCAGATAAAATAGAGGAAGATAGATAGATTATCTACCTTACTACCCTATCGTTATCTATCTATCTAAATAGAGGAAGATAGATAGATAGATAGATAGATAGATAGATAGATAGATAGATAGATAGATAGATAGATAGATAGATAGATAGATAGATAGCTTTTTTTTCAGGGGGGAACGCCTTCCCCGCACCTCCAGCACTTTTAATGTGTGGGCAAGGGGTGCTGGGGATGTGCTGGAGGGTCTATTGATGATTGCCACTGGGGGGATCTATAGTCTACAGCGACTATGCAGGTGTGCGTTCTATTTTTGCGCGGGGGTCTATTGTTGCTGGTGGAGGATCTATTGTTGCTGGGAGGGGGTTTTATATTCCTGGGGGAATACGTTGTTGCTGAGAGGAATCTACTGTTGAGAGAGATAATCTATTGTTGCTGGCTGCTGGGAAATCTGCTGTTGCTGCTGGGGGTCTATTGTTGCTGGGGTGGATTTTTGTTGCGGGGGGGGGCATTGTTGTGTGAGGGAACTATTGTTACTGGGGGATCTATTGTTGCTGGCTGCAAGGGATCTATTTTGCTGCTAACAAATTCTACACAAATTACTTATTTATTTAGCGCCACAGAATGATACTTGGTTATGTATTCTCTAAAAGGGGCGGTACTGGGAGGTGGGTAGGGGGTGGAACCAAAGGAAGGACAGTGCTCAGAGGTGGGTAGGGGGCGGAGACAAGGGGTGACTTAGAAAGGGGGGGGGGAGTTCCTGTACCTATTCTCTGAGAAAAAAAGCCCTAGATAGATAGATAGATAGATAGATAGATAGATAGATAGATAGATAGATAGATAGATAGATAGATAGATAGATAGATAGAGGGTAGTAAGGTAGATTATCTATCTATCTATCTATCTATCTATCTATCTATCTATCTATCTATCTATCTATCTATCTTTTGATAGATAATAGATAGCAGATTTTTTGATAGATAGATAGATAGATAGATAGATAGATAGATAGATAGATAGATAGATAGATAGATAGATAGATAGATAGATAGATAGATAGATAGATAGATAGATAATGATAGGGTTAGATAGATGATGAATCGATAAAATAGAGATTAGTGGATACCATAGAAGTTGGGTTGGATAGAGAGCAGATATTATCACAGATAGATAATTTGTTCAGGTCCTGATATCACAAAATCTATCTATCCTCGGGGTATAATAAATATTGAGGACTGACACTGCTTGGGAAAATTCCGGCGCTTCGTCATTCACGTTGGACACTCGGATCCTGACGGTGGCGGTCCCGGTGTTGTGCGGCTCGCCGCGGTCTACCGCCAGGATGACAAACTCGTACAGGTGACCGGGCCGCTCGTAGTCCAGGCCCCGTGCCGGGCTAATGACACCCTTCTCGGAGATGCTGAAATCAGGGCTGAGCGTGAAGTAGGAGAACTCGCCGTTGGCGCCAGTGTCACAGTCAGCGGCCGCGACTGCGGAGAGAGAAGAAAGGAAATAATTGCTGGAGCAGGAGAACAATTAGAGGACAGGATACATAGATACACCATTATCAGGAAAATGACTGCTTGTGTGCGGCCCCGATAATTATCCCTTTGTTATTTACTGTGTGCATGCCGTTTCCAGCTCTGCGCTCTCGCTCCTTTGTTCCGGGCTGCCCGCGGAAGCCGTGTAAGATAAAACGTATCATCATTTTGGGTTTTATCCTTCAGAAAAAAGGAGTTCTTACATTGTGTGTGAAGCCAAGACTTTTATTTGGAGTTTTGAACGGAGTAATGAAGGGTTAGAACCCCTTCAGGTTTTTATGGCTCTACATGTAAAGATCTTAACCATTTAAGGACCGGGCCTGTTTTTCAAACTTGTTGTTTACAAGTTAAAATCATTTTTTTTTTGCTAGAAAATTACTTAGAGCCCCCAAACACTATATATATATATATATATTTTTTTTTTCTAACATCGTAGAGAACAAAATGGCGGTCGTTGCAATACTTTTTGTCACACCGTATTTGCGCAGTGGTCTTACAAGCGCACTTTTTTTGGAAAAAAATGCACTTTTTTGAATTAAAAAAATAAGACAACAGTAAAGTTAGCCCAATTTTTTTTTCATATTGTGAAAGATGATGTTACGCCGAGTAAATTGATACCCAACATGTCACGCTTCAAAGTTGCGCCCGCTCGTGGAATGGCGGCAAACTTTTACCCTAAAAAATCTCCATAGGCGACGTTTAAAAAAAATTCTACAGGTTGCATGTTTTGAGTTACAGATGAGGTCTAGGGCTAAAATTATTGCTCTCGCTCTACCGATCGCGGTGATACCTCACATGTGTGGTTTGAACGCCGTTTTCACGCATGCGTTCGCTTCTGCATACAAGCTCGGCGGGACGGGGTGCATTTAAATAATATTTTTTTTTTCACATTTATTTTACCTTTTATTTTTTTATTTTTACACTGTTCTTTTAAAAAAAAATTGTCACTTTTATTCCTATTACAAGGAATGTAAACATCCCTTGTAATAGAAAAAAAGCATGACAGGACCTCTTAAATGTGAGATCTGGGGTCAAAAAGACCTCAGATCTCATATTTACACTTAAATGCAATAGAAAAAAAAAGTAGTTTAAAAAAAAAAAAGAAAAATGTCCCTTTAAGAGCTATGGGCGGAAGTGACATTTTGACGTCACTTCCGCCCTGAAATGGTATGGAGCCGGGTGGTGGCCACCTTCCCCTCACTCAACTCCATACCACAGAGGGAAGAGGGCGGAGGGCGTTAAGCGGCGGAGGGCACTGGAGCGCGGTGGGCCCCTCCCGCTGCCAATAAAAGTGATCTTGTGGAGAATCCGCCGCAGAGGCCACTTTAATCTGAAAGCCAACTGCCTGCTGAAGAAGAGGATACCGGGGTTATGGCAGCTAGCCATAACCCCGGTAGAAGGTGCACTGGTCAGATGAGACCAAAATTTACCTTTTTGGACTCAAAGCAAAACGCTGTGTGTGGCAGAAAACTAACACTACACATCACCCTGAGCACACCATCCCCACCGTGAAACATGGTGGTGGCAGAATCATGTTGTGGAGATGCTTTTCTTCAGCAGGGACAGGGAAGCTGGTCAGAGTTGATGGGAAGATGGATGGAGCCAAATGCAGTGCAACCTTAGAAGAAAACCTGTTAGAGTCTGCAAAAGACTTGAGACTGGGGCGGAGGTTCACCTTCCAGCAGGACAACGACCCGAAACATACAGCCAGAGCTACAATGGAATGGTTTAGATCAAAGCATATTCATGTGTTAGAATGGCCCAGTCACAGTCCAGACCTAAATCCAATTGAGAATCTGTAGCAAGACTTGAAAATTCCTGTTCACAGACGCTCTCCATTCAATCTGACAGAACTTGAGATATTTTGCAAAGAATGGGCAGAAATGTCCCTCTCTAGATGTGCAAAGCTGGTAGAGACATCCCCAAAAAGACTTGCAGCTGTAATTGCAGTGAAAGGGGGTTCTACAAAGTATTGACTCAGGGGGGCGCCATACAAATGTACTCCACACTTTTCACATGTTTATTTGTAAAAATATATAAATGTTAAAATTGGGCTCAATTAGCCATTTTCCCTCCCTGGTGTCATGTGACTCTTTGGTATTACAAGGTCTCAGGTGTGAATGAGGAGCAGGTGTGGTAAATTTGGACCCCCAAACACACCTCCAAGACAACCACTGCCTTGCTAAAGAAGCTGAGGTTAAAGGTGATGGACTGGCCAAGTATGTCTCCAGACCTAAACCCTATTGAGCATCTGTGGAGTATCTTCAAACGGAAGGTGGAGAAGCACAAGGTCCCCAGCATCCACCAGCTCCGTGATGTCGTCATGGAGGAGTGGAAGAGGACTCCAGTGGCAACCTGAGAAGCTCTGGTGCACTCCATGCCCAAGAGGGTTAAGGCAGTGCTGGAAAATAACGGTGGCCACACAAAATATTGACACTTTGGGCCCAATTTGGACATTTTCACTTAGGGCTGTACTCACTTTTGTGAGATACTGTGTGTGTGTGGGAGTAACGTATGCGTTCGAATTTGCGCGTAAGCACGGTGGGATGGGGCGCTTTATTTTTATTTTATGTTTTTATATATTTATTTTATACTAAAATATATTTTTTTTACATTTTTTTCGTACTAACTTTATTGCTATCACAAGGGATGAAACATCACTTTTTATAGCATGGGCCGTGACAGGTCCTCTTTATGGAGATACTTGGGGTCCATTAGACCCCAAATCTCTCCTCTGGCCTCCCATGTAGCTGATCAGACACAGATCGGTCTGATCGGCTACTTACCTGGCCGCTGGTGGTCAGGTAAACAAAGGGGCGGAACCGGAAGACACAAACAACTCGTCTCTTCTGGTTTCCCCCTTCCACCACCTACAGAAGTGATCGAGCAGCTAATTAGCCACTCAGATTACTTCTGCCTTATTCAGAATCGCCGGCTGAAAAGATCAATACAAGGATTGATGCCTGTAGGTGCAGGCATCATCCGGATATAACCACTGAAACCCAAGGATGTCCGTGTATTCCCCGCCGACGGAAAGTGGATACATTTCGTTTGGGTACAGCTTTGCATTACCAGTTAAAGTAGCGCAGTTCTGAATAGCAAAAAATGGCCTGGTCATGAAGGAGGTAAAATTTTCTCACGTGGTTAATATTACATAAAGCCATGATAAAAGCAAGTCTGATAAAGAAGATTTTTTTTTTTACAATAATGTTTGTTACACACACGTTACAGCAATATAATTTTACAATTAATCAGATTTTGACTGATTGTTACATGTGATTCTGATGCATTTCAATATCTAAAGAATATTCATGGGGGGAGAGATAGGTGGTCTAAAGTGACCGCCTATCTCTACCTGATGAAGATTCTTTTAAAACTGATACGCGTTGGGATCACATGTAACAAAAATCAGTCAAAATCTGATTGATTGCAAAATTACATTGATGTAACAAATATTATTGTAAAAAAAAAATCTTCTTTATCAGCCTTGCATTTATCATGGTTTTATGTAATATTTAATAAAACTGATTATTTTAACTTTTTTTTTTTGGCTGGGTGCCTTAAAAGTATTAAAGCCAATGTCCCAAATAATGCCAGGAAATTGGCATTTTCGGACAGTATTCTATATATTGTATATCTGCCTTGTTTTTATCATGATTTTAATGTAATATTTAATAAAATTGATTGTCTTATTATTTGTTTTTTTGTTTTGTTTTTGGTTTAGTGCCTTAAAAGCATTGAAGCCAAGGCCTCAATGACACTAGAAAATTGGCATTTTTGCTTTTTTCATAATTTTATGTAATATTTAATAAAATGTATTGTTTTAGAACTGTAGTGTTTTTTTTTTTTTTTCTTTTTTTGGTTTGGTGCCTTAAAAGTTTTAAAGCCAGAGCCTTAACTAACGCCAGGAGATTGCCAATTGCTGTCCAAAAAATTGTAGTATTTTTTTTTTTTTTTTTTTTTTTTTAGTTTGGTGCCTTAAAAGTATTGAAGCCAAAGCCTTAAATAAAGCTAGGAAATTGGCATTTTTGGAAAGTATTGTATATATTGTATATCTGCCTTGTTTTTAATCATGATTTTATGTAATATTTAATAACATTGATTGTTTTATAATTGTAGTTTTTTTTTTTTGGTGGCTTAAAAGTGTTGAAGCCAAAGCCCCAATGACACCAGAAAATTGTCATTTTTTCTTTTTTTTTATGATTTTATGTAATATTTACTAAAATTTATTGTTTTAGAATTGTAGTGTTTTTTTTTTATTTCCTTTTTTTTGGTTTGGGGCCTTAAAAGTTTTGAAAGCAGAGCTTTAAATAATGCCAGGAAATTTCAATTTTTTTGGACAGCATTGTGTATATTGTATTTATCATGCCTTGCTTTTTATCATGATTTTATGTAATATTTAATAATATTGATTGTTTTATTGTTGTAGTTTTTTGTAGTTTGGTGCCCTTAAAGTACTGGGAGCCAAAGCCTCAAATAATGACAGGCATTTTTTGGGTGGCATTGTATATCTGCCCTGCTTTTACCACAATTTTATGTAATACTTAATATAATTGATTGTTTTATAATTGTAGGTTTTTTTTTTTTTTTTTTTTTATTTGGCTTGGTGACTTGAAAATCCCAATTTTTGGATTCCATGGGTAATGTGTACATTTTGAGGGTGTGGCCCCTCAGCTTACTTCAGACCTTATTGGCTACAATACTTTCTGAATAACCAACAAGAATAAAAATATAATTATTCGTCTAGCATCTCTGTAATTTGAACTTTCTCCGGAGTTCCTCCTCGATCCTTGCGGTTGGGGTAAGTATCTGAGCCGTGTTTTTTTTTTTCTGCGCGGCGTCTTTGTCGGAGAATTTATGGCTCCTCGTTAGCTCGGCCAGATGTTACTAACCTTGCAGCAGGGTGGATGTCGGCGGCACGGTCTCAGGGACGCCTTCCTTGCTGTAGATGGTCTGCTGAAATTCGGGGGCGCAATCATTTACGTCTGTAATCACCACCGCAACCTGCAAGACATTTCCATTAAGCGCAGAAGAGTTCCAGCAGAGCGCAATAAACCGGACACTAATATCTTGATATAAAAATGAATCAGTGAGAGCCTGCTGCCGGCAAACAGGACAATAAAGCATCTGCTTGCACGTCAGCGCTGTGATAGGGTCATAAAGCGGCTCCCTCCGTGCGTGTACGTGCCAGAAAACTACAAGGCCCCGGCATCGTCACAGACTGGCCGCGTCTCTGGGAAGAGCTGCGTGGCTTAAAAAAAGACAGCTTTGCCATGTAAGGACTGTTTTATCTGCCAATTGATTCTTTTTTTAAAGCAATGCAAGTCTCTAATCTTTTTTTATAGCACGAAAGGTGACAGCGTGTTTTAGACCCCGCAGACCTTGTGTCACTGCCCCGCCTCTTGCTGGCCTAGGCAAGACTACAATTGGGTGCCCTCCCATCTAAATCTGTCCCACCCCTTGCTGTTTAAGATCCACCTGTAGGCTCCACCTCTTCCTACTGGAGCTCCACCTCTTCAGAGGTGGGGGGAGAGAGAGGGGGGGGGAGGGGCGAGAGAGAGAGAAAAAAAGGGGGGAGGGGCGAGAGAAAGAGAGAGTGAGAGTGGATGAGAGAGAGGGGGTGAGAGAGAGAGAAAGGGGGGCGAGAGAAAAAGAGAGTGAGAGTGGATGAGAGAGAGGGGGTGAGAGAGAGAGAAAGAAAGAGGGGGGAGGGGCGAGAGAAAGAGAGAGTGAGCGTGGATGAGAGAGAGGGGGGTGAGAGAGAGAGAGAGAGAGAAAGAGGGGGTGAGAGAGAGATAGGAGGAGAGAAAAATGGAGGGAGAGGTGAAGGCAGAGAGAAGGAAGGGGGTGAGAGAGAGAGAGAGAGAGAGAGAGGTGGGAGAGGAGGTGAGAGAGGAGGGAGGGGCGAGAGAGGGGGTTGAGAGGGGGAGCGAGAGAGAAAGAAAAAAGGGGGAGGGGTGAGAGAGAAAGAGAGAGTGAGAGGGGATGAGAGAGAGAGAGAGAGAGAGAGAGAGGGGGGTGAGGGGGGAATGAGGTGGTTGGAGAGAGAGAGATGGGGAAGAGGTGAAGGCAGAGAGAGGGAAGGGGGTGAGAGAGAGAAAAGGGGGGAGGGGCGAGAGAGAGAGAGTGAGAGGGGATGAAAGAGAAGGGGTGAGAAAGAGAGGGGGTGAGAAAGAGAGGGGGTGGGAGAGAGGGGTGAGAGAGAGAGAGAGAGAGAGAGAGAGAGAGAGAGAGAGAGAGAGAGAGAGA